>JZKD02S0348033.1:0-19020 GCA_000966675.3 Picea glauca
CACAACAGACAGGTATGACTGCAGAAATCAACTCAATTCCATTGTATGCTATATAAACTAATGTGCAAGATAAGAAAGAGGCCTACCTCGATCCAACATTTGATGATGTTCCACTATTGAGAACTTCGACCAAAAGCTTTATACCTACAATAAGTTCTCAACAAACAAGCAAAGCAAGTATATAGTGATAATGTAAAGGGGTTAGCACATCAAATAGCATAATCCATTAATAAACATTAAAAACATGCACATGGATAATAATCATATATTTGCATGATACCAATAGGATGGGAAAGGAGTATTTCTATTAATAATTGATCAAAATAAGCGTCAACATTACAGACCTCTGTGTCAGCACGGTTCAAAACCAAGGAACCAAGTTCCTTCTAACTGGGCCTCCACCAAAGGCAATCTCAAAGGAGAGAGACAATGAGGTTCTCTCAACAATAGGGAAAGAGCTTGGGGGATGAACACTATGTTCAAGCACGAGGGACAAAGGGATGGAAACTCAATATGAAGTAATTTCTCCAGAGTAACTTTGGTCTCAAAGTTGAATGCTTTCTCCTCTTTTACATAGCTCGAAATTGTTCTCTTATAGCCTTCACAATGCAACTGAAGGGTTGAGTCAGAACATTTCCAGTATATGGAAGGCCAAGGATCAAAGATATCTTGTCATGACATGGAAACTCGACTCTATTTTTGTATTTTCTAGCACAAATATTGATTTATGCGGGTTGTAGTGGAGCAGCATGCGTATACGCTTGTTTTATAGCTGATAGGGCACGTATACGTGGAAAAATGTTTATTTTTAGTTTTGGATTTATCAAAAAGGGATGATAAGTCTTCATAGGGAAATGGAAAAAGGCCCTCTGTGTAATATAGCAATGGTGAGGAAAATATTGCTATAAC
Organism: Picea glauca; assembly: GCA_000966675.3. Lineage (NCBI taxonomy): Eukaryota > Viridiplantae > Streptophyta > Pinopsida > Pinales > Pinaceae > Picea > Picea glauca. The sequence goes on from JZKD02S0348033.1 coordinate 910, forward strand.
ATATGCCCCCCTAATGTGTGAGATCAAAGAAGTATCTGTGATGGCCGAAATACATTATAAATAACCCAAGAGTGTAGTGGTAGAGAACCAGCTGGATGAACTCGATGTCTCATTACATTCTTTACTAACTTTGCATGCATGGCTGCCAAGAATACAATGCTGATCCATGCAGAAAATATACCAAATAAGTGTTTGTGGCCATGAATAGGCAGATACAATTGCAATTATATGCCAAAAGTTGTCATAGTCACGAACAAGGCTCAGTGAAACTAGTCTCAAAATCAATCTGAAGATATCTATATACCATGGAGTACACTCTGATCTCCCATGATCACTAAAGTCGAAAAAGTGTTTTTCCAATGAAAGGGAAGCAACAACTCAAGAAAACTACAGACACATAGTGATGCCTTCAAGTCTTCTACACTATCTGCCAAGAGTGCAAGTCTACATCATGTGAATAAAGGAGTTGAGGTCGAACATAATGAGACATTGTTTGATTATCGGTCATTGAGGTATACCGTTAACAAATGTGAGACAACCTACCAATAATGAAAGTAGGTATCAAGGCACTGAGTACATTCCTACAAGTGTGAATAAAGGAGTCAGTGTTGAACACTTGAGAAATCCATTGATCAGGAGACATTGATGTCTTCCCATCTGTCAATGGCAAGAGAGCCTTCCGCTAATGACTGCAAGACTCAAGGTACTCATAAAAATCTAGGTCCCATATCCAGAATAAATGAGTTGAAGTTGATGGAAAGAGACCCGTTGAAAGGAGAGCATTAAGGCATCTCTCATCAGTCATCATGAGGAACAAATCAGGAGCTTCATGATTTTAGTGGAGATCAGACGAAGAACATGTTCACAAACCAACAACCTTGTACGTCTTTCATCTGTATCAAATGCAAGCGGTACACGAAAAAGACCCTCAGAATAGCAGCCAATGATGAAAATTGTTGACAAAGGCGAGGAAACCACCAATAAGGCTAATGGAATCCAAGACATTGCACGAATCCCAAAGTGTGAATAGATGTCTTGTCGTCGAACACAAGGGAAACCACCCAGTCAACGACCAATGATGAAATGTCAACCTTTGGGTTCAACGTGACCTACTGATGATGCAAGTAGGGCCAGGGTGCATGATAAAACCATAGTATCATGTGATTCTGAGACAAACTGAGGGTATGGTCGACAAGCAAAGTCAAGATTTCTGAGGAGTGGCCAACGCAGGTTGTGAGACTTCCTTTGAACAAGAGCATGAGACATATGGTGGACTATGGTAGCATAGAATCAATGATGTGACTATTAGATGCAGGAGGCATCAATAACATTCTCTATAGGGACTGGAAGAGTAACCAGTCAGTAGAGAAAACTTTGTATCGAGATCATCTTCCTAAGGCCATACTAAACCCAAAATTATGATGACACAAGGACTCAATAATTTTGTTCTTTGTTCAAAGGTGACATGACTGCTGCCAATTATAATATAGTACTCCCTTATCACTCGTCTTTTTTTATTTTTTCATAACAAATGAATGCTATGATACATAGGAGGAAATGAGTGTTGCAAGTAAGCAAAACTAGTTCCAGCAGTGGAACATACCTATGATTAATGCAAGGAAATGCATGTGGGAGATGGACACTCAGGGTGATGTTTCCTCCAGGGTATAGGGTGTCAAATTGCAAAGGATGTAAATAAGGCTCTGCTTGGTTGAGGATGTAAAAATTCTTAGGAAATGGTTTATAATGTAAAGTGAGAACCAGCTAAAGGATCAACACTGCAAGCGAAGGCATGAGATGCAATCACAACTTAACACCAAAAAATATCCTTGTTTATGTCTTTTAGCCTATTTGGTGTGAGAAAAGGGGTAAACTTATGCCCAATAGACGTCTTTTCAAATCCCATTTACGAGTGTGAAAAAGACAAGTTCACTCGGTAATCTTTTCCATTTTTTATAACGAGTCAGAAAAGAGCTTAACTAAGACTCATGACCTTTCAAATCTAGTTTAACAAGTGTGAAAGGGACAAATAACTCAACAATCTTTTTGGTTTTTAGACGAGTCAGAAAAGAGATTAACTAAGACTCGTTTTGTTGTTTTAATCAACATGTAAGGAGGGAGGCCAAGGATCCCATCCTGGTCTTTTGTGGAATGTTAGTATCTTACAAATAGCTAGCAAAAGCTTGGGAAAACCCAAAGCTCTCCAGGTCATTGAGGAGAAAGTGCTAACGGAGTGTATAGTCTTTGTGATGGTTTGGATAATGTCTCTTGTTGGAAAAGACATAGGTGGGGGTATGGGATGCCCCATTAGGTCATCCCAATTGTAGGGAACCTCGTCAGGACTTGGAGGGAGAGTATTCGAGGGAAGAATAAATCTCTCTCCTTCAGAAGGAGTAGGGTTAGGAATGTTGATGACATGACTAAGAGGTGCAACAATCTCTTCAAGGAGAGTAGGGTTGACCAGAGATTGCACTGGTGTGTCCACTTCTTCAATTATAGGTTGAAGAGGATGCTTAGTAACGAGGGCAAGATATGCTTCACCTTCAAAAAAGGAGGTGAGGTTGGAAGGGGATCGTGGTGGTGGGACCACCAAGGTGATCAAAGGAGGAGTAGTGTGAGGAGAAACCAGGGATGCCTCAGAATCCGAAGGGATCTTGGGTGAGCCCGACACTTCTGGTATCTCGGCAGTAACCGAACACAAACGAGTAAGGTGACTTCCTTCACAAGTCCTGCAAATAAATTTAGGCTTACGTATGATACGTCTAAGCTTCTCGATGTAACTAGCGGGGGAAAGAGAGTCATCTTCTGAATGATGAATAGAGGTTGGAGATGTGACACAGCTATTATTTGGAGTGAAAAGGATGGTGCCCCCAACATAATTAGTAGAGGTTGGGTGCGAGCTGTCGACATAATTTTTAGAAAATTTTGACCCATCTCTGACATGACTGGGAGAGGTTGGCGATGGAGCACCAGTGTGGCTGATAGTGACTGGGCTAGTGATATATGGTGGCATTTGATTCCAAGGTCTAGGGAAAGATTGATTCTGAAATATTGCAGACCAGAAAGGATCTTGGTGTACTCCTTGTCCCTTCCCAGAAGGGTGCTAACTTGCACTAAAATTTTATGAAGAGGTTTGGATGGGCATCATCACTGAGGCCTGCGAAGGGATTGAGGTTGGATAAGAATTATTCGAGTGATGATATATGATTCCCACTTGTGAAGGGGTCCCATAAAGAGGGTATCCCGAACCGTAAAATTGGTTTTCCCCATATGAAATACCCAGAGGCATCTAAGGGCCAGTCATGGGAAAAATGTTTGAAGGAACTGACATGGCGGGTGACGAATGCATGGGTGGTGCATAATAAGTAGGAAAAGTACCCATCTGAGCACTGGCTCCTGGAAGAGCATAGTTAGCATTGGATTCATAAGAGGGAAGGTTCCAACCTCCCATGGGGACACGACTCATATCAAACGAAGAAGTAGGAATCGGAGCCATGATGCCCCTGGATCCCATGCTAGGATTCATATATGTGAACCAGGGAGAGGATTTCACGGGTGAAGACATATCAACAGAAAAATTACTAGAGACCCAAGGGGCGGACCGAGTGTTGTAATTCTACACACCATTGTAAAAAGAAGAAATATCCTTCCCCATGAAATGAGTTGGCATCATGGGGTAGGTAGCAGAAAATGAGGGAGAAAAAGAAACTCCACTATCCATGATGGTGAAACCCAACAAAGACTCCTAAGGCCAAATAGTAGTCAAAGAGAATGCCAAAAATTAAAATGGCCAATATGCATGCAAACAGGCTAAAGTGGTTGAGTGGCCTCCCTCGCTAGAGAAGGTATGCCTCATCCAAGAGGGACTTGATACTCCCTGCTAAAGTTTGGAGGTAACAAAATTAGTTATAGGGGCCCTCATGGGCTTAATAACTAGTCGGTCAGATCCCCCCAGAGAGGTAATCCTCCATAAAGTCTATGTGTTGTCCGACCCCTATCTGACCCAGGGTACAAGCAAAATAACCCCTGCAAGTAACCTATGAGATACCTAAGTCAAGCAACTAATAAACCATTGTATAAGTTATGCACAGGCGAGCATCCATAATTACGGATCACTATATGGGTAGGGTAGCAAAGCCCGAAACCTTTAAAGCACCACCTCTCATAGAGGTATGGGTACTAGAAAGATCCCCAAATACAAATAAATCCACAGAAATATCTCTGACATTAGACGAGTATCCAGGGGTTATCCCTTCAACTACCTTCGCGTGACCTCATGATTAACTCTGGTGTGAGTGGAGCCTCCTGATATTACCAATTATACAATGGACTTATCAACTCCCTATCTCAAACACATATGTTGATTTAATTTCCTTGGAGAAGTTTACTCACAAAATCCTATTCCAAGGCACTAAATCCTAGACTAGTTTGTGCACCCTAAAAACAAAATCGTGACTAACCAATTTTAGTTTAAAGCGTAAATTTTATTGGTCATGATTAATCAAAAGGGTATGGAAGAAAAACTCATGATGTTATGACTCTGCAAAAGATAAATATGAACATAATGCAAAGTTTATCTTTAATTTTTCAATGAATGATATGCTAATAAAAACAGTGCAATTTTCAATTTCAACTCTGCAATTCAGAAGTAAAATGCAATATTTCTCTAAATGTACTAAGCTAATGATAAATGTTCAAAGAAAAAATGTTAACCAGTGAAAAATGCCTATTTTTTTGTATTTTCAATATATTAGAAAGAAAATGCATGGACTAAGAAGTAGCCTGATATAAAAATTCTACTATGTATAAACGAGATAACTCAAGCAGAATACCAAGCAGCCAAGCAAATAGCTCGGGGTTCAAGGAAAAATCAAAAATGAAAAAGCAATGAGAAAGACTACGCCCATAAATTTAACTCCCAACAGGCTTCCTGTCAACCCAGAGAATCTCAACAGGCACTACAGAGACCTAAGAAGGCTTAACAAACATCAAAACTCACCCAGCAATCACTAAGCCAAGAAAACAAGAAATGAAAAGTGGTATACACGACTGTTCAGGAGAATAATGCATATATACGCAGCTTGCAGAGAGGCAGAATGTGTGTGTATGTGACTGACAAAGAAAAAGGAGCATACAGGATTTAAAACAAGGTCAGGCAAGGGAAAAAAGGCTGAAAACTCAGACTCAGAGTCAACAGAATCTGTCAAGCAGTGATACGACAAGAAACACAAAGGAAAAAGAGCAATGAAAGAAGAGAATGTACTTCAACCCTTAGAAGGAATATATCTCCCCAGTGGAGTCGCCATTTCTGTTACGAGAGGAAAAATCTCTATGGCCAAGGGTAAACCACAACATACAGGTATGACTATAGAAATTAATTCAATTCCATTGTATGCTATATAAATTAATGTGCAATATAAGAAAGAGGCCTACCTTAATCCAGCGTTTGATGATGTTCCACCATTGAGCACTTCGACCCAAATCTCTATACCTGCAATAAGTTCTCAACAAACAAGCAAAGTAAGTATATAGTGATAATGTAAATGGGTTAGCACATCAGATAGCATAATCCATTAATAAACATTACAAACATGCCCGTGGATAATAATCATATATTTGCATGATACCAATAGGATGGGAAAGGATTATTTCTATTAATAATTTATCAATAGAAGTGTCAACATTATATACTTTTGTGTCAACACGGTTCGAAACCAGGGAACCAAGTTCCTTCCAACTGGGCCTCCACCAAAGGCAAGCTCAAAGGAGAGAGACAATGAGGTTCTCTCAACAATAGGGAAAGAGCTTGGGGGTTGAAAATTGTGTTCAAAATTAAGGGACAAAGGGATGCAGACTCAATATGAAGTAATTTCTCCAGAATAACTTTTCTCTCAAAGTTGAATGTGTTCTCCTCTTTTCCATAGCTTGAAATTGCGCTCTTATAGCCTTCACAATGCAACTGAAGGGTCGAGTCAGAATGTTTCCAGTATATGGAAGGCCAAGGATCAAATATATCTTGTCATGACATGGAAACCTGACTCCATTTTTGTATTTTCTGGCACAAATCCTGATGTACATGGGTTGTAGTGGAGCAGCCTGTGTATACGCTTATTGTATAGATGATAGGGCATGTATATGTGGAAAAATGTTTATTTTTAGCTTTGGATTTATCAAAAAGGGATGATAAGTCTACATAGGGAAATGGAAAAAGGCCCTCTGTGTAAGATAGCAATGGTGACGCAAATCTTGCTATAACACTAGGGAAAAGACACACCAAATTATTTTTGCAGGTATCGAAGATTGAAGACAACGAAAAAATGGCATTTCCAAAAGAATTCATTCTTACACCGTAAAATTCCTTTGCATGGAAGGAGAATATGATTATGCATATTTGAGGTAAAGGATTATACAAGTTAACCATGAACACAGAAACTGAACCAACATCAGCCATAGAAAAATCCAAATATCTAAATCGAATGGATGAAGCGTTTGGAACTATTTGCAGTCTCATTTCTCCTAAACTCATATTTCACATATCCTCCTATAAAACTCCCAATGAATCATCGACTACCATGGAAGGTATTTTTGGAAAACATTACAAGATGAGGGGACACATGCTCGAGGTGGAATTGCTCACTTTGGATCCAAAAACCTTCGAAAATATCCAATATTTCTTTACCAAATATAATGTTTTGTTGTCGTAACTCAAGGCTTGCGGGGTTGATAAATATAAGGAGGAGAAACAAATGGTTATTATGATTCTTTCCAAACTTGGTCCAGAATACTCAGTGTTTTTATCTACATTTCATTCAGTTAGGCTCACCTCTGGAGCCACCTGGACGATGACCTCTCTTGAGGCCTTTATCAAGTCTTTGACATGAGAGCAGAACAAGCTCATCAATATGGAAAAAATAAAAGGCCCAAAGGCACATGCACTTACTGTGCAAGATGGTAGTGGTCATCAATATCAAAAATATAATTAAAAGACAAAATGAAATCACATGAAAATACAAAGAAGGAAGGGTACTCAAAACCCTTCAACAATGCCTCCGGATACAAAGATGAAAAGGGGAGAAATGTACTTATTGCCATAAAGGATATCATCCAAAATCCACATGTATTCATAAATAGATGGATATAATGGCCCAAATACTTCATCCAAACAACCTTGGAGATTGCATCCCTGAGGGTGCCAAGAAGAAAAATCCAGAAGATCAGAATCCCAAGAAAGGAAATTTTAGCCATGCTTTGATTGCCATCAACTCCTCTCGCGATGCCTGGATTGTAGATTTAGGACCATAACACCACATGGCTGCCACAAAATAATTCTATTATTCATTGGATGCATGTAAAGGTCCTCCTATTTTGATGGGGGAAAACTCTCCAGTAGTGGTCACCGACAAAGGAAGAATTGAAATCACAAACAGAAGCTTCGAGAATGTGCTACATGTTCCCAAACTATCTGTCAATATTCTCTCCATGTATCAGATGAAAAACTTTGGCACCGAAAAGAGAGTCATATTCACACCTAATGCAGTTGATATCTATGACATGCAAACCAATTCTAGGGTTTCTACCGGTGAGGTAAATCATCAATCCATACTCTACACATTTTCTAAATTTATTGAACGAGATTCTACATTACTACTTACTCATGCTAAAGAAAGTAGTAGGATATGGCACTAAAGGTTCTGGCATTTAAATTTAAGATATATGTTGTTATCTTAGCAAGAAGGGAATGGTTGATGGTCTACCTGACATCCACTTCTCCAATGGAAGTTGTGAGTGATGTGTTCTTGGAAAACACCCTCAAGAGAAATTCGACAAAGGAAAGACTCAGGAGGATTCCTTTCCTTTAGATCTGATCTATAGTGACCTCATAGGCCCTTTTATTCATCCATCAATTAGTAAATCAAGGTATGTGCTCATTTTTTTTGATGATTTCTCACGCTTCACATGGATATTCTTTCTCGGGAAAAAAATTAGAGGTCTTTCAATGCCTCAAAAATTTCAAATCCCTTGTTGAGACATAGTTGGGAAAGAAAATCAAAGTATCTAAATAGATAAAGGGGGAGAGTATGTCAACCATGAGATACAAAATATTTGTCATGAGGTAGGGATTCAATTGGATCACATAGTTCTCTATACTCTGCAGCAACACGGAGTTGTTGAGTGGAAAAATAGATCTCTAAAAGAGATGTAATCTTTCATGCTACATGCAAAGTCACTTCCATAGATATTATGGTTTGAAGCACTTAATTGTGAAACCTACATCCAAAACATATCTCCACATAGATCTGCTAGGGATAAGATCCCTTGCGAGGCTTGGAGCGGCCTCAAACCGGAATTGACCCACTTTTGTATTTTTGGTTCACGTGCATGGGCCAGGATTCCCTCTGAGAAGAGGAAGGCACTTGATCCACAGAGCACATAGTGTATCTTTGTTGGATACCCTAACGGTGTGAAGAGATACAGACTCATTTATCTTTCCACGGATCAGCTCATCATTGAGCATAGTGTCCAATTCGAGGAAAGTGTCTCACGTGTACCTCAGCAGCCACATGTAGACAATTTTGTTCTTCCACCTATCAAAGATGATGAACATGAACATGTCGAATCTTCTTCATATGAGAGTTATGATTTAGAGGATTCAGATGATCCGGATACAGAGTTAGTACAGTCAGATGAAAATTCATTGCATACAAATGCAGATGCAGAGCCAGAGCAAAGGCCCAAGTGGGCCAAGAATACTCTTCAAGATGCAGGAGATCTTGTTGGGGATCCATCTAATACTAGGAGGACTTGATCTGATTTCGAGGAGCCTCCTATTGCACTCACTTCCACTGAAATGATGCCGCCTAGGCATCTTTTCTTGGTTCATTATTTAGATCCACAGTCCCATAGCGAGGCTGCTGAAATCCATTTTGGGAATCCACCATGCAAGAGAAGTACAACTCCCTCCTTGAAAAACAGACTTGGGATCTAGTTCCCCTTCCTTCAAGAAGGAAACTTGTCAGGTGCAAATGGGTCTACAGGCCCAAGAGCACAGTAGATGGGCAGGTTAGTAGGTAGAAATCCAGGCTAGTTGCCAAAGGATTTTAGTAGGCACATGGCATTGACTATGATGAGACCTTCGCTCCAGTGGTGAAAATGGATTCCATATGTTTGGCACTTTCCATTGTATAAGTCAAGGGATGGGAAGTCCATTAGATGGATGTGAAGAATGCATTTCTTCATGGCGATCTCTCTGAGGATATCTATATGAAGCAACCCCGTGGATTTATGCAAGATTCATATTTGTTCTGTCAATTGAAGAAGCCTTTGTATGGCCTCAATTAGGCTCTAAGGGCATGGTATTCCAATATGGACTCCTACCTACTATCACAGAACTTTGTATTTTGTAATTCAAACCCAAATTTTTACATGCTCGGGACGGTTGATTCAATTCTACTCCTAGTTTTAAATGTATATGATTTGTTGATCACCGGTTTCTCGACTTTAGTGATTGATGCAGTCAAGAGGATTATGCATGACAAATTCTTGATGACGGACATGGGTCCACTACATTTCTTCCTTGGACTCGATATCAGTCAGGATGCATCAGGCATCAAATTTTCTTAGGCCAAGTATGCATGAGATCTCCTTGAGATATTTCACATGATAGACTACAAGTCTTCCTCAAATCCTTTCCTATCAAGAGTCAGACTTGAGGATGCCAGGGACACTCCATTGGTTGACAACACACTATATATATAGCTAGTGGGGAGATTTTTGTATCTCACACACTCCAGACCAGACCTATCCTATGTAGTTGGAGCAGTCTCCAGGTTCATGCAGGAGTCACATGAGCTACATTGGAAGGCTGCAAAGTGTATCCTTTGATACATACATGGCACCATCACCTTTAGGATTCACTATGCAACAGACTCTATATTAGACCTCATCGGGTTCACTGATTTTGACTGGGATGGCGATTGCATTGATCACAAGTCCACATCTGGTTACTCACTTAGTCTTGGTTTTGGGCCTATCCATTTGTCGAGAAAGAAGCAAGTTGTCATTTCTCTATATTCAGTCGAGGTAGAGTATAGAGGGGTTGTTAATATAACCATTTAGGCTATGTGGCTACAACATTTTTTCACTGAGTTGGGAATTCATTTTTGTCAGTCGATCTTCATCTGGTGTGACAAACAGATCATTTGAAGTTCTACAGAGATCTAGTTCAAGGGAAGCGGATGAAGCATAACGAGATCCACATGCACTACATCAGGGACTTAGTACATGAGGGGATTATTAACCTGCAGTTTTGTCCTTCAATAGAATAGACTGCAGAAATATTCTCAAGACCTTCACTGAGCAGAAGTTCCATTATTTTCACAGTCATCTTAGAGTGAAGGACACAGTTTCCTAGCAACTGTCGGTTTTTCTTTTTACATGCATTGTACTTTGGGGGGGGGGATTCCTATGAGTTTTTCCCTCTTTCCTCGTTTATTTTAGTGTATATTTTTTAGTGGGGTACCTAACATGGTCTCGTTGTCAGGACTCATTCTTTATTTTCACCATAGTGATGTTCAGTGGGGGTGTTGGAGATACTTCACACACACCTAATATTTATTTTTCCTAAGGTTTTCCCTATATTTATTAGTCATTATCTAGTCTCCTATAGTTTAGGGAGAATATTCCTCTAGGAGAATATTCTCTTCAGTTCACACTTCAGTTTGATCGGTTAAGTGGAGTCTAGATGCCACATTGGGATTATCACCATGTAGCATTGGAGTCATCACCAACTAATACGCATTGTCCTTGGGATCATCACTAGACTAGTGAAATACTCATGATTCCCTGATCTCCTCCTCACTTCACTATGTTTTAGTCAGTTAATTGAAGATTGAGAGAATAGTTAACTCAGACTAGGTGGTAGTTCACTCCCGTAACTGCCTGAGATACTAGACTAGGTGGAAGTTTACTACCGTAATTGTTGGTGTGTGTCCAGATCACTCTAGACCACCATTATGGTGCATTGGCTTCTCCCCCAATGTGCATTAGTTTATTTATACAGATTATATCATGTGTAAATTATCATTCATTCATTTGGTTATTGAGAATTCTTTCATTCTTTCTCTCTTGCTTCTCTTTTCTCATATTTTCTCTGTAAATTGTGTATGTCATTTTCTATATAGATATATTCTATGCAGTTTCAACACATTTACATTCACAACCTGGTTAGAAGAGAAGGATATTTCAACCACTGCAGCATCAACCCAAGACCCTTCTATCCAACATAAGCAGATCAACAATATTGTAGAAGAGCACCAAGATATGCATATTGCACCTACAGGGGTGCCTCCAGACTGCCCAGTCAAACCAAGTTATGATAAATCCCTTCATGTTCTTCATGTTGCATATTCACAAAAAAATTCCTCCCACACTCAGGAATATCATGCAACCAGACTAGTTAAACATATCCAACACCTCCAACAACAAGTTCATAACAGCCTTCAAAAAGCTAAGCAGGGCAGCTTCTTCAACAAGGCAAGCAACTTAGCAAGGTTCATATTCAGCAAAAGATTCCATAGGGACTTGATGCAATGGATACCAATGCTTCCTAAGAGGGGAGGATTTATCCAGGAAGAAATTAGTGGCCAACCACCTATTCCACTGGCTCAAAACATGGGTTTCTACCTTGGCAGTTTTTCTACGGTTTTTCGGGTCCTAGACTTTCGAGACCGTTTTGAGGCCGTAAATGACGTTTTTTGAGCTCGATATATTATAAAAACCACTCAAAATAATTGTCTGGTCTGAATGAAATATGTACTCCTCAGATATACCTTTTCGACGAGGTATAGAATGCCCAAAATGGAGATCATATGCAAAAGTTATGCCCTTGGGAAGTTGACGTACCAACTACCCCCATCGGGGCCCGAAAACATTTTGGCATTTCATCTTTCGGGGTTAGGATTTTGGATTTTATTTATGTTAAAAATGAATCTAGAACCTCATTGTAAACATCATCATTTTCTTGTGAATTAGCATAGCCATCACATCTCTTCTCGGAGATAATCTGCCACCATTCTAGCCAGTCATTCACTCTGTAATTTTACAGTTTCTATACATTCTCTCATTAATAAAAATTGTGCATTATTGTATCTCTGTGTTTATTGCAATATTTATGTGTATCTTGAAATTTATTTGTATATTTCATTTTTATATCTTCGCCTTCCTTTCATTCTAAAAAAAAATATGGATAAATGCCACGTGTCTCCCTCCATGAGCTTCCATGTGTCACCAATAATATGTTGCCATGTGTCACCCATAATACGCTGCCATGTGGATGTATTTCATTGGTTAATAAAAGTTTCATGTCATCCAATCGTGGACTACCGCTTGTCATATCTTCATATCTTTCCATATGGAATAATTCGATTGGTTGGTAAATAATTTATGCCATTAAAATAAGGTTTAAATGTAAAGTTTAGATGAGGAACAATGAACGAGGGAGGGTAGGAGTGGGTAGTTAAGGAGGGAGAGAAATGAAGGTAGCAGAGGTAGGAGGTGACATAGGTTGATGTGGGGGAGGGAATGGGGGGGAGAGGAGTCAGTTTCATGGGTTGGGGAGTGAGGGAGGTAAGCCCGACCGACCGCCTAAGTGAATGAAGAATATAGTTAAGTATCAAGTAAGGGGGTGGGAAGTGGGTGAAATGAGTATGGTGAGTGTGAGGGAGGTGAGGCTTATGAACCTGGTTTAGAACCCATGAACATAAAATCATTTAAGTATTGTAGAGTTAAAGAGTGGAAGGAGGGGTGCAGTGAATAAGAACATCGATATAAAATGGGGGATGAGGGAGATAGGCCCAACCAACTGCCTAAGTGAATGAAGAATAAAGTTACGTATCGAGTAAGGGGGTGGGGAGTGGGTGAAATGACTATGGAGAGTGTGAGGAAGGTGAGGATTATGAACCTAGTTTAGAGCCCATGAACATAAAATCATTTAAGTATTGGAGAGGTAAAGAGTGGAAGGAGGGTTGGAGTGAAGAAGAACTTTGATATAAAACTAAGTATAGAAGAGAGGAGAGGAGTAAATATGGGAAAAGATAGAAATTTTTCTAAGTTTTTTTAAAGATGGTAATGAGAGAAGTTCCAAAATTACAAACATGGCTTCAAGAACTCGAACATGGCGTGGTTCCAAGAATTGAATGTGATTCTGAAAAACTGGTCATGGTTTCGCATAGAAGAAGATATTTTTGTCGATTTGACACAAACCTGGATATATTGAGCATACGAACTCAGATTTTGAATCCAAAAAATGTGTGACAAATCTAATACTGAGGGCTACATGATGAACTTATAATAGTTCAAAAATTTTGTTCTTTCAATATCATTTTTTATTTATTCCAGGAGCGGGAAAATGTATATGACCAAATTTTGGTCAATAGGTGTGACCTAGGGAATCATAGAAATGATAGAGTGGAGGAACATGATGAGTGGTTGGCTCATTTCCCCTTTCTTTCTTATCTCCCCCCAACTATTTTGGTCTTTCCCCCAACCATTTTGTTTTTTGTGTTCTTTATTGAAGTGATTGTGGGTTCCAATGGGTGTAGAAGAAAGTGGGTCGATTCTAGTGTCCATGTTGGATATTCAAGGTACCACACGATATCCCCAAGATGATATTTGGTAGATTTAGTATGGCTATGATAGGATGGGCCATCACTCCTAGTGGTGGGAAGATGAATGGAATGTGAGTGATGGGATCGATTTCCCCCTATGTGAAATGGGGTTAGTCATATGTGGACGATGTTGTTTGCATAGATGAAGGGGAAGATGGTTCTGATGTGACTAATATTATGGTACAAACTTGGGTAGAGTCTAGTGATGAAACATGGGGTGGGTCACCATGATAATTTCTAAGAAGTGTGGAGTCTTTGAAAATCCCAGGACCCATTTCTATGTATGATGGGAACTCTTGGTTTTCCTAGATGATGGGAGGAATGTTGTCCAAGTTGGGTGTTGATTGGGTCTCATAGTGTGTAAGTTAATCAACAATGATGACCTTCCCATTATGAGTGAACATCGTCATTTGAAACAATGAAGAGGAAACTTCTTTCATAGAATACAATTAACCACATCCTCAAAGGATGGTGTAGTCTAATGGTGTATCTATGAACTCAATGTCTATAAAGACAATTTTTCTCACTATCTTTATGGGGATGATTTGGTAAAGACATTCATCTTGAGATGGGTGGCCATCATAATCCTGAAGGGTGATAGTAGATGGGGTAAGCTTAGGAGATCCCAACTTTTTCCATACATTTCTATACATGTTGCAAGTAGATTCTCTTTTGTATATGATGCATCAGTCAATGGTGATGTTTTTTATTTTCATCGGGATTTGGAATGCTACCAAAGAGGAGAGTCTGGGTTCTAAGTTATCCAAATAAAATGTGATGAGGTGTGAGTTAGAGTGGTCAACTACCCCCAATACTAATAACATAGATTTTCTTTATGAAGGATAGGTTTGTAGGACCTCTAATGTTAACATGGTTGTATTACATTGAGCCAAGTTGTTGACTATGTTGTATCTATGAGCCATAGTTGCATGAGGGTTAAGAGAAATGCACCTAAGATATGCCTTTGGTACTCAAGGAGTAGGATCGATGACGGGACATGGGATCATCAAAGGCATGCTTGCTAGTAGTTAGGTGCCATATAAAGTGGTTAGAATGGATTCGGGAAGCATATTGTTATAATAGACGTGGGTTTAGAGGTGAATATTTGTTGAGTTCATGTAGATATTTTAGAAAGCGGTATTTTTAGGTTGAGATTGACCTAGAGGATAATATTTTCCCAAGGAATGAGCGGAGGTACTAGTTTCCTACTGGGTATCAACAACTCCTTGTTGAGGGAAGGGGTTGTGCAACACTGTTAGTTACGATGGTTGAGGGAATTTTTTAGGGGGACGTACTACACACTACAGGGTGGTAGGGCCTTGATTGGACATTGATTCCTTCATCCATTTGAAATCCATAATTTTTGGGTAGTGGTGAGTATAGTGACAATACTCGCCACATAATGCAAAAGGGAAGTTCATTTCAATATTATTGTTCTTCCCTTGGTTTTGTTGGTTGTTGTTGTTGTTGATAGGATTTTGGTTCTAGTTACCAACATTAGCATTTCCCCAACATTTTTGTTCTTGTTCAACGGATTTCCCCCTTACCCCTAGTTTCATTTTTGTTTTTTCTTACCTTTATTTTTATTGTTGTTTTGTTGGTTGGAGGGATTAACAAAGTTCATCTATTTGAATGCTTGAACTCATTGAATCGGTGAAGGTTGAAATAAATTTACACCAATGTGTTGTTGAGCCTATGGTGGTGCATCGTTGTCTTGTGGGGGTCTAGGGAATGGGTAATATATGTTATTTTGTGTGGGATTCCTATAGTGGTTGTGTGAGGTGGATGTACCTCTACTATAGTTCTAACTATTCCAGGAGGGCCCATACATGTGCGGGGTAATTTGCATTCCTTGGGAGTGCATGTTGGTCCCTAGATATGCTAGGTTTGTTTCCACTCTGCATTTGGGAAGGAGGGTTGTATGACAAACTATTGGGTGCATATGATGTTCCAACAACATTATAATGTGTGGGGGATCCTCCATAATGGCTCCCATAGTGGTTGGTACCATATGGGGAAGGGTGTTTATATTGTTGATTGATATGAATCATGGACTCAATCAACCCATCCATTGAATGGGATGCCTCTGATGTTTATTTCTTGAATGTTCGAGGGTGAACAACATCTAGAATGACTTTGTATAGGTACCTATAATGAGCGTAAATCAAGTCAAATATTTTATCTTTGAGTATGGCCTCATCTTTAGTTTGAGGTAATGTTGTGGCCATGTCTTTGGAAGTGAGAGGAAAAGGGGATTTCAAGAACCATTCTAGGAGGAGATTGTCCTTGAATTTGATTTTTCATAAACTACACCATCAATTCCACTCATAGACGTGATCTGTGATGTGCGTGGAAGTGGTTTGTTGGAAATTAATAAGAATTTCTAGACTAGTGTCATGACAAATTGATAACTGGAAGAAAAACAAAACAAGAATGCATTCACAAGAGATGAAAATTGGCATGTGATCCTATTGTTTCATTAATGTACCATTTGGTTGATGTCCTAGTTAGAGTTATTTGGAACAATCATGGCCAGATAGAATCATCTGTAATATTATTGGAATAGAACTAGATATTAAATTTCATGATGTGGTTAGTTGGGTCTTCACCCAACTTTCCCTCAAATTTTGGGATATCCAAGGGTATCTTGGTCGGCATGGGTGGCCAAGATGGGTTATGAAAAATGGGATCAATGGTGAGCTTCATCAAATCTTGAAGATTGAGCCAAGCTATATACAATATGTTGGGTTTATGAGGGGGTGAGAGGGGTGGTGATTGAACATCTTCCATTGGGACTAACTTATATTGGGAGCTAGCTCCTCATGAGGATGATCTTCCAAGAGGATTATTATGAGTAGTTGGGTCTCACAAGGATGACCCAAGTAAGGTTGAGCCAAACAAATTTCCACTCACATGTGAAAGTGATGGGGGTGGTTGAATTGGTGAAGTAGAAAGACTAATAACGTCTCCCAACACTAGGGCAAGGCCTTGTATGCGTCGATAATGACAAGGCATGAAAGGGTCTCTTATGGTTCCTAAATTGCAAGTTGTGTGTGAAATTTATAAGTTGGATGATCTCAACCTTTCAAGAGTTCATTAAAAAACCAAAACCTTCCAAGGAGAGCCTAGAGGGAAAGGATTCTTCCACTTCTTAAAGAAGTATTTCATCCTTTTCCCTTTTCTCTTTGGACCATTAAATTGTAGTTTGTTTGTCCTTTTTCATATTTTGTAGGAATTGAAAGGTCATTGATTCATTAAGGGATCTATCAAAGGGGGTCCATGATTCCTTTATTAATTGAAGTACATCTTCTTTTTTGAGAAATTCAAGATTCAATTTGAAGTGGCCGTGGTGGCTTACCTGTAACATCCCTAGTTTTAATCTCCACGAATTATAATGTAATTGTATAAATGTGATTAGTCTGGTGAGCTAATGTGTTGGTGTGAAGAGCCCATATTGGTTTAATATGGTCGAATGGTAAATAATGTGCATTGAAATAGCTAATAAAAAATTAGTAATCGTTGGTTGTGATACAAAAATGATGAAGAATGATCGGGGGGATATGATTCAACAATAGAGAGGGGGGACAAAGGGGGAATTACTCATGGGTATTAATCCAACCCACATTCCCAAATTATTATCATTATTGTGAAAATCTTCTATTTTTTGTTGAGTGTTCCTAAAGCCAACCATCAAACTCATGTAAGAGGGTGGGTGTGAGGAGTCACATCCCATAGTTATTGGAAAGCATGGGAAAGAGTACAATCATCTTGGGGAAGAGTGTAAGTCAAGTCAAGCAAGCAAGCAAAGAGAGGAAATTCATATGGCCAAGAGGGCAGGTTTTGGAGAGTCACGTTTTTGCATGAAGAGAAGTTTTTACTTGCAAATTTTTGGATAGAGGAGATGAATGTTGGGAAGAGAACCAACCACATTGATTGTTATAGAAATTTTCTAAGTGTTGGAGTTCATTGAAATATTTTTTCGACAGCTCGATGGTCATATTGATGAGATTTGAGGAGTGTTTGAAGTTTTCCAGCTAAAATCATCGATGGTCGACGGTCGAATCTGTGAATTTGGCCAAATGTAATACCCTTGTTTCCCCCAGCTTGTAATTAATCATTAATTATGATTACCATGCTATGGCATGTGAACAATGTAAATGTATTAGTGTTTATATTTCCAATAACTGAATGTGGGGGTGAAGCCTTGAAGTACTGGCCATGATATCACTAGAGGAAAGAGTGAGGAAACTGTAGAGAGGGTTCATTATGTCAAAATGACCCAAATTATCTTTGTTGACATAATAAGCTTAGTCATTATCCCAAGGAAAAAAAAAATAGTTAATGAAAGAAGGACTAGGGGCTGAACAATCAACTATCCCCATGAATGGAAGCATGGAGAGTCTAGCTAAGGAGATAGAAAAATGTCATCCCGAAGTACCACAGAGTG
>JZKD02S0348077.1:0-10652 GCA_000966675.3 Picea glauca
AGGGTAAGACGCAGGTGAGTTTTCCCAGAATAATATTCCTCCATACTTAACTCGATGTGCCAATTTAAGTAGGAGTTGAGCAACTCAGAAAATGTCCAGCGTTGACGTGGATTCATATATTTGGTTCGAATAAAAAAATTTAGACGCTGGAAAAGCAATGTAGAGATTGGAAATACAATCTATTCGATCTTGAAATAGAAACGTAGAAATTGTAACGTAGGGAAACAAAGTCAATTCTACAGTTGTCGTCATTAATATTTTTGTTCAACCGACTGCATTCGCCCAACAATGCCTGGGCCATTTCTGTTTACCCAAGGAAATTCACTACCCACCACACTGTTACTCATCATGAAATTTCACTACCGAGCATTAAGACATCACAGCCTGGTAAAAAAAGGTTTTGCTGTGTTAAAAGTTAAGGGTAAGGTGGATACGTTACAGTCCCATAACTGACTAACCAAGGGTGAGAGGTCGCAGAGTGAGAAATGGTAAGTCACCATGAATGTAAGACAATGGGGGTATGGCATAGGGCTGGCTCTGGTCCACAAAAGAACCAATCTCAGTCCGAACTGTGCTAGAGACAAGTAAGGTTTCTTCAAGAATAAAAAAAAACACAAATTAAAGCCAAAAGAAAATGCGCCCAAGGAGGGCGACTAAGTTTCCTGAACCGTGCTCCATATCTAATCCAACAAGCCATCCATCATTACGTTACCCCCAAGGGCAACAAAAAAACGTTGTAGCCTCAATCAACGACATAGGTGTAAAGCTCATGATGGAACGCCAACACCACGCAGGGAAGGGGACGAGCAGAAACAAAGTTTCCAAAACTAAGTTATAGTAACAATTACCAACCCAAATTCCAGTAACACTCTCAGTACCCCATTACAATGAATTGGCTAGAATGGGAGTTTCTTCAGTAATCAGACTACAAGGCTGAATGCCGGACAAATCCTTCAACGAAAATGTCAGTAATAAAGAGGGGACATAACGAAATCAATTATTTTTTATATCTATTAAAAACAGAGGAAAAACTTTATTTATAGTGGTAATTAACATCAGTAACAAATTTCATTATCTGAGTTTTTCAATAGCTATTTAGTTGTAATTTATCCCCAAGAAAACCATAGAATATAAATCTGTACATGATTTCAACAGTAATACTGTATTGCATGAGAATTTAAAATAAAAACCACAGTTACAGCAGTCATAATTGTGATCGCCGGGTAAATAAATAAAAATAGCCAAACAATCTAATTACCCCGATATACCAATCTCAGCAAGCCGTAATGCATTCTAGTCTACTAAAATATAAATCATACCATTTCCTTATCGCCTTCCTCGAAGGACATCCACGCGCTCTGTGCCGCTCCCGCTCACCGACCATCGAGACCTCATCGGTACCTCCCAGCCAATCGCTAGGGGTACTTTTATTCCCCCTTAGCCCCCCGAGCCACAAAGTGGCCACACACTATCCAGATGGTACGTCTAGCTCCCAGCTTGCCTCGCAAGGCCGAGATACCACTCCTATCCAAGCTGGGAAAACCCAACTCCCCACAAGTAATCAGTCAAGTCACAAATCCGACAGCGTAACGTTATGCTAACAACCGATCCCCTTCTTCCTCGTCTTCCCTTTCTTTTATAGAGTTTTTAGAACCTCCAACTTTCCCTAAATCACATTTAAATTAAGTTTTAATAAAAATCTTCTAAATATTCTCCTTCGCACAAGTGTCGTCCATCCCCTTCTTTTCTCCAACAATTATTTTCTTTAAATTTATTAATTGTCTCATTTCCCTCACCCATCTAGAGTTGCTCCTAAATTTACTCCTAGGTGTTCCTAGATTCCCTTTCAGGTTTAAATACTTTCCCTAGAATGAAGTTGCTAATTTAGTTCATTTTAGAAGGCTCTTAATTGCAGATTCCTTACTATGTTGACCTCACTTTTTACCATAAGTTCCCCTCTTTCCCTTATTATGTTTCCCCCCATTCCTTAGTTTCCTAATTTTTTTTATTCCCTTCTTTCCCCTTTTATTAGGGCCAAAATGGCAGTTGCGCNCCCTTTCTGTTTACCCAAGGAAATTCACTGCCCGCCGCACTATCACTCATCATGAAATTTCACTGTCGAGCATTAAGTCATCGCAGCCTGGTAAAAAAAAGGTTTTGTTGTGTGTTAAAAGTTAAGGGTAAGGTGGATACGTTACAGTCCCATAACTGGCTAACCAAGGGTGAGAGGTCGCAGAGTGAGAAATGGTAAGTCACCATGACTGTAAGACGGTGGGGGTATGGCACAGCGCTGGCTCTGGTCCGCAAAAGAACCAATCTCAGTCTGAACTGCGCCAGATACAAGTAAGGTTTCTTCAAGAATAAAAAAAAAATAGGTTAAAGCCAAAAGCAAACGTGCCCAAGGAGGGCGACTAAGTTGCCTGAACCATGCTCCATCTCTAATCCAACAAGCCATCCATCATTACGTTACCCCCAAGGGAAACAAAACAATGTTGTAGCCTCAAATCAGCGGCAAAGGTATAAAGTGCATGATGGAACACCAACACCACGCAGGGAAGGGGACGAGCAGAAACAAAGTTGCCAAAACTAAGTTACAATAACAATTACCAACCCAAATTCTAGTAACACTCTCAGTACCCCATTACAACGAATTGGCTAGAATGAGAGTTTCTTCAGTAATCAAACTACAAGGTTGAATGCCGGATGAATCATTCAACGAAAATGCCAGTAATAAAGAGGGGACAGAACAAAATCAATTGTTTTTTATATCTATTAAAAACAGAGGAAAAACTTTATTTACAGAGGTAATTAACATCAGTAACAAATTTCATTATCTGAGTTTTTCAATAGCTATTTAGTTGTAATTTATCCCCAAGAAACCCATAGAACATAAATCTGTACATGATTTCAACAGTAATATTGTATCGCATGAGAATTTAAAATAAAAACCACAGTTACAGCAGTCATAATTGTGATTGTTGGGTAAATAAATAAAAATAGCCAAACAATCTAATTACCCCGATATACCGATCTCAGCAAGTCGTAATGCATTCTAGTCTACTAAAATATAAATCATACCATTGCCTTATCGCCTGCCTCGAAGGACGTCCGCGCGCTCCGTGTCCCTCCCGCTCGTCGACCGTCGAGACCTCACCGGTACCTCCCAGCCACTCGCTAGGGGTACTCTGCTTCCCCCTTAGCCCCCCGAGCCACAAAGGGGCCACATGCTATCCAGATGGTACATCTAGCTCCCAACTCGCCTCGCAAGGCCGAGCTACCACTCCTATCCAAGCTGGGAAAACCCAACTCCCGACAAGTAATTAGTCAAGTCACAAATCCGGCAGCGTAACGTTACGCTAACAGCCGATCCCCTACTTCCTCCTCCTTCCTCTCTTTTATAGAGTTTTAGACCTCCAAACTTTCCCTAAATTTCTTTTTAATTTAAGTTTTAATGAAATCTTCTAAAATTTCTCCATCGTACAAGTGTCATTCATCCCCCACTTTCCTCCAAAATTTATTTTCTTTAATTTATTAATTGTCTCATTTCCCTCACCCACCTAGAGTTGCTCCTAAATTTACTCCTAGATGTTCCTAGATTCCCTTTCAGGTTTAAATACTTTCCCTAAAATGAAGTTGCTAATTTAGTTCATTTTAGAAGGTTCTTAATTGTAGATTCCTTACTATGTTGACCTTGCTTTTTACCATAAGTTCCCCTCTTTNTCCTTAGTTCAATAGTCGCAAAAATCCTTGAGAAATGACACTAGCGAAAAATATTTGGATCAATTGTTGTAGAAAGCCCTTGAAGGAAGGTTTAAACCCTATAAAAACCTAAATATATATGATCCAAACACCGTAGAACCACAACACCTAGACGATGCTACTAGCCAAAAATCTTTAGATCAATTGTTGAATTGAGTGAGTTTTAGACCCACTCTGATACCATGTTGAGCTTCAAAAGAGATATAGAGAATCAAATGGAGCTAACACAAACCCTAACTCTAGAATAAAGAGAATAAACCAACATTAAGGCACCCCAACTCTTGAAGAGAAATTAGCCAAAAGGGACAAATCATAGAGAGAGAAATAATAACCCTGGCACAAGTGCACTGGAAAGAGAAAGAAAATTGTGAATAAAAGAAAGCTCAACTCTTGAGGGCACCCTTAGGCAAATCACTATGATAAGAATGAAAGACAATAACATGAATGAATGGATTACAAATGAGAGTGGATTTATAAATTCCCAAATCAAAAGGTAGGGCACTTCTACAAGAGAAAATGTCAGCCTACATGTACAAGGTTGGCCTTAGCCAAAAATAGAAGTGTAATTAATGGCACAAGATAGGGTCAGTCATGACCAAAAGAGAAGCTTACACCTGTTATAACAAGATTTGCCTCACCCCATGCAATATTGCACAGAAGACCTTTCTCCATTCGCTATGCAGACTTGAAGTCCCTTTTTGCAAATCCCAAAGATAAAAATATAATTTTTCCACATATAACCTTGCCTACTATACAACATGTGTATATGTAGGTTGCACCACTACAACCCGTGTACATCAGTAAATATGCCCAAAATTGAAAAATAGTGTCAGGTTTCCATTTCAAGTCATGAGATCAATGATCCTTGGCCTTCCATATACTGGAAACGTTTCGAATTTACCCTTCAGTTCCATTTGAAGGGTATAAATGGGCCAAATATGAGCTATGGAAAGAGAAGAAAGAATCCAACTTTGAGAGTGAAGTTACTCTGGAGAAATTATTCACTTCACATTGAGTCTGCATCCCTTTTTCCTTTAAGTCTGAACACAGTGTTCAACCCCCAACCTCTTCCCTTATTGATTTAGAACTTTATTGTATCTCTTATATGATCTTGCCTTTGGTGGAGGATTGAACTGGTGGCGGCCCAGCTGGAGGAAACTTAGTTTCTCAGTTCTGAACCATGTTGAAATGGAAGTCTGTAACTCATTCACCTCTGTTGATTATATATTAATAGAAATACTCTTTTCTCATACAATTAATATCTTGCAAATATTTGAATTACTGTTCGATGGGTGTATTTGTTATGAATGTTGATGGATTATGCTATTGAATGTGCTAACATCATATATTATCACCATATTTTTGCATTGTTTGTCTATTGAAGACTAGTTGCAGGTATATTTCTTTGAGTCAAGTGCTCAACGATGGACTTCATCGAACGTCTGGACGAGGTAGGCCGCTTATCTTGTCTTCTTATCATATTTGTTTATATAACATACTTGATATTAGAGTTGATTTATGCAGTCATTTCTGTCTATTATGGTTTACCCTTAGCCATAGAGAGATTTTCCTCGTAACAGAATTGGCGACCATACTGGGGACTGAATCTTATTTTTCAAGGTTTGGAGTGTTTTTCTCCTTATATTTCTCTCGTTCATGTTGAGTTTCTTNTTGTAGTTTAAAATTGATTAATAACGATTTTATTTTCTAGGGTGCACAAACTAGTTTAGGATTTAGTGCCTTGGGATAGGATTTTGTGAGTAAACTTCTCCAAGACTATTAAATCAACATATAAGTCTGACTAAGGGAGTGGAGAAATCCATTTTATAATCGGTAATATCAGGAGGCTCTTCTTACACCAGAGTTAAGCATGAGGTCGCGTGAGGTTGGTTGAAGGGATATGCCCCCGATACCTTCTTAGCGTCAGATATATTTCTAGGGATTTATTCGTATATGGGGATCTTGCTAGTTCCCTACCTCTATGAGAGGCAGTACATTCAAGGTTTCAGGATTTACTACCCTGCCCATACGGTGGACATGACTTACGACTGTTCGCCTGTGCATCGGGTATACCATGGTTGATTAGTTGCTTGACTTAGATGCCACATAGCTTACTTGCAGGGGTTATTCTACAGGTACCCTGGGTCAGATAAGGGTCGGATATCACACAACCTTTATGGAGGATTACCTCTCTAGGGGGATTTGACCAACTAGTTGTTAAGCCCGCGAGGGCCTTATAACTGATTTTGTTTCTTCCAATATTTAACAACGACATCTCGGGCCCTTCTTGGGCGAGGCATAACTACTTTAGGCAGGGAGGTCCCTTTAGCCACTTTATCCTATTTGTTTGCATATTGGTCGTTTGATTTTTTTGGTGTACTCTTTGATTATGAGTATACCTTTGAGATTTTATACCGTGCTTTGAGTTTTTTTTTCATGGAGAGTGGAGTTCTTGCGACTCCCTCTTTTACCACTACCCCCCCCCAATGATGTTCACACATTTCATGGGGATGAATCCATATGATTTTCATAGTGGTATGCAGAATTATGGCACTCAGTCCATGCCTTGGGTCTTTAATCATTTTCCTATTGATATACCCAACGTTCCTTCACCTTTTCCATCCTCTCCCTGGCCCACTTATGTGAATCCTAATTTTGGATCTGGGGGCACCATGGACCCTCCGTCTATATCTTCATTTGATAGGAGTCATGTCCCTCACCCAACTCTCACTATGGGAGGTTGGAACCTCCCTTCTTATAGATCCAGTCCTAGTCAAGTTTTTTCAGGAGCCAATACTCAAATGGGTGGTTATCCTACTTACTACACCCCGTCCATGTATCCTTCATCTTCCATGCCAGTTCCTACGAACTCTTTTCCTATGGAGGGTCCACATATATCCCCGGGTCTTGCATACAAGGGGGATCAATTTTACGGTTTGGGATACCCTCTTCACGAAACCCCTTCACATGAGGGAAACCTATATCCTCACTCAAATAATATTTATCATACTTTTCTCTCTTGGTAGACATCTTCTTCAGTTATGATGCTCGTACAAACATTTATGGATCAATTAGGTGGAGGATACTACCTTTCTGGACAGGGACAAGGTGTAAACCAGGATCCTTCCTGGTTTGCGATATCTCAAAACCAATCTTTCTCGAGACCTTGGTCTCAAACTCCACAACTCACCACCGTCACTAGTCCAGTCACTGCCATTCATACTGGATTAACATCACCAACCACTGTTGGTCATGTTGGATATTGGTTGATGACCTCTGCAAGTCATGTTGAAGAGCCGCAACCAGCCACTGCTAGTCATGATGGGGGTATCACTCTAGTCGCCATGAGTCATATTGATATCACATCTCCAACCTCTATACATCATGTGGGAAATGAACCTCCAGTCTCTGCCAGTCATGCTGAGAGCATGAAACCAGCCAGTATAAATGACTTTGGGGGCATTCGTACGATGGAGAAGCCTAAACGTGTAAGACGTAATCCCAGATTAATTTGTAGGACTTGCGAAGGAAATCACCTTACTCGTTTGTGTCCTACTACTGTTGGGATACCAGAAGTGTGGTTCTCACCTTAGGGCCCTTTGGGTTCCGAGGCATCTGTGGTTTCCCTATACTTTGTTTCTCCTTTGATTGACACGACAGTCATGCCAATGAAATCCTCGCCTGACCACACCCCCATTTTTTAGGGTGATGCATCTCCTGGTCTTGTTATCACTCATCCTATTCAACCAATGGTTGAAGAAGTGGTCGTACCGACGCAATTTTAGGTCAATTCAACCCCACTTTTGGAGGGTGATG
The DNA here is from genome assembly GCA_000966675.3 of Picea glauca. Lineage (NCBI taxonomy): Eukaryota > Viridiplantae > Streptophyta > Pinopsida > Pinales > Pinaceae > Picea > Picea glauca. The sequence goes on from JZKD02S0348077.1 coordinate 7,576, forward strand.
CATCCTTTGACCATGTCATTAGAATTTCTAGTACTACTCCTTCTGAACAAGAGAGAATTCTAGTCTCTCCGAGTACTCTCGCTTCAAGCCCTAGAGAAGTTCTCGTTGATTAGGATGCTCTTCATGACTATCCAATGCCTCCTCCTACGTCCTTTCAAGTAAGAGACATTATCTGATATATCATGGAGAAGGTAACATCCACTAGCACTTTATCCTCCTCGACTTTGAGAGCTTTGGGTTTTCCCAAGCTGGTGTCGGCTATTCGTAAGATGTTGACATTTCACAGAATTCTAGCACGAGAGCTTTGGCCTCCCCCATGAATTGCCGCTTTGAAACCTATCAATGAGTCTGAGTTAAGATCTTTTCCAACTCGTCTAAAATGCGAAAAGATTGTCGGGTGAATTTGTCCCTTTTACACTCGTTAAATTGGACTGGAAAGGTTGTGAGTCTTATTTAAGCTCTTTTTCGACTCGTTTTCAAAAAGCGAAAAGATTGTCAAGTGAACTTGTCTCTCTCACACTCATAAATTTCATTTTAAAGGATGTATATTTGGTAACAGTTTATCCATGTTTCAAACCAAGTAGACTAAGATTACGAAAAGGAATTTTTTTGGCCTTAAGTTGTGATTGCATCTCATGCCCTTTCTTGTAGTATTAAGCCTATTGATGGTTCTCGCTTTGCATTATAAACCATTTGCCTCAACAGTTTTGCATCCTCAACTAAGCAGAGCCTTGTTTATATCCTTGATACCTTATACCTAGGAGGGAACATTCCCCCAAGTTTCCATCCCCCACGTGCACCTCCTTGCATTGAGAGTAGGTATGTTCCACTGGTGGAAATAGTTTTTCTTACTTGTGACACGCGTTTCCTCCTATGTATCATAACATTTATTTGACTATGAAAAAACAAAAAAGGATGGGTGGGAAGGGAGTATTATCTTATATTTTCAGCAGTCGTGTCACCTTTGAGCAGAGCACGTAATTTTTTAGTCCACTTGTCATCATAATATTGGGTTTAGCATGGCCTTAGGAAGTTGAGCTCGTTACATAGATTTTACTCCTCCGACTAGTTACTCTTCCAGACCCTATGGAGAGTTTGATTGATGCCTCTTGCATCTCATAGTTTCATCATTAATTCTATTTTTCTAGAGTCTTCCATATGTCTCATGCTCTTGTTCAAAGGATGTCTATCAACCTGTGTCGGTCATTCCTCAGAACTCTTGACTTTGCATGTCGTCCATACCCTCATTTTATCTCAGAATCACATGAAGTTGTAGTCCTATTGCGCACCCTGGTCCTACTTTCCTCATTGGTAGGTAACCTTGAACCCAACAGTCGTCATTTCATCATTGGTCATTGAATGGGTGGTTTCCCTTATGTTTGATAGCAAGACATCCATTCACACATTGGGATTCGTGCAGTGTCTTGGATTCCATTAGTCTTATAGGTGGTTTCCTCGCCTTTGTCATCAAATTTTGTCATTGGATACTATTCAAAGGGTCTTTTCTGTGTACCACCTGCAGTTGGCACACGCGAAATACCAAGATGGTTGTTGGTTCGTGAACATGTTCTTCATCCAATTTCCTCCAAATCATCAAGATCATGCTTTGTACCTCGTGTTGAATGATGACAGATGCCTCAATTCTCTCCTTTCAGCGGGTCTCCTTCCATTGACTTTATGTCATCTATTCTGGAAACGAGACCTAGATTCCTATGAGTACCTAGAGGCTTGCAGTCATTAGTGGAAGGTTCTCTTGTCATCGACAATTGGGAATAGATCAATATCTCCTGATCGATGGATTATTCAAGTGTTCGACCCCAACTCCTTTATTCACACCTGTAAGAATGTACTCGGTATACCTCAATCACTAGTAATCAAGCGAAGTCTCATTGTATCTGATCTCAACTCCTTTATTCACACGATGTAGACATACACATTTTGTGGATTGTGTAGAAGACTTGAAGACATCGGCTTGTAGCCACAACTTTCCTAAGTTGTTACTACCTTTTCATTGGACCAATACCTGTGTGACTTCAGTGATCATGGGAGATCAGATTGTACTCCATTGTGTACATATATCTTCAGATTGATTTTGAGACTGGTGTTACTAGGACTTGTTCATAACCATGACAACCTTTTGCATGTAACCACATTTGTATTTGCCTATTCATGGCCATTGACAATGGTTTGGTATATTTTTCACATGGATTTGCAGTGTAATTCAAATTGGAAGCCATGTATGAAAAGTAAGTACAGATTGTAATGACCAACTAGTTCTTCCATCTGGGTCCCCATTACTCCACTTCTGGGTTTTTTATAATGTATCTCAACCATTGAAAATAATCCTCTAACCTCACACACTAGGGGGCATCTGTTATAGAAATATTTACCTCACCCCGTGCAATCTTGCACAGAAGGCCTTTTTTCCATTTTCCTATGCAGACTTGAAGTCCCTTTTTGCATATCCCAGAGCTAAAAATACAATTTTTCAACATATACGCACATTTACTACTATACATCATGTGTATATGCAGGTTGCACACACTACATCCTGCGTACATCGGGAAATGTGCCCAAAATTGAAAAATAGTGTCGGGTTTCCATATCAAGTCATGAGATCAATGATCCTTGGCCTTCCATATACTGGAAACATTCTAAATCGACCCTTCAGTTCCATTTGAAGGCTATAAATGGACCAAATTTGAGCTATGGAAAGAGGATAAAGAATTCAAATTTGAGAGCAAAGTTACTCTAGAGAAATTATTCACTTCACATTGAGTCTTCATCCCTTTGTCCTTTAAGTTTGAACACATTGTTCAGCCGCCAAACTCTTCCCCTACCGATTGAGAACTTTATTGTCTCTCCTATATGAGCTTGCCTTTGGTGGAGGATTGAAGTGGTGGAGGTCGAGTTAGAAGGAACTTAGTTTCTCGGTTCCGATCCATGGCGACACGAAAGTCTATAACTCATTCACTTCTGTTGATTATATATTAATAGAAATACTCTTTTCTCATCCAATTAATATCTTTCAAATATTTGAATTATTATTCCATGAGCGTATTTGTTATGAATGTTGA
>JZKD02S0348099.1:0-10843 GCA_000966675.3 Picea glauca
TGCATTTCCAAAGGAGCAACGAGAGGTTTTTTTTCAAAGATTTGCCAAGAAAATTGACAAGTGGATTCTTGAGCATGTCTCTCTCTACCAAGTCCCTTATATGCACTAAAGTGTTTTGTGCCACTCATGTATATTATTCCTCATGTTGGGTTACCTCTATCAAATCCTACAAGAAGTTGGAGAAGTGATTTATGAACTTTTATATGGACCAATTCAAAAAGGAGAAAAATGATTCCACATAATTCAATAGAATCTATTTTGTGTACCCAATTATTGGATATGAATGGGAATCATATCTACATGCACATAGGTCTAGGGTTTATGCACCAAATGAATCATCAGGTTGGTGAAAGTTCATGAACATTGGAAAAGTCTCTTGAGAAACTACATCACTTTTGGCACCCCTTTAGGCAAAAGGATTTGGAACAACCTTAATATGCAAACTCTCCTAACTATGTGCATTGTAGTGATCATCAAGGGATTTTTGTAGCAAACACCATAAAAAAAACATGGGAAGTAGTGAAGCATTCCAGTTGAGTAATTTTGACATGTAACAAGATGTCCATTGTTCCTATTGGGAGTTTTTTTGGGCTAGCTTAGACTTCCCATTATCAAATCTAGCCACTTCTTACCTGGTAACACCCAATATTACCTATGACAATTGAGATTCATACTTAAAATTACATCATTTCATACCTGGTTCACTCCTCTTTTGATTGGTTTCATGAGTTGATTGGCTCCCTACCCCATCACACCCAGCCTAATTATCGAAATTGAACTGCAATTTTTGAATTTTTGACATTTTAAAGAGCTTTTTGAACCTAGCACCCCTGTCCCTATGTTAACAGAGCACCAATTCTCCCTGAGTGCCTTACACAGAGCGCTACAATGCTCCTTGCCTTTGGCAACAGAGTGCCATCCCTCCTTTGGCCAATAAACCTTCCAGAATTGCTTTTCTGGGTTTTACCTCTGTGTTTCTCTTGCTGGGTAATCTTGTGAGTCAATCCTTCTTCCTTTCCATCCTTGACATCTGTCTTCTTTGAAGAACAAACATATTGATGTTTGGATTTTGTAGCCTCCTTCACTATTGTTGTTGATTTTTTCTACCATTTGGAGTCTGAAACCCATGCATTGTCTTTCTCTCTTTTTGACTGAACGAAAAACTCTGGTGAAAGTAATCAAAGGCCTACAGATATTTTCATTTGGTTTTAGTTAAGATCACTGTTCTTCGACATTTCCTTTGGTGTGAATTTTGATTTCTCTTTGATTGTTTCTTTCCTTTCACTTCTTGTTTTGGTCACAACGAGAGGGTGTATTGTTTGTATGATTATTGCTTGTGTTGGTATGATTTTCATTCATCCAAAAAGATAATTAGCAAGACAAGCATTGTTTTGAATTAATCATTATTCATATGAAAACAATAGAAGGCATCTTCATGATTGATTGTGCATATTAGAAGGTATCTCAAAAGCTTTAGCATCACATCAGGATTTGATTGAAGAAAATTTGTTTGAGGACATTCCTTATTTGTGCTTGTTAGTGAAAATAACTCTCTCTCTCTCCCTTAGATAGATGTTCATCGAAAAGAAATGAATGCTTATCATTTTTTATGCATTTTTGGGACTGAGTCATAATTCCATTCATTTCACTTCCATACACCCCTTTTTGCATAAAGAACAGTTATAAAATCAACGCTAATTAAAAATTATTTAGAAAATTTTCTTTTCTAGGATTCTCCACCAACAGTAGACTAGGCTTAGTACTTTGGATTAGGCCGTGAGCATAACTCTCCAAAGTTTCCAAAAAAAACATTAGCATCCTGAGTTAGGGAGAGTCAAACCCAATTATCATATAAGTCTGCCTGAGATCCCCCTCTAACATAGGGGTTATGCACGAGGTCACATTCGGGTGAGCTACGGGGACTAACCCTCTGTGGTTTAACTGATTGCTTAAAGGTAAATCCACAATTATTGCATGGAAGCATTTTAGTTGATTTTGGGCTCAATACCCTGCCCGTACATTCGGATCGGACTGTCGACTGTTCTCGCCCAGGGGTTGACTGTGAATTGGTAACCTTAGTGTCCATAATATTTTGGGTCTTACACAAGGTGATAGTGACGGGAAGTCTCACTATACCTGGAGCAGACATTCGTCAAACTCACTCGGGCTCCTTGGAGGGTAAATCCACAATTACTGCGTGGAAGCTTGCACCAAGGCATAAGTTCGTTAAGCAGGTCGCCATTGTAACTATTCCTCCCTATCCCCGCCCCTTCTAGACTTGATCACGTGACATTGGATTTCATCACCAACTAGTATGGTCATCGAGAGAAGGTCCTGTTTTCTTGGTTGTGATTCTTAGATTTTATTAGCGTATGTTGTTTCTTTTCAGTAGTTGGCCATAGATCTTTTTCGCCGACTCTTTTTCACCAACATCGAACCTCCACGCCGTTCACGGAGGATACAGGGACTTCCTCTAGAAAATATGGAAGGAAACACCCCTTTACCCCCTCATTCTATGGATGAATCTACTCAACAGAGTGAGGTTCAAGACACTACAACTTCCCAGGAAGAAGTTCCCACTCCTTTAGAGAATTTTTGAATTGTTTCAGAATCTACGAAATCTTTCTGCATTCCGGAGGGATATGAATGACGTGTCCTCCAACTCAATTCCATTGATGAATTTTTCATCGTCAATCCTTCTGACATTCCGGCTGGGTCTCATCAAAACCCTTTAGCCGATGACCCTTTTTGAACCACATACATTGTTCGAAGTCCGCCGTACATAGTGCAATATCTTTATGGAACAAGGATGGGCGCTGACGCACCCATTTCCTACACCATACCCCTAAGCCATTTTGCTGGTACCACCACTTTTACGGCCACACTTCCCGTTGGTCCAAACATACCATCCGTTGGCCCAAGGTCTATTCTTCCCCTCCAGATGGCCCATTCTACAATGGTCCCTCACATTCCGACTATTCCTGTCGGTAATGCGGTGGTCAAACAAGTTGCGATTGGCACACCTGTAACACCAAGACCTACACTCCCTTTTGGGTTCAGAGCACTGAATACTCCCACTGCCACTACTACCCAAGTTATGCTGGGAAGTTATATACCTATCCAACAACCCGGAGGGACCGGTCTTGGTGGTGATAATCCACTCGGCGGCACCGGTCAGTCATTTACATCTGGTTCCCAAATTTTGGGAACTCTAACTCAAGATGGGGGGCATCGTCCCATCGAAGGACAAATTCCATTCCTGGGGCACCCTCATACTGGGGTGTAGCTTCAATTCGGAGTCTACCATCAACCATACGGACAAAATGTGTCCGCCACACCCAATCCATGGAACGTCCCTTTTTCGGGAAATTCACAGTTCTCGGCAGGACACAATTCTCAGACTCTGCAACAACCTCCTTATGGACAAATTCCAAACCCAACGTATAACCCTCAAAACCCATCCGATTATCCTCCGCTCACACATGCTCCTCAAAACACCTTGAATCATGTGTACCCTGGTCAACACCAACCTCATACAAGAGGGCCCAATAGTTACAATTATCCACATAACCCGGTGATCGACCCTACTGGTGCCCCCATGCCACACCAGAATTACCCACAGGTTAACCGACAACTACCTTTTCTAGCTACCCTGGACCTTCCAGACTTGTCTTGGTTAACGAACGATCCTATTTATCATTCTCTGGTTTGGATAGCTATTCCAGCTAAACTTCCTTCTGATATCCCAAAATTCGATAGAAAATCTGGAGAAGACCCAAACAACCACGTGATGAATTTCCATTTGTGGTGTTCATCCAACTCCCTCATGGACAATTATATACGTTTGTGTATTTTTCAATGAATACTTATGGGTTCTGCGGTGAAATGGTATATCGAATTACCGCGCGCATCTTTTCACGATTTCAACTCTCTCACCATGTCTTTCCTCACGCACTTCCAACTACCGATTCGATATGAGACGGGTACTAAACTATTAACCTCCCTTCGTCAGACAACGTCTGTACATATCTCCAATCATATTCATGAATGGAGATGATGACAAAGGCTAATCAAAGTGGTCATTCCTGACCAATTGTTAATGGAATGGTTCACTAAATCATTGTTACCCCAGATTGCTCGTGACGTTGCCATGAGTGGTGTAGTCACCGAGGAAGAAGCCATTTCCCGAGATCAGTACTTAGACTTAGTATATTCACAATCCAATACTTTGTATGAGTTGATACCAAATGCTACCTGTGCCACTAACGATCCATTCAAACCATCATTTATTTCCCATGTGGATGGAGTTATTGGCTCCGTCAAAACCCAATCTACTACCCAGTCGGATGGAACGATTCAGCGGCCCACTTCGACAACTGCTCCCAGCCCGACTGCACCCTCTTCTACCCCTCCTCAAACTCAGGTCTCTGATGTGAATGCGGTCCAATCGACCCCTTCACAACAACCTGGGGGAAAGAAGAAAGTGAGAAACAAACCAAAAAAAAACAATAACAACAAACAACCAAAAAATCAACCGCAAACCCCTGCTGCCTGAAAACAACCACAACGAAAACCAAAATTCCCATGTCTCATTTGTGGTGACGATCACTACACCTGAGACTGTCCACATTGTGATGAAGTGGCCAATATTTTTAAGGGAAATTCACAACCTGTTGTGCTTACTCATCCTTTTCCACAGCAACAATATTTGGTTGCTAAAACCCCCACTGCTGGGGGCAGTTCCAACCCACCCCATGATGAGGCCTCGACAGGTGCCCACATTTACATGTTCAATGGGGTTAACCTGACCACTCACTCTGCAACGTATGATGCACCAGTTAAACTTGATAAACCAAAGACTACTAATGGTTCTGCACCGGAGCTATTACCCTCCTCCATTAATCCTCCATCTATTAGTTCTCCATCTAGGCCACTTCATATTGAGAAACCTTCATTTGACTGTATCTTCTGCCCCCCTAAGAGCACCATCCGGAAATCCACCTTCAATCTTAATTCACGGGCTGCCCAAAACTACAACATTGTAGAAGATTTGGCCCAAGCACCATGTGCTATGTCCGCCTTGGAAGTTCTACAACACTGTCCCAGCCAACGTAGAACGCTCTTAGCTGCTATCGATGCTTTTGATCCGAAGTCATCAAATAACCTCACGTTTAATCTGGATGATCATCAACCATGACTCTCCCACCAACTTGCTTTCCAAATCGATGTTGTTGTTCACAATCAACAAATTCGTCGAACTATCCTGGATGAGGGAGCCTCTACTTGTGTCATGTCCTTAGCTTGTTGGAAGGGCTTGAAATCGCCTACCCTTAAAAAATCTGCTACAATGTTATGCACTTTCGATGGACGAGGTTTTCATCCTCACAGATTATTACAATCCTTAGCCGTTCAGTTGGACGGCAAAACTGTTACCGTTGATGTCGAGGTGGTCTATGCTCCCCTCGATTACAACCTACTACTCGAGAGAAGTTGGTTCTACACTATGACTGCAGTCACCTCATTGGTGTTTCGATGTGTACAATTCCCCCATAAAGGAAAAATTGTCACCATCGATCAACTTGATTTCTGTACACCCGATGCTCGCATCCCTACCACCAACAACATTCCCTTTTTGGGAGACCACCCAGTTACGTATGAAAGCATTGGTGTTGGCTTATTGAAAGATTCTACCCTTATGGGTACTTTCCCTACACCACTTCCACTTACCACGCATCATATTTCCACCGTCAATATGATCTCGACTATGCCTTATCAATACTTGGAATCATTTGACCCTTGGGTTGTACCTAGTCCTCTGGAATTCGATGTGCTCGGTGACACTATGCCACTTAGCCCAGCCGAGGCCGCATATGTAGCTATTCAATCTACCTCTCCCTCTCCAGACAATCCACATTTATTAACACTAGATGCATACTCAGTGCCCTCATGGTTGGATTCCCTGTCATCCGCCGTTGATTACATTTCCCAAATTTTTCCTTTTGACGAATCTATTATGGAAATTCTTAGCATTGACGATCTGCCTTGGGATGATAACCATCATCGATCCTCTTTCCTTCCGCCTTTGGAAGAAATTCATCAAGACATACACTCTGTCTTCCCTCCCGATGTTACCGATGCTCCACAATCTCCGATCCTCACACAAGATACTCTCTCTGAGGGGAACATGGGCAACATCTCTACTACGATCATTATTGATATTTCAATCAAAGAAGGTGTTGTGGAAAACATTCACCTTGGTGCTAATTACACACCTAAAGAAGTGGTCTCTTACACCACTTTGTTTAAGGAATTCCACGATGTCTTCGCATGGAGCTATGAGGAAATGCCAAGGATTGACCCTTCCATCATCGTACACGAAATCAAAAACTACCCTGATGCGAAACCTGTTTGACAAAAGCTTCGCCCAGTTCACCCCAAGAAAATCGCGGCTATAAAGGCAAAAGTTGAAAAACTTCTCAAATCTGGCTTTATTTACCCCGTCCCTTTGACCGAATGGGTCTCCAACCTTGTTCCGGTTGCCAAAAAACAAGGGACCATCCGTGTTTGTGCTGACTATCGAGATCTCAACAGAGCTTGTCCTAAGGACAACTACCCTACGCCCTTCATCGACCAAATCATTGATAATTGCATAGGGAGCGTAATCTTCTCTTTCATGGATGGATTTTCTGGGTATAACCAGATTGAAATCTTACCTGCTGATCAACATAAGACAGCCTTTATCTGCCCTTGGGGAACATTTGCTTATCGAAAGTTACCATTTGGCCTAAAAAATGCTGGTGCTACTTTCCAGCGGGCCATGTCGTACGCTTTCCATGATATCAAGCATATCGTGGAGCCTTACCTCGACGATTTACCCACCCATTCATCCAATCGATCCGATCACATTGCTCACTTGTGGGCAATTTTTCTTCGATGTCGGTTCTACCGTATTTGCTTGAACCCACACAAGTGCATTTTTTCTATCGAATTTGGTCGACTCCTCGATTTCATTGTCTCCAAAGATGGGATCCGGGTGGATCCCTTAAATATTAAGGCCATTCTAGCCTTACCCCAACCTACCAATTTAACCCAACTCCAAAGTTTGCAAGGCAAAGCAAACTTCCTTCGCCATTTCATCTGCAACTATGCTGATATCACTAAAGGATTTATGCGGTTACTGCAAAAAAACATCCCTTTCATTTGAAATGACACTGCCCAATGGCCATTCGATGCTCTCAAGCATGCCTTGACCCATGCTCCCTTGTTACACCCTCCAGAGTACACAAAGGACTATATCCTTTACTTGGCCACCTCCACTTCCACTATTGCGATGGTGTTAGTTCAGGAGGACCCTAACGGCAAAGAACATGTGATTTATTATCTGAGCAAGAGTCTATTTGGACCTGAACTTCGATATTCGCATGTCGAGAAACTGGCTCTGGCAACCGTCATCGTTGTCCAGAGATTCCACCATTACATCTTATTACGCACCACCACGGTAATCACAGACTCCAACCCCATGTACCACATATTGACACGTCAAGTACTTGGGGGAAAATATTCTAAATGGATCTTTATTCTTCAGGAATTCAATCTCAAGTTCACGAAGGCCAAAGCCAAAAAATCATTGGTGTTTGCAGAACTTATCTGTGCTCTCCCTCGTGCCAATGAAAACATTGAACCTAGATATTCTCTCCCAGATGAATCTCTCTTCCTCATCGGCACCTCCGATCCTTGGTATGGAGACATTCTCCTCTACCTTCAAACCCAACATTTTCAGCCCAACATCTCTCATGAAGAGCGTCGATGCATTTGTCACCACTCTCATCGTTATCTCATCATCGACGACACCTTGTATCGCCGTGGTATCGACACCAACCTTCGACGATGTCTGATTCACAAGGAGGATGAATGCATTTTGAACGATTGTCACCTTGGTGCCTATGGCGATCACCTCTCTGGGATGGCCACAACCCAAAAAATCCTACGTGTCGGCTACTTTTGGCCCTCGATTTTCAAAGATTGCATCAAGGCCGTCAAAAAATTCCCTCCATGCCAACTCTTTAACAAGAAAGCACTCACCCACCGTACTGCGCTGCACCCCATTATCTCCATCGGCCCCTTTGCCAAGTGGTGTATCGATTTCATGCAGTGTAAGCCTACCTCAGCAGGGGGCATGGTTACATCATCGTCACTGTCGACTACTTCACCAAATGGGCTCAGGCTATGCCTACCTTCCTGAACGATGGTTGTACTGCAGCTCTATTCCTTTTCAACCATATCATAACTTGTTTTGGTGTACCACGTGCCATTGTCACTGATCATGGTGCACACTTCAAGAACCAGATGATGAGTGAGTTACATGTCAAATTGGGTTTTCTCCATGAAAACTCATCCCCTTACTACCCTCAGGCCAACGGAAAAGTTGAAGCCATCAACAAAGTCCTAAAAACCATGATCCAATGCATGGTAGGGGCAAACAAAACATCATGGCATTTACAACTTTTCTCCGCTCTATGGGCTTATCGCACCTCCACAAAAACTTCAATTGGATTCACTCCTTTCTAGTTGGTATATGGCATTGAAGCCTTCCTACCAATCAAGTGTGAGATTCCATTACTCAAACTGAAAGTAGAACTCCTGCCCCATACTTCTGCTGAAGAAGAATGATTCTTGTATCTATCCAAATTGGACGAAACACGTCGTGATGCTACTCTCGCTAATGAGACACATCAGAAATGAATTAAGAGTCAATTCGACAAATCCTTCCACCCTCGGACTTTTGCAGAAGGAGACTTAGTCCTCATTTACGACCAAGCTCACGACAAATTGGGGACAGGAAAGTTAGAACCTCTATGGCACGGTCCTTACATCGTGAAGCATGTTCTACATAGAGGTGCCTATGAATTAGCTGATCATGATGGAATTTCCCTAGGAGAGCCCCGAAACGGGCTTTACCTTAAAAAGTACTATGCTTAGATCACCTAGCATCTGTACTTTGTACATTATTGTATTTTAGTTTGGTGTGTCTATTTATTTCGCGTGCTCAAGTCTTTACCATTGCCACTGATGACTGTGCTTGTGTTTTCATGCGCAGATGACATCTTCCTTTCCTATATTTTTTGGGTTTACAGATCGCGCTAGTCGACATACTTGGAATATTTCTTCGGCAGCATGGGTTATTTACCAATTTGATGATGTGGTGAGTTCAGGAGGTATCTTCTTAGGACCAACAACCAACAATATGGCCGAATATCATGCTGTCATCAGACTGTTGACCCAATCCTCCTCCCTAGGTATCTCTCGTATCATTGTTTACTTAGACTCCCAACTCGTGGTCTATCAACTCAACTGTATATACACTATTCGTAGTCCTATCCTGCTACGTCTCCACTTACAAGTTCGCCGCCTTGAACGAATGTTCGATTACATCGAATATAGACACATTCCAAGAGAAATTAATAGTGTTTCATATTCATTAGCAAATTACATCATGGATCGGTATCTCGCCCACATATAAGATTTAAGGAAAGCAAAATTGTACATTACATGTAAATTAAAACACATCACAGACATCATCATGTACAAATCATCGGCACTATAAAAACTTGAAACTATATATATATATATATATATATGGCATGATTGGAATGTTTGGATTACGTCAAAAAGCATGTAGAAGAGAAAAATGTCGAGTCTCTAAACCCCTACAACATCGCCTAACAAGGCATACAAAAAATGATCACCAGAGAGACTCTAATCTCCCTGCACTACATTGTGTTGCGAGTAACACATCACTGCATGCACTACGTGCCTCAGCAGATAATTGATATTCTCTGGTACTCCCACAGTGTGCAGATGTAAAGGCACTTCTCCCCTCTGCAGAGGAGGAATGCCCATCATAAGGCCTTGGAGGTTTCTTTCAACCTCCCCGAGACCTATCACTGGTACTACCAGATCTGCTGCAACTTGGACGCCCCCACGACATCCTGGTATCGGTGTATCCACCAGGCGCACTGTTCCCTTGTCTACATATTGAAGACAATACATATGTTAAAAAACTCTTCTACATACCCAAAAAAAATATATATACATAAAAAACTTTTGAAACAAAAACTAGACAAGGTATGGCTCAGTCTCTTACCTGACACATCCCAGTCTTCCCCCGCGGGTAAAATCAAATCCATACTCTTGCAGAAATCTACCTCAGCATACAGGAAGTCCTCTATCCAGAGATACTACCGTCTCAGACAGGCAAAGAAATCACCAGTGAAATGGAACTCTGACTTGGCTACCAGCCTCGGAGACAGACTGGTCCACCTCTCCATCCTCAGTTCATCCACTGGTCGCACTGCCAGTGCTATCTAAGGCTGCATCTGGGGGATGTGCTCTAGAAAAAATGAGACCAAAAATGAGCCATAACCAAACTGCTTCTATCTTGTGTTGCACCGTGAAATATGTTCCTTCACATTTCGAAGGAACCCTGCACTCTAGTTGAATAGTGTTGGTTCCAAACACTAAACACCGTAAGCCACCTGCAATCTTGATGCCATATGCACGCTAGTACTGCCCGTCACGCTCATGATGGAAAACAGTATAGACCAGAGGGGTAGCTCTCAAATGTCCTTTATAGGGATTCTACCCCCTACCAACCTTGCTCCTGGGATATAGTAGCATGCCAGATACACGTCCACTTGTTTAGGTAGCGCCCTCTGCCTAGAGAAAGATATGGGGACCCCTCTTTTCGAGAGGCCAGTCAAAAAATACACGTCTTCTAACTCAATGGTTAAAAGCTGTGTGCCAATCCGGAATCCTTGCTTTGCAACATCCCATAGGCCGATCA
>JZKD02S0348100.1:2212-19750 GCA_000966675.3 Picea glauca
CTTGAATGCGAGACTTCTTGACCATACTTCAAGGATTGAACTTTAAGAGGGAATAACTTCTCAACTGCAAGAAGCCATGTGAATTACCACCTACCATTGGAAACAAAATGATGAGTACTATCCACCTTTGAGGATTTTGCATGAATTTGAAATGTCCTTTATCCTGTTTTTCCTCAAACAATTATGTGCTTCATGACCACACCATTGGGGATTTGAAACCACTTAGCCATATTTCTAGGGATTCTTGTAGACTTCTTCAAAGTGTCTTCCCATGAGGGCCATGCTTAAATTTTTTCCATAAGGGGACCACTTTGGAGACTTCTCCAAATACACCCATCACTTGTATATGCTTCCAAACTTTCTTCATAACTTCTTCGAGGGTTGACCAGGGTTGACATCAATGTCAACCAACTTTCCAACAATCTCCCTATTTGCTATTGATGGAAACACTCACACTCCATATGTTACCGTTTCTCCCATTGTATGCATGCTATTTTAAATTTCTCTCCCCCTTTGACATCAATGGAAAATGGTAACTCCCCCTGACAGTCTCTCTCTCATTGTCTCCATGCTTTTGATCTTTCTATTCTTCTTTTGTTATTTTTCTCCCCCTTTGACATTTAGGGTAACTCCCCAAGAAAATATCTCTCACACCGTATTCATGCTTTTTATCTTTCTCTTCTTCTTTTGTTTGTTATCTTCCCATTTGAAATTAAGGGTAACTCCCTCGGATGATTTCTCTCCCCCTATTTTCTTTTGCAATATTTCATTCTCTCTTTCCTCTCTCCTGATGATTTTTGTCCATTGGTACTTCATGTTACTGTAATCTACTAATGTGTATTAAAATGATTCATGTTAAGGTTCCTTCATCAATTTAATTCAAGTCTTCATGGCTTGCCATCTTCACTGCACTAACATCAATGACATAATCATTCAACAATATTATGTTGACAGTATATCTCCTCATGATGGTTTCTCTTCCCCTATATTAATGTTCATTTCACTTCTTTCCTTCCTCTGATTAGCTAGTTCCACTTATCAATATGCTTTGCTTATGAGTCATATGTTTTTCAATGAGTCCATCTTCCTTTATGAAATTCCTTCTCATCTCATGATTCCATCCACTATCGTGTATTCTCTCTGGTTCATGTCAGGTATTGTCTTCTAGACCTATTAAATATCTCATGAATTCATTTTTTTCCATATGTAATGAAATTTTCCATGACTCTGCTACTTAACTGCACACAATGTTGACCCATTTGTCACTCTTGTAACTGATTACCACATATCCCTTCTTCTCTATATAAATCAAATATTCTCACAAGTCTGCAACATATTTAATGAATATATCCCTGCTTGAATACATGCTTGGAATCTGCTATGATTCTCTGCCTCAAATCATTTTGAATATGTCTTCCCAAAAAATGCAAATGAACACTTCAAACTATATAAAATATAGTTCTATAATATGTAACAATTGTTGCTTAGAATACCCTCTCCAACATTCACATTACTAGGAGTCTCCAAGCCATATGTACTAAAAGAATATTTCAATATGCTCTATAGTAGGAGAGGGGGTTACCGATGTCGCAAAATAGCAGGAAGCATTGAACCTAATGTCCAACAATTTCCCCCCAGTGTGTCCCATGCAATTTTTGAACTCGAGACCTGTTTCTATGATACCATTTGATGGACTACAATTGCCGTTAGATCAAAACCCATAGGATTTAATGTCCACCACAATTGTCAGAGTTAGAATCCACGAGAGGGGGTTAACCCATGTCACAAAACTCACAACAGGTTGATTATCAGTGAGAGTGATAGGTTGATTATCAGTGATAATAAAAAACATCATCAACAAAGCCAGGTCCATCCATACAAATCATATGCCAAGATCACCAATAACATATGTCTAACATCATCAAGATATGCATCCAAACCATGTGCCAAGATATACCTCAAGCATGTACCAAAATATGTGCCTCAAACATATTCCATATCATTCATGATATACCTTAATCAATGATATTCCATAAAACTTGTACTATAACCTCCAAGATATGCCTTAAGAATATACCATGACCTTCAAGATAAAAGCCTCAAAATGTATATAATAAAATACCTTTTCATTCTATAAAACCTGGTACAACAGATCTCATAAAAAAAGACCTTCCTCAACTCCAACATCAAGAGAGTACCACCTTCTTCAAAAAAATTTTTCACAGATCCACGATTCATACATTGTCAACCCATAGATATCTGCACTTTGCCTCATTATGACCCACGTACATCCATGCCTTGTTCCACTACAACCCAAATATAACCTTAGGAAGATACACCTTGCTCCACTTCAACCTGTGGATAACCTCTGAAATCTAGTTTAGTCACCTTCGTACTCCTTGTTCTCCTCGACATCCTTTCTCATAGGAAATATTTTCTTTGTTGATATCACTAATCCTCCTAGCACAATTGTAGAACCACTTATGCTAGCTCCATACCATAAATACACACTTGGATGGATGAAAAAATGAGAGGTTCTTGATGTGTATTTATACCTTTTCAATTGCCTCCCTTGCTTATCTTTAGGGCCAACTTGTAACTTCTTATTTGCAACAAATTTTCTCCTTTAATTAATTTTGGGGGCGACTTGTAACTTCTTGACCTTGAATCTAGGGATTCTTGACCATACTTCGGGGATTGAAATTTAAAAGGGAATAAATTCTAAACTGTGAGGAACCAGGTGACATACCACCTACCATTGGAAATGACATGACAAGGAATATCCATCTATGAAGGTTTTTCATGCAGTTTCAATGTCCTTCATCCTCATTTTCCTCAAAAAACATTGGGCTTCATGACCACATTTCTAGGGATTCTAAACCACTTAGACATATTTCCAGGGATTCTTGTACACTTATTCAAAGATTCTTCCCATCAGGTCCATGCTTAAATATACACCATATGGGAACCACTTTGGATACTTCTGCAAATACACCCATCACTTCTAGATACTTCCAAACTTGCTTCAGAGCTTCTTCTAGGGTTTACGAGGATTGATATCAATGAAAACCAACTTTCCAACAATATCCCTCTTTGGCATTAATGAAAACACTCATACTCCACCTATGACATGTTGACTCTAAAATCGTAAACCATCCACCTGCATGCAAATGGTTGCAAAGCATTGAGAATTTCTTTGTCTATTATCTATATAAAAATTATAAACACTTAACTATAGGCAGGGTTTGCTAGTTTAAAAGAGATATGGACATTCAAATAATGATCTCTTATAGTCTATATCAGTTCTCCTTGAAATATTTGATGCTTCAGTCACTTGTATTAATGAATTTATAGAGGTGATGGTTGGTTAAGTAAAACGTTTTGACTTAGATTATCCTCCATGTAACATTATGTTACACAAAGACTGTTGTTTTGTTTCATTATTTAAAGGTTGGTACTTGTTTCTATTTTCACATACAAAAATAAGTAGCAAAAAATATGGAGGATCCACTTTGAAAAGTTTTTTATCACAACAAATCAACATGAAATCTGTTCAAACAACACAATCCTTTATATGGTATGTTGGTTTTAGGCCTTTGATATATATTTGAAGGTGATATGATAAGTATATGATTAAAAAGGTTGAATCTATTGTTCAACATGATGCATATGGTATATTGTAAGTATTTCATATTAATTTCATATGGTTGGTTCATGTTATTCAAATCTTATTTTAAGGAGATTATTAGCTTGTTGATTATAAGCCATTGTTAAATAAGTTTGGAAATCAATGTGGGTTTATTCGACGTAATGAATAGGATGTTATTTCGAGGTAATTGAAATGACGATGATGTGGATATGAAAGAACTTGAATTTTTTTCATAGCTAGAATGATATGTTTCTCTACTATTGGATTAAATGGATTAGTGAAATTGTGATTTGGAAAAGGATGTAAATGTTTGAGGCGACATGAGTCTCATGCATTGAATGCATGGACATAGGTTTCTTGTTGGGGTTACCACCTTAGATGTTTGTCATTTTCATTGTGTTGGCCCATGGGATTGAGCTCTACAAAAATTGTTTTGTTCGAACCCTAACACTCGTTTTTTGGCGTTAAAAATCATTTTTCTTAAAGAAAGGGATTCAATCAAGCTAGTGAAGGTATTCTTCATGTAGTTTCTCTTATCAAATGCACTTTAAATTTACAATTATAATTTAGCCATAGCTCTGTGAAATGGTGAATGAATGTGTTGTTTGTTGTTGGTTTTCTTTCCTGTTGGTCTTTCCTTCAGGGACTGTTTTAAAAACACTATTATTAACTAGCTTGTTGTTCTATTTTCTTCAAAAGAGATAAGGGTTTCTTGGTTTTAATAAGATTCCCATGGTTTATTTTTGATATATTTGATGCCACATTTGGTGAAGAAATCTGCTAGTATTCATTACTCCTCCCTTAATGCCAACACCATATTTTCTCTAGTATATGTCGACCTAGTTCAAATGTTGTCCGTTGTTGAGCACTATTGCTACTCCGCTTACAAATCAGTTCACCACCCTGCTACAAAATATATTATATTCTGAAATGTCTTTTGGGGTTTATATCCTCTACTTGGAGTTGACCCACTAGTTTCAAACTCCTTCGTATTTATATTTTTTTTCTTCTCTTCCAAGGATTTGGGTCTTTGGTCAAATTCGATTCAAGGGAAATGTATGCAGTCTGCTTCGAATCATTTGTAAAAGAAAAAATTGGATATCCTTCTTGCATAACTCTAGCCTCTACACTCATTATAGTTGTTGAAATTTATATGGGGTTTGGCTATTGAAACCCTAAATATCCTCCAATATTTATGACGAGTTTTTTAAGTTCAGTTTCGAATGTGAGAAATGTGTGGAATCTTTTGGAAGTGGTTGTTATATGGTGTATTTGGCATATTTATGATGATTCCTTCATATAGAGTGATGATTAATTTTTTTAATGATAAATGAATTGCTTGGAAAAAGCATTGGCTATACATGTGAATTTTGTTACACCTAGAAATTAAGTATAATGATTCAGTTTGGACTTTGATACGAAAATATTTTTTTAAGCTACAGGATTATGGTGGGTGATGATTATTTATTTTTGTTGGTTGATGGCATGTTAAGTTAAAATCACTTACATTTTAATTTTTTTCTTATTCCAACCAATGCATCTCGGTATTAAAAACATTTTGAGAGTAACTTAGATTTATTATTAAAAGAAAATTATTTGGATTCTGGGTAATGAAATGACTCTTAATTTGAAATAAATCTATCATATTTGAAAGGATTTACATTTATATATATACATAGCCAATTCCCCTCATATTTTCATTTTTTGTAGTTATTTCCATATTCCCAAATTCATTTATCACTTTCATAAATCATTTATTTTCGCCTTGCATTATGCTAAGTTTGAAGGTTTTCCCTGCCAGATTGATATTAAAAGGAAACCCTTTTAAAATTTTATGTATGATGATATTTTAATCAAGATGATGTTGTGACATGTTTAAAAATGTTTAGTTGATCATGGCCAAACCCCTC
Organism: Picea glauca; assembly: GCA_000966675.3. Taxonomy (NCBI): domain Eukaryota; kingdom Viridiplantae; phylum Streptophyta; class Pinopsida; order Pinales; family Pinaceae; genus Picea; species Picea glauca. The sequence continues at coordinate 7,772 of JZKD02S0348100.1, forward strand.
CATATTTTCATATTCCATAGTTATTCCCAGCTCCCATTTCACTTTAATTTCCATTCATGATTCTTCCCCCTGATGCATATTTGATTGTTAAAATAAACAGTGATGGATATTTGATGAGTCAAAGATAAAACATTGTTGGAGGATGACTAAGTTTTCACATATGTTTTATATGATTGTTTAAGAACATGTATCATTATCTTTCCCTATCATTTTTACATCTTACGCATATTATAAATCCTACCATATTCCAAATATCATTTATATTCCCATGCTCTTAAATAATAATTGTTGTGTGAAATGAAAAAGGGTTAAGTGGCAAGATTGATATTTGATTGTTTCCCTATATGACTATGGTTTCTTGCATGCTTTTTTGTTTTTGCATAGAGATATACTACATTATGTTATGTAAATAGTTTTTTATGATTGGTTTCCTACATGTTTGTTTGTTGTTGCATAGAGCTATACTAAATTATGTTATGTAAATAGTGTTTCATGATTATTAGCTATTGTGTACATACTCTAAATATGCCTTACATTATAGATGATTTTCTTTAGTAGAAGTAGTGGTGGTAGGGGAAATAAGGGAAGAGGAAGGAGACATAATGAGTTTTTGGGTAATAAAAGATTACATTTTTCCATCCACTTTGACATTGATTCAAAAGAATTCATTCAGTTATTACATACTGGTTTCCTTAACCTAGAAGAGAGAGGATATTCCTGGCCTAATCCTCCACATGAAACACCATTCCACCCACCTCATAATATACTTTCTCATATCCCTGTTCAATCTCGTGTCTCTCTACAGCCTGAAGTTTTAGCTAATGATGGCTGGAAAGAAATTGTAAATCCTTAGAACCAAGTTCATGGATGGCCATTAGTTTCACTTCCCTTACCTCCACCCTCTCCACTTGAAAGGTATACACTGCATATCAATTCAGAGGCTTTGCATTCCCATTCCACTCAACATCCAACAAAGAAGCTCAAATATCTAACCCAAGAACCTGAGCCTAGTAATGGAAAATGGTATGCCCAATCTGTCAATTTTGACCAATCAGTGACCTATTCACACTTGATTACTTCCCATGCCCAATCCCAAAAAATTGAAATCAAGCATAAATAATTTGAAGATAAGCATCTTGAAGATTTAGTAACAAGGATTAAGGCACCAACAAATGAAAAAATAGAAGTCATGAAAGTAAAAAAAATCACAAGGAAGTGAAAAGAGGAAAAATACCTCGCATAAAAAAAAATACGATTTCTAGTTTTACAATGTTATTTTGGTGATGAGGACAATTATGATTTTTATTTTTTGGATAGTAGTATGTTGGATCAGACTAGTTGGTTATCATTTTGATTATCAGCACAAAAGTTTACTTTTGGACAGATTGGTGATATTTTCATTTTTGGCATATTATGATAGTTTTTTTACTAAGGCACAAAATGATATATTTATTTTGATAAATATGTTATAATTTGGGGGTCACAAGGAAGTTTACAAATTTTTCATGTGGGTTGATTTGAATATGGGTGATGTTGATATTTAAATGGATATTTGGAATCTTATCTCTATTTTTTAGGAGGGACAAGGAGAAAATTGTTTGAAAAGTTAATAAGGAATAATTAGGGGGTCCCACCTATTATTTAGTATTTATTTATCCTTATAATTAAATATTATTATTATTTTATAACGTTGTCCCTTTAAACTAAAATTAGTTTATAACATATCTAAAATAGGTTGAACTTCTCAAACTACTTTGAGAAGAATAAAGGAATAGTTCAAGGGACAAGCAAAGGGAGAGTGATAGAGAGAACAATTCTGATAAGGATCCTTCTGAAGATGGCAACAAGGAGAGCCAAGAAGTATTTATTTTTTTATATACTTCACAAGAGTCAAGGCAATGACATTTGTGCCTGTCATTTTATCGTGTTTCAGTCTTGGTCTCACTTGATGATACCAGTGGTCATTGTATGGTGAAAAATACCATCGTTGATTGCTAAGTTTTATTTTGGTCCTTACTCTTCGGGTATGAAGAACATTGTTGGTTGTATTTCAGATTTGGATAAATACAATATGTTGATTGTTCTGAGTCTCATTTGAGTATTTCTATGTTTCCTTATCAAATCTTTTATTTCTAAAGTTATTCAAAAAATATTCAAAGTTATTTTTTTGTTATATTTTTCATTTTGACATTCTTAAATTAAAAGGACAACATGAATTCCAAGAATTCATTTCTTGAGAGTTAATTGAATTTTTTGTAAAAGAGGCTATAAATTCAGGTTAATAATCTCGATTATTTTCTTTAGCCAAACAAATCTGAAAATGTTGGTATTAAGATAAAGCCATTATTTTTCATCAACATTTATTTCGCGACCATACTAGGGAAATCTTCAATATTCCTCTAGTATTTGCATCTTATTGTTGCAATTACTGTAAAAAAAAATTGGCTATCTTTCTTTTTATTATTTATTTTATTTTTTCATGACCATACCTATTGTGTGTCAACCTAACATTAGGTTGGGTTTAGATGATCAAACCAACATTTCTTTGACCTTATTTAACATGATTTTGGAAACATCCCTCTCACAAGCTGAACTTAATCAATGTTGGGAAGTTATTTCTCAAGATATCAGAATTAGGGAACAATGGGAGGCTCAACAAACGTTGGCCAGAAATAAACCTCCTCGATAAAAAGTCTATCTTATGTCCTTTGGTTCTCATTTTTCTTTAAGAATGAGAGGTTTATCTCTAGAAATTAATCATGTCTCTGAAATAGGAAGAAGGAACGTTGTCCTTGAACACTTACAAGGAAAACATCGAAGATATTTGTTTGATTCTTCTAGGTCATCGATAACATTATTTCATATCACATTCAATATGAAGTCTTTTGTTTCTTCTTCTGGAATTGGTCAATATTATTCTTCATAATCATATTCCTCTTCTTTGATTGGAAGTATATTTATTCATCAAATTATTTTCCAATCCACCACTAATCCTGCCAAGGTAATCAAGAAGTTTAGTTTATTCCAGTTTGAGGAACATATGACAACTACACCATGGAATGTATCCTCACCTCTAGATCTTGATCCATCTACTAATTCCCTTCCCAAATTCAAAGATCATTTGTGGAAATTTTTAGGAAATGGAACTATTTCTACAAAATAACATCGTAGTGCATTTTCTAAAGCATGTCACAATATAGGGGGAAATGATAATGATACTTGTATGTGATTATTTGTTAACTCTCTAGAATGGAAAGTTGTTGATTTTTTTGAATTTCCTCCCAAAGTCATTTCTAGTTGGAATGAATTAGTTTACTAGCTTAAATAAACATATGGGAAGCCTAAGAATCCAACAGATTTATTAAAATATTAATAACATCACTTTTACAAATGGTGAAACTATTGAATCTTTAAATATTAGATTCACTAAATTCTACAATCAGATCCCAGAACTCATTCCTCCTCATAATAAATTTTTTTGCATTTTGTATTATAATGCTTTACTCTCTTCTTATCATCATAGGTTAGAAGAGAAAAATTTGACAAGCTTAGGGTCTGCACTCCAGAGTTGTTTGGAGTATGAAGAACAAATGGAAATAACATGTCTTCGTAAGGAAGATTTTGTTAAGTAGATTGAAATGTCAACTATTTTTGGCACAGGGGAAGACCCAAGGTTTAACGCTACAACAGAGCACCAAAAAATCCCTAACTACCAACCCTTTTGGCAACATCTACAAAGAAGATGAAGTCTCACCTGAGGTAGAGGCAGGGGTGGTTGCAGGAATCAAGTGTTTACAACCTTAGCTGGGACACAGATATGTGATTCTAATCACTTAATAGAGCACTCAACAGATATATTTATCAATATTTAGTTCTAAGTTAAAACGCAGTTAAACCCTAATTATAGAACAATGCTGTATTCAACTAGATCTAGAATCTAACATCACTTATCATGAAGAAACAGATCAGATCTTAACAGATTCAACAGTAAGCACATGTATATTAGTCAAATCTAACATCCATCCATATTATTAATCACTAAGCATCGATAGGTCATTCATCTATATTAAAGAAATAAGAACATTAACATATAATCACATCAACACATTGAAAAAATCAGAGCAACACAACATGTACATGGTTCACCCCCACCCTGGGGCTACGCCCACCAACTCTTCTCTTCTTTATTAGATTTTTCAATAGGTTACATGCATAGAGCCTCAAAACACCTACGCAATTCGCTAGATCCTCCTTCCCTGAGTAGATAGAGGATAGGAGATCTACGCAATTCGCTAGATCCTCCTTCCCTGAGTAGATCTAAGAACGTAGCCTTATATAGTCTCTTACAATGAATTTCACTTAGCTCTGCAAGTCTCACACAATATGCACAAAACACTTACAACTCTTGATCACACAGATACAACTCTAGCACTCATCCATTCATTGTTTTCACTATATTTCCTTAGCATCTATTTATGCATTACAAAATAGGCCTAAGCATGGGTGAACCCATGGGCCAACATTCCCATACCCATTACATAATCCTGAATCCCAGAAAGGGCCCTAAAAGGGGCTGATATCCCACGATCTCTGCTTCGTCTTGCGCTCTTCCTTCAATAGCCTATTGAAGTCCCAAAATTAGGTCAAACATGACCAAGAATCCCCAAAACTTGGTCAAGGGCCAACGGGCCCCAAACACTCACCTGTGACTCCTCCCGAGTCACTCTGATATGACTAGTTATGCTTCAAAAGCCTTGATCTTGGCTCGAGCTACTTCGACTTGTTGTTGTGCTATGACCTACTATTCAGTGAACTCTTGTATGACTACTTCGTTGACAGGTCCTTCAAGGTGTTGTTCAGCTGCAGTGACAACTTTCTCTAGTTCTTCTCCTCGACCTTCGATTTCTGTGAACAATTGGTAAGATTTGTCCTGTACAGGTTGGAGCCTCTGAGTTACTTCCATAACTCTACTCTTAATAGTATGGAACTACTTCTAGGAAGTGCGCTGCTCTTGCAATCGCTTCATTTTCTCCACAGATGATAGAGGCTTCAACTGCGTTTGTATCATTTATGCTTGATACTTCACCTCTTGGAGCTGCGAATCCAGTGCCTTCAATTATGGATTCTCAGTGAGTTGCTTGAAGGTCTAGGCACTGTGATCACTCATTTCCTTGCATTCCATGGCAAGGACTTTTATTCTTTCAACTGCACTTTGATAAGTTTCTCCCCTTTGGTCCCTTACATCTTGTGGGGTGTCAGGTATAGTGCGGAGTTCTAAATCTATTATTCATTGTTGTATCTACTAGACAACTTCTGCAAGCTTCTCTACTTGATGTGTGACTCAGTCTCTAGCCTGTATCTATAAAATTTTCACAGATTAGAGGGATTTGTTTACTGCTTCTTTTACTTTGAGCTTCTATGTGAGAAACTATTATTTCTCTTGCTGCATCTGTGCTTTCTCTACTTCAAACTTGGCCTGGAGAGAAACCTTCTTTTGTTATGCAATTCTTCATTATTATACAATGTTTCCTTGTACTTGCTTCAAGGTCTAGGTAGCTTGTTGTTCTTCTTCTTGTACGTGACAAAGACTAGCTTTGACTGCATTAGCTAATCGATAGATTTGGGTTGGCTCATCCCCCAACTCTAGTTTTCTTTATGACAGAGGCACAATGGACACTGCGAGACTGGACTAAAGGGCCTGTTGTACCCCTTGGAAATCGACCTTAAGTGTTTCATACATTTCATCCTACTTATCTTCTTGTTTCTCCATGATTTCCAGCAAAGCATCATTGAGGGATGCTATGATGAATTCAAAGTCATCAGTAGTAAGCACGATCTTCATCTTAGTCACCATGGCTCTTGATTTCTTCCAAGAAGAAGGTTTCAAGAGAGAAACCTTCCTCTTCTTCAAGGGATTGGTCTCATCTCTCGGTGGTGTTACTTCACTTTACTTCTGTTAATCTCCTATACCATTTATTTCTTCTACTTCGTCATCACCCCCTTGGTCAGGTGATATTGAAGTAGTCTTTTCTAAGGCACTACTTAATTATTATACTTCTTCGATCTTCTTCATTTTACTGGCTCCAGGTGTATCATGTGTGATTTTTGGGCTATCAGGGTTGGACATCTCTGCAGGGTCAGCTAGAATAAGGAGGTCTGCCGACCATTCCTCAGTGATCTCCTTAAGATCCTCTTCCATGAGATTGTATTACAACTGCAGTTGCTCCTTATGTTCATCATCTCACGCAGTAAGGTATATGAAGTGTCGATCTATGTAGAATTTCATCAGAGGTCAGAATATTTGTAAGGTGTTCAGATTCATGCGAGGTTCTGCGTCTATGTCTCTCTTCAGCTGAAGGTAGTAGGTGTGAAAAATAGTGTTTGGCTGCCACTATTTTTCCATGTCGCTCGAGTGTCATAGTGTGGCAAACTTCGCAGAAAGAAATTCGAATGGTTCAATATCCGGGAAGGTCACACCTTCCAGCATCTCCCAAGAAATAAAGGCGATAAGGATCAGGAGCTAGTTGAAATTGAACTCGTAGCCCTGATCCTGGGCTTCGCGATAATCTAGCTCCAACTGACTCACTAGGTACTTCACCCAGTTCATCTGTAAACCTTCTATGCACTTTCTCACGAGGTCAACAACAAAGCTTGTGACCTGCATAGGTTTATTCTTCCTTACTAACTTTCCTACAATTAACTGATAGGAGAGGCACATTGCGCCATTCTGGATGGAGGCTACCTTGTAGCCTTGTGTTCCCTTTTTGAAATCGCCATATGTATCCTTGATTTTCTATGTTAGTGCAGGATATGTGGCTTTTCCTAGATAGAACTCCCGTGGATCAGGTCCTTGCATACTCAAGCCTGTGATCTTATGGATCAGTGTCGAGTCGACTGTGATACGACTGTCTATCCATAAGTAGCTGCCATGGTAACATGAAAGTAATAACTTGACATAGGCATTGACTTCCTGGTGCCATTCGAAATGTGGGATTTTCATGATGTTTAACAAAGTGGACTATGTGAGGTTTATCATCCATGGATGAGGGATTATCTTTTAGTTTTTCCCCTTTGTCTTGGTCAGGTACTTATATGGGTCAAGCATACTGTAGTTTTTTCGATCTTCGAGGTTGAAGTCACTAAAATTCAATGCTCTAATATTATACTGTTATGTGTGAACTTTGTGTATCCCCTTTGGGAGGTATGCAGTAACCATGGTGTACTCAAATTCTCTTGGAATGATATCTTGACTCACTTCCCCAATGAAAGGTGGGATGTAATCTGCCAATATGGACGGGATCAGCTTCACATTGGCTAGGTCATCTCTGTGTTTAGTTCTCTTTTTTGTTGATGGTCGAGATGATAGAGCTCCATGAGAAGTCGATGGAGATGCTTGAAATCCTCTCATCGATGATGCTTGAATACTTGTAGACATAACTCTTTTAGACATTAATCTTTCAGTCATTAGGTCAATAAGAACTTCACAAAAAAATTCTCTACAGTGCTAAGCTCATCCGAAATGCATGCTTGTGGTTGAATGTCTCAGGTTTGAAGAGTAATAGTTCAATGCAATGGGATAGATGGAACTAACATGGTGATCACTGTGTGAAATCAACTATGCTCAGAGCTCTGATAGTCACGATTGAAAAAAGTGTTTCTCGTTGTGTGGCATGATGGGATAAATATATAACTCGGCAATGGATCTATTGCAATGGGTGAGAAGCCTTCATTAACTCAGTTACGTTCATTGTGGTGTGGTACCAATGGTCTGATGGTGAAATTTCTGACCATAAATTCCTTTCTACCCGTTCGGGTCGTCGGTCGAACAATTATACTGTCTCTAACAACTATATTTATTTGCCATGGTGAAGTTCTATGTGATGTTCTCATATTTCGGTGTAGCTCCAATTTTGCAAATTTTCCTTCTGTGAAGTTCCCTTGGGAACCTTCTATAACTTTTAAATATTAGATCTCTTCTTACTTAGTTTTCTAGCCTTCTTTCCAGTGAGCTTCGTCTCGAGATTCCTTTTTCCATTCTAATTCTTATCTTCTTTTGGTAGAGTAACTTCGCATTGTTGAGTTTCCTTCCTAGAAATCAAGGGTAATACTTCATCTGTACCTGGAATAGGTACTTCAGTCTTCTGTGGGTCTTCTAATGTTCTTCCAACTTTGACATCCAAATATCTGGTTGGAAATGTCTTCACCTGGTTCTCCTGTTCTTCAATCAAGTGTGCAATCCTCCTAGTCATGAAATATTTTAACTATTGCTTCTTTTGCTCTAGGATTTCCTCTTCTTTTCTTCTGGCCTGATCTCCTTCAATCCAAGGTATTCCTAATAACATAGCAAATGAAGCATTGTTCTCAATAAATTTAACAACTTCAAATTCTTCCTCTGTCGAAGTTCCATGAGAACTCATAGCTATCCTGGTAAGTCTTCCACATAGGGTTATCAACTTTCCTCTCAATAATCCTATTCCTCCCAATGAAGGAATCATAGCAAAATTTTCTAGAATTTTCCAAGTTCTTTCGGTCATGTTATTCACCTATGTTTCCTCATCCAGAACACAATCAATGTCGAAGTCTCCTATTCTTTCTTCAATGTACTCTTTTTTCTTTAAAGACCTCTGATAAACTGACATGTTGGTTATCATTCAAGGTTTCTTGCATCTGTAGTAATACTTTTTTTGATCCTTTCTGGGGTTCTGTCATAATCTCAGTTTCTGGACTTGCCTTAGGGTTTTCTTGGTTCATATTCATTCTTTCAATCATTCTATGTAAATCCAATACTTCATGGTCCGGAGCTTGGAAACATAGGCAACTAGGTCTCTTTCCAGGGAATTCCTTAGCTAGATGTCATGGTCTTATGCAATTGTAACAAAGGGTTAATCCTCTCTTTCTCTTAAATGATCCCCATCCTTTCCTTTAATACGCGCTAGGATCATGGTAGCTAACCTACAAAAAATTATTTCTAGGGTCCTGGATCCATTTGTTAGTCCAAACATTCTTTCTATGCATAGGTATAACATATCTTTCACTATTCTTATCAGATCTACTCATATCAAATATTCTTCCTTCTATCAGTTCCCTAGTTTTCAAGCTAGGATAAATCTTATCAAACATACCTAGATCCATACTTTAGAAACAAAAATTTCCACTAATATTATCTTCAACAGAGCACAAATCTTCCAGATCTTAAAACTGTTCACTATTCTTACCTTTATCAGAGCACAAAGAGTTCATATCTTACATCTTTTCTTTAGATCAATATTCTTTATTTAGAAAAAAGCTTCACAAATAAAGTAGAATACTGTGCACTAGAGTGACAGATCTACACACAGAGATTTCACAATTTTAGGTCAGGTCTTTGCACAAAGCTTATTTTTCCTCAGTTCCCAACAATCACAATTTTAGGTCAAATCTTTGCACAGATCTTCTTCTTCCTCAGTTCCCAGCAATCATAGTTTCAGGTCCCAGCAATGAAACCATTTGTTGGCATAGGAGCATACCCAAGGTTCAACGCTACGATAGTGCACCAACAAAACCCTAACTACTATCCCTTTCGACAACACCTATGAAGAAGATGAATTCTCACTCGAGGTAGAGGCAGGGGTGGTTGTAGGAATCCAGTGTCTGCAACCTTAGCTGGGATAGAGATCTATGATTTTAATCACTTAACGGAGCACTCAACAGTTATATTTATCAATATTCAGTTCTTAGTTACAACGCAGTATTCAACTAGATCTAGCATCTAACAACACCTAGCATGAAAAAATAGATCATATCTTAACATATTCATCACTAAGAACATGTATATCAGTCATATCTAACATCCATCCATATTATTAAGCGTTAATCATCGATGGATCATTCATCTATATTAAAGCACTAAGCACATTAACATATAATCACATCAACACATTGCACAAATCAGAGAAACAAAACATGTACATGATTCACCCCTACCTTGGGGCTACGTCCACCAAATCTTCTCTTCTTTATTATCTTCTTCAATAAGTTACATGCACAGAGCCTCAAAACCCCTACTTCATAGAGGAAAAGAGATCTGCGCAGCTCGCTAGATCCTCCTTCCCTGAGTAGATCTAAGCATGCAGCCTTCTATAGTCTCTTACACTGACTTGCACTTAGCTTTGAAAGTCTCACACAATATGCACAAAGCACTTACAACTCTTGATTACACAGATCCAACTCTATCATTTAGCCATTCATTGTTTTCACTACATTTCCTTAGCATCTATTTATACATTACAAAATAGGCCTAAGCATGGGTGAACCCATGGGCCAACATTCCCATACCCGTTACGTAATCCCAAATCCCAAAAAGGGCCCTAAAAGGGGCCTATATCCTGTGATCTCTGCTTTGTCTTGCTCTCTGCCTTCAATAGAATGTCGAAGTCCAAAAGTTAGGTCAAACATGACCAAGAATCCTCAAAAATTGGTCAAGGGCCAACATGCCCCCAACACTCACCTGTGACTCATCCCAAGTCACTCTGATATGAATAGTTATGCTTCAAAATCCTTGAGCTTAGCTTGAGCTACTTCTACTTGTTGTTGTGCTATGACCTCCTATTCAGTGAAATCTTGTATGACTGCTTCATTGATAGGTCCTTTGAGGCGTTGTTTAGCTACAGTGACAACTTGCTCTAGTTCTTCTCCTCAGCCTTCGATTTCTGTGAATAGTTGGTAAGCCTCGTCATGTACAGGTTGGAGCCTTTGAGTTACTTCCATAACTCTACCTTGAATATTATGGACCTACTGCTGGGAAGTGCGCTGCTCTTGGGATTGCTTCATTTTTCCACAGTTGACAGGGGCTTAAACTGTACCTGTATCATTTCTACTTGATACTTCACCTCTTGGAGCTATGACTCCAGTGCCTTCAATTCTAGATTCTCAGTGAGTTTCTCTTAGGTCTAGGCACTGCAATCACTCAGTTTCATGCATTCCATGGAAAGGAATTTTATTCTTTCAACTTCACTTCGAGCAGTTGCTTCCCTTTCATCCCTTGCATCCTATGAGGTGTCAAGTATAGTGTAGAGTTATAAATCTATTATTCATTGTTGTAGCTACTGGACATCTTCCGTGAGTTTCTCTACTTGATGCATGACTCAGTCTCCAACCTATAGCTCTAAACCTGTCATAGAGAGGAGGGCTCTTTTTACTGCTTATTTTACTTTGAGCTACTCTACGAGAAACTGTTCTTTCTCTTGCTGCATTTGTTCTTTCTCCACTTCAAACTTGTCCTCAAGAGAAACCTTCTTTTGTTCTGCAATTATGCTTTGTTCTACAATGTCGCCTTGTACTTGCTTCAAGGTCTGGGTAGCTTGTTCTGCTTCTTCTTGTGCGTGACAAAGATGAGCTTTGACTGCATCAACTAATCGATAGAGTTGGGCTAACTCATCCCCCAACTCTGGTTCTTCTGATGATAGGGGTGCAGTGGAAACTGCACGACTAGACTGAAGGGCCTATTGTGCCCCTTGGAAATTGACCTTAATTATATCATGCATTTCCTCCTTCTTAGCTTCTTGTTTCTCCATGATTTCCAGCAAAGTGTCATTGAGGGTTACTATGATGAATTCAAAGTCATCAGTAGTAAGAATGGTCTTCATCTTGGTCACGGTGGCTCTCAATTTCTTCCGGGAAGAAGGTTTTAGGGGAGAAACCTTCCTCTTCTTTAGGGGATTAGTCTCATCTCTCGGCGGTGTTACTTTGCCTTTCTTCTATTAAACTCCTATACCATTTATGTCTTCTACTTCGTCATCACCCCCTCAGTCAGGTTATACTGAAGCAGTCTTTCCTGAGGCACTACTTAATTCTTGTACTTCTTTGGTCTTCTTGATTTTACCGGGTCTAGGTGTATCATGCATAGTTTCTGGGCTGTTAGGGTCAGACATCTTTATAGGGTTGGCTAGAATAAGGAGGTATTCTGAATAGTCCTTAGTGATCTCCTCAATATCCTCTTCC
>JZKD02S0348100.1:33385-52210 GCA_000966675.3 Picea glauca
AACTTCATCAGAGGTAAGAATCTCTGTAAGGTGTTTGGAGTCATGTGAGTTTTTTCTTCTATGGCTCTCTTTAGATGAAGGTAGTAGGTGTGAAAAATAGAGTTCGAATTCCATGGTTTGTTCATGTCGCTCGAGTGCAATAGTGTGGCAAACTTCATAGCAAGTAGTTCGAATGGTTGAATATCCGGGAAGGTCGCACCTTCTGGAATATCCCAGGAAACAAAGGAGATAAGGATTAGAAGCTAGATGAAATGGAACTCGTAGCCCTAATCCTGGGCTTTGCGATAATCTAGCTCTAGTTGATTCACCAGGTACTTCACCCAGTTCATTTGTAAACCTTCTACGCACTTTCTCGCGAGGTCAACAACAAATCCTGTGACCTACATAGGTTTGTTCTTCCTTACTAACTTTCCTACAATTAACTAACATGCGAGGCACATTGTTCCATTCTAGATGGAGGCTACCTTGTAGCCTCACGTTCCCTTTTTGACATCACCATATGTATCCTTGATTTTTTGTGCTAGTGCATGATCTGTGGCTATTCCTAGATACAAATCCTATGGATCGGGTCCTTGCATACTCAAGCTTATTTTCCTATGGATCAACATCGGGTCGACTATGATATGGCAATCTAGCCATAAGTAGCCACCATGGTAACATGAAAGTAATAACTTGACATAGGCATTGACTTCCTGGTGTTGTCTAAAGTGCAGGATTTTCATGAAATTTAACAAAGTGGACTACACGAGGTTCATCATCCATGATTGAGAGATTATATTTGAGTTCTTTCCCTTTGTCTTGGTCAGGTACTTATATGGGTCAAGCATACTGTAGTTTTTTCGATCTCCGAGGTTGAAGTCACTAAAATTCAATGCTTTGATCTTATCCTGTTGTGCGTGAACTGTGCGTATACCCTTTGGGAGGTACATAGTAACCATGGTGTACTCAAATTATCTTGGCACGTTGTCTCAAATCACTGCCCCGACCAGAGGTGGGATGTAATATAGAAATATATATAGGATCAGCTTCGCATTGGCTAGGTCATCTCTATGTTTAGTTCTCTTTTCTGTTGATGGTTAGGATGATCCAGTTCCGTGAGCAGTCGACAGAGAGTCTTGAAGTCCTCTCATTGATGATGCTTGGATACTTCTAGACATTACTCTTTCATTCATTAGGTCAATAAGAACTTCTTTGACAATTTTCTCTATAGTGTTGTTGGCACAGGAGTAGACCTAGGGTTCAACGATACAACAACGCACCAACAAATCCCTAACAACTGACCCTTTTGGAAACACCTTCGAGGTAGATGAAATCTCACCTGAGGTAGAGGTAGGGGTGGTTGTAAGACTCACGTGTCTGCAACCTTAGCTGGGACACAGATCTATGATTGAACTACTTAATAAAGAACTTAGCACCGTCAGTTCCTCAATATATTATCATTAATCACTTCGTTGATAAAACATGGCTTCATAGCATTCACATTGTTATAACATACTTAAGCACTTAGCACCAATAGATAGGTCATATCTAGTAGATCAAGCACTAATCATATTCATATGGATCAGATCTAATATTCTCACATATCATTAGCACTAAGAATAAGTAGATCTATCTAATCATCTTGAAGAATTTACCAAACGAAGACATAAACACATTAATACAAGCACCAAGAAAGACAACACAACGTTTATGTAGTTCACCCTCACCCTGGGGCTACGTCCATAAAATCTTATTCTGTATAGTATTCATTCAATCAATTACAATCATAGAGCCTCAAAACCCTTACTACACACAGGACAAATGATCTGCGCAGCTTGCTAGATCCTTCTTCCTTGTGTTACAACACAAAGCCTTCTATAGTCTCGCACGAGGACTTGCACTCAGCTCTACAAGTCTTAAACAAAATGCACAAAGCCCTTACAATCCACACTGGCATTTATCCTTTAGCACTTAGCTTACCGACCTACTTCTTGTTCTCTTTCTACATTGCCTAGCCTTCTATTTATACTTTACAAAATAGGCCTAACACATGGGTAAAACCCATGGGTCAACATCCCAATCCCATTACATTATCCCCAAAACCCAGAAAAGACCCAACAATGGGCCAAGATCCCATGATCTTTGCTTCATCTTGCGCTCCTCCTTTGACAGGCTATCAAAGTCCTAACATATGTCAATATGACCAAGAATATCCCAAAACTTGGTCAAGGGCCAACATCCCCCCAACACTCACCTATGACTTGTCCTGAGTCACTCTGGTATGATCAGTTCTTCTTCAAAGGCCTTGAGCTTGGATCAAGTTGCTTCGACCTATTGTTGTGTGACGACCTCTTGCTCGGTGAACTCTTGGATTGCTTCATCATTTACTGGCCCTTCTAGGCGTTGTTTTGCTGCGTTAACGACCTGTTCTATCTCTGCTCCTCAGCTTTCAACCTCTGTGAATAACTTCCATGCCTTATCTTGTACTGGTTGAAGTTGTTGAGTAACTTCCATCACTATACTTTGAATCATATGGATCTATTGTTGGGCGGTGTGTTGATCCTGAGATCGCTTCATTCTGTCTACAACTGATAGGGCTTTCAGCTATGCTTGTAGTGTGTCTGCATGTTTCTTTTCTTCCTAGAGATGTGAATACAGTGCCTATGACTCTGGGTTCTCAGTGAGGTTTTCATATGTTTGGGTGTTGCGGTTACTCAACTACTTGCACTCCAAGGAAAGAGATTTTATTCTGTCAACTACGTTGCAGGTAGTTGCTTCCCTTTGGTATCTTACATCTTGAGGGGTATCGGGCACAGTGTGGAGTTCCAAGTTTGCTATGCCTTAATGTAATTGTTGAATTCCATATTTGAGTTATTCCACTTTCTGTGGAAATCTCTCTTCAACCTTTACTTTGATGACTGTCGCAAAGTGAAGTTCTCTATGAACCATTTCCTTTACTTCGATTTAATGAGCGAGCAATTGTTCCTTTTATTTATGCAGCTGATATTTTTCTTCATCCCACTTCACTTGCAGAGTAAGATTTTCCCATTCTGCAACATTGTGCTTCTCTAGAAGATCTTCCTGTGGTTGTGATAAAGCCTGGGTGGCTTGCATTGTCTCTTCCTGAGCTCATCGAAGGTGAGCTTTGACTGTATCAGCAATGCGGTGTAGTTGAGTTGGCTCATCACCTAGTTTTGTTTTTCTTGTTGATAGAGGCACAATAGAAACTACGCGGATGGATTGTAATTCCTATTGCACCCCTTGGAGTTCAACCTTGATATGACTGTATATCTCTTCCTACTGAGCTTCTTGCTTTTCTTCTATCTCCAGCGAAGCATCGTTCAGTGCTGTGACGATGAAGTCGAAGTTGTTTGAGGTGAGGGTGGTCTGCATTTTAGTCATAGATGTTTTCAATTTCTTCCTAGAAGAAGGTTTCAGAGGGGAAACCTTCCTTTTCTTCGAGGGGTCCTTCTTGTCTCTTGGCAGTGTAACCTCACCTTTCTTATGTTCAATTTCTACGCCATCTATCTCTCTGCCATATCCTCCTTGCTATGTTGATAAGGAATGGGTCTTCACAGATGCACTATCTAAATCATGGACCTCTTTGGTCTTATTTATCTTGCTAGGTCCTTGTGTATCATGCGTTGCTTCTGGGTTGTCAACATCGGAGATCTCTGCAAGGTATGCTGGATCAAGGAGGTCCACCGACCATTCCTTGGTAATTTCTTCCAATTCATCCTCTGTCATATTGTAGTATGATTGTAGTTTTTATTTATGTCCATCTATGTGTTCTCTGATGTAAATAAAATGGCGGTCCGTGCTAAATTTCATTAAGGGCCGAAACTTATGGAGGGTATTCTGGGTCATACGAGGCTCGGACTAGATGGATACCTTAAACTAGTTGTAATACGTATGGAACATGACATTCGAATACCATTTATTATTCATGTCGCTAGAGTACCATAGTGTACTAAACTTCGTGACCAGAGGTTCAATGGGCTCGATGTCCGGGAAGGTCGCACCTTTCGGCATCTCCCATGCAATGAAAGCGATTAGGATAAATATCCAACTGAAGTTAAATTCATACCCTTGATCCTAGGCTTCCCTGCAGTCCAGTTCCAACTGGTTTAGTAGGTATTGCACCCAATTCATATGAAGTCCTTCTGTGCACTTCCCTGTGAGGTCGACTACAAAACTAGTGACTTGGGTGGGTCGATTCTTTTGCACCAACTTTCCTGTGATCAATTGACAAGGAAGGTGCACTGCGCTACTCTGGATAGAGGCTAACTTATAACCTCATGTTCCCTTCTTAACATCTCCATAGGTGTCTTTAATCTTCTGCGCAAGAGAGCAATCCATGGCTTTTCCCAGGTAGAAATCCTGTGGGTGAGGGCCTTTCATTCTTATCCCTGCAATTCGATTGATCAGCTTTGGATCCACTATGATATGATGATTTAACCATAAATATCTTCTATGGTAGAAGGACAATAGAATTTTGACGCATGTGTTCACTTCTTGGTGCCTTTCGAAGTGAGGAATCTTCATGACATTGAGCAGTGTCGACTACGCAAGGTTCATGGTCCATGACTAGGGAATAATATTCAATTTTTTTCCTTTGGTCCTGGTCAGATACTTATGTGGGGTGAGCATATTATATACCTTCCTATCGCCGAGGTTGAATTCACTAAACTTCAACGCTGTGATCTTATCTTGGTCTGCGTGTACTACACATATCCCTTTCGGGAGGTATGCAATGACCAAAGCATACTCAAACTCTCTGGGCACACTATCTTGATTGATTACACTACTCAAGGGTGGTAGATAGACAAGTAAAAAACTCAGAATCAACTTGGCATTCGCAAGATCGTCTTTGTACTTAGTTTTCTTTTCATTTGCTGGCTGGGATGGACAGTCATTAAGTCAAGGAGAACTTTTGTTACTGATTCTTCAACAGTGGTGAGCTCATCAGACATACACACTCAAGATTAAAATTATTGGGGTCACGATGAACTTAGATACGACACTAGAACATACAACAAGAGCACAATGATCACTTTATTTAATAGAAACTTAGTCTATGGGCTCAAAATTCTGAATTAGCAAAAGTCTGCTCGGTGTATGGCATGATGAGATAAATAGGTAACTTGACAATGGTTCGCTTTCAACGGTTATGAGCCTCCATTAACTCTTGTTCGATCCATTATGGCATGGTCTAATGGTCTGATGATGAACCTTTATTTACTTTCCACCCATTCGGAGAATCAATCGAACGGTTATAATATCCCCAACGACTATATTTCTTCACCATGGTGAAGTTCCATGTGTCATTATTCTGATATACATGCGAAGCTCCAATTTTGCAATTTTTTTGTCCGCGAAGTTCCCTCTGGACCCTTCTTCAACTTATCTCTCTTATTACTTTGCTTTCTAGCCTTCTTTCTAGTGAGCTTCATCTCGATAGTTCTTTTTCCATTTTGATTCTTATCTTCTGTGGTCTTAGTTACTTTGTGTTGTTGAGATTATCTCTTAGGACTCAGGGGTAACACCTCTTCTTTATCCAATA
The DNA here is from genome assembly GCA_000966675.3 of Picea glauca. Taxonomy (NCBI): domain Eukaryota; kingdom Viridiplantae; phylum Streptophyta; class Pinopsida; order Pinales; family Pinaceae; genus Picea; species Picea glauca. Next base: position 38,928 of record JZKD02S0348100.1, read on the forward strand.
TAGGTACTTCAGTTTGTTGTGAGTCTTTTAATGTTCTTGCAGCTTCAACATCTATGTTTCTAGTGTTAAATATATTCGATCTATTCTCCTGTTCTGCCATCAAGTGTGAAATCCTTCTGGTCATGAAATCTTTTAATTCCTGTTTCTTCTGCTCCAAGACTTCTTCTTCTTTCTTTCGTCTGGCTTGATCTCTGTCAATTCAAGGTTTTCCTATTAACATGGTAAATGGGGCACGGTCTTCAACAAATTTAATAATCTCAAAATCTTCCTTCGTCGAAGTTCCACTGACAGTCATAGGTATCTGGGCGAGCCTTCCACACAAGTTTACCAATTTTCCTCTAAATAACCCTAGTCCTCCTAATGAAGGAATCATAGCAGGCCTTCCTATAACTTCCCAAGTTCTCTCTGTCATGATATTCACATGTGTTTCCTCATCTAGAACACAATTAATGTCAAAGTATCATATTCTTTCTTCGATGCATTATTTTCCTTTGAATATCTCTGACAATCTGACATGTCGGTGGTTATTCAGGATTTCTTTTATCTGTAGAAATTCTTGCTCAGATCCTTTCTGGTATTCTTCCATAATCTTAGTTTCTGGATCTGCCTTAGGGTTCTCTTGATTCAGATTCATTCTTTCAAGATTAGCAATCATTCTAGGGAAATCCACTACTTCATGGTCTAGAGCCTTACAATAGAGGCAACTAGGTCTTCCACCAGGGCATTCCTTAGCCATATGTCCCAGTCTTCTGCAATTGTAACATAGGGCTAATAATTTATTTATTTTAAATGATCCCCAACCTCTTCTGTACTGTGGACTAGGATCATGGTAGCTAACCTGCAACAAATTCTTTCTAGGATCCTGCATCCACTCGTTAGTCCAAACATTCTTTCTATGTATAGGTATAACATATCATTCACTATTCTTATCATATCTACTCATATCAAATCTTATTTCATCTATTAATACCCTAGTTTTCAAGCTAGGACATATCCTATCAGTCATACCTAGATCCATACTCTAGAAACTAAAATTTCTACTTATCTTACTTCTACAGAGCACAAAGCTTCCAGATCTAAAACTTTTAACTATTCTTACCTTTATCAGAGCACAGAGCTTACATATCTTACCTCTCTTTAATCAATAATTCCCACTTTTACCTTTATTAGGGCACAAAGCTTTCATATCTTACCTCTTTTCTTCAGATCTGATCTCCTTTCTTTAGATTGGGCTTCTTTCTTTAGCACAAAGCTTTATAAATCAAGTAGAATACTGCACGCTAGGGCACAGATCTATGCATAGAGCTTCCACAATCTCAGGATGAATCTTTGCATAGAGCTTCTTCTTTCTCAGTTCCCAACAATCACACTTTCATGTCTCGACAACAGAACCATCTGTTGGCATAAGGGCATACCCAGGGTTCAACTCTACAACAACGCACCAAAAAATCCCTAACTACCGGCCCTTTCAGCAACACCTTCAAAGCAGATGAAGTCTCACCCAAGGTAGAGGCAAGGGTGGTTGCAAGACTCGGGTGTCTGTAACCTTAGCTGGGACACAGATCTATGATTGTACTACTTAATAAAACACTTAGCACCATTAGTTCCTCAATATATAATCATTAATCACTTCACTGATAAAATAGGGCTTCACAACATTCACACAATTATAATGTACTTAAGCACTTAGCACCAACAGATAGGTTAGATCTAGCAGATCAAGCACTAAGAAAATTCATATGGATCATATCTAATATTCTCACATATCATTAGCACTAAGCATAAGAATATCTATCTAATCATCTTGAAGAACTTAGAAAAAGAAGACATAAACACATTAAGACAAGCACAAAGCAAGACAACATAGCGTTTATGTGGTTCACCCCCACCCTGGGGCTATGTCCACCAAATCTTCTTCTTTATAGTCTTCAGTCAATTGGTTACAAGCACAGAGCCTCAAAACCCTTACTCCACACATGATAGAAGATCTACACAGCTCGCTAGATCCTTCTTCCTTGCATTATAGGATAAGTCCTTCTACAGTCTCGTACAAGCAATTTCACTTAGCTCTGCAAGTCTTACACAAAATGCACAAATCCATTACAATCCACACTAGCATTTAGCCTTTAGCACTTAGCTTACCAGCCTACTTCTTGTTCTCTTTCTACATTACCTAGCCTTCTATTTATACTTTACAAAATAGGCCTAAACATGGGTAAAACCCATGGGCCAACATCCCAATCCAGTTACAGTATCCCCAAAACCTAAAAAGGACCCAAAAGTGGGGCGAGATCCCATGATCTTTGCTTCATCTTGTGCTCCTCCTTCGACAGGTTATTGAAGTCCCAACATAGGTCAATATGACCAAGAATCTCCCAAAACTTGGTCAAGGGCCAACAAGTGTCAATCTCATCCAACATGCACACCCATGGTTGAATGTCTAAGGTTTGAAGAGTAATTGTTCAATGCAACGGGATAGATGGCACTAACGCAGTGATCACCGTGAAAAATCAACTATACTGCGAGCTTTGATAGTCATTATTGGAAAATATTTTCTCGTTGTGTGGCAAGACAAGATAAATAAATAACTCGGCAATGGATCTCTTGCAACGAGCGAGAAGCCTTCATTAAATCAGTTATGTTCGTTGTGGTGTGGTGCCAACGGTCTGGTGGAATTTTTTTTGACCATAACTGTCTTTCTACCCATTCAGGTCATCGGTCGAATGGTTATACTGTCTCTAATGACTATATTGTTTCGCCATGGTGAAGTGCCATGTGATACTATTTTGATATTCGGGTGAAGCTCCAATTTTGAAAAGTTTCCTTCTGTGAAGTTCCCTCAGGAACCTTCTATAACTTTTCAATCTTATCTCTCTTAGTTTTCTAGCCTTCTTTCCAGTGAGCTTTGTCTCGGGATTCATTTTTCCATTATGATTCTTATCTTCTTTTGGTAGAGTAACTTTGCATTGTTGAGGTTCCTTCCTAGAAATCAAGGGTAATACTTCATTTGTATTTGGAATAGGTACTTCAGTCTTTTGTGGGTCTTCAATGTTCTTCCAATTTCGACATCCAAATATCTAGTTGGAAATAGCTTCACATGGTTCTCCTGTTTTTCAATCAAGTGTGCAATCCTCCTAGTCATGAAATCTTTTAACTCTTGCTTCTTCTTCTCTAGGATTTCCTCTTCTTTTCTTCTGGTCTAATTGCCTTCAATCCAAGGTTTTTCTAATAACACAACAAATGGAGAATTGTTCTCAATAAATTTAACAACTTCAAATTCTTCCTCTATCGAAGTTCCATGAGCACTCATAACTATCCTGGTAAGTCTTCCACATAGGGTTATCATCTTTCTTCTAAATAGTCATATTCCTCCCAATGAAGGAATCATAACAGGATTTCCTAGAATTTCCCAAGTTCTTCTGATCATGATATTCACCTGTGTTTCCTCATCCAAAACATATTCAATGCCAAAGTCTCCTATTTTTGCTTCAATGTACTCTTTTTCTTTAAAGACCTCTAATAAACTGACATGTCGATGATCATTCAAGGTTTCTTACATCTGTAATAATACTTTCTTTGATCCTTTCTAGGGTTATGTCATAATCTCAGTTTTTGGATCTGCCTTAGGTTTTTCTTGGTTCATATTCATTCTTTCAATCATTCTAGAGCAATCCAATACTTCATCATCCAGATCTTTGCAACAGAGGCAACTAGGTCTCTTTCCAGGGCATTCCTTAGCCAGATGTCTTGGGCTTTTGCAACTGTAACAAAGGGTTAATCCTCTCTTTCTCTTAAATGATCCCCAACCTTTCTTGTACTGCACTCTTGGATCATGGTAGCTAACCTCCAAAAAATTCTTTCTAGGATCCTNAACTTCATCAGAGGTAAGAATCTCTGTAAGGTGTTTGGAGTCATGTGAGTTTTTTCTTCTATGGCTCTCTTTAGATGAAGGTAGTAGGTGTGAAAAATAGAGTTCGAATTCCATGGTTTGTTCATGTCGCTCGAGTGCAATAGTGTGGCAAACTTCATAGCAAGTAGTTCGAATGGTTGAATATCCGGGAAGGTCGCACCTTCTGGAATATCCCAGGAAACAAAGGAGATAAGGATTAGAAGCTAGATGAAATGGAACTCGTAGCCCTAATCCTGGGCTTTGCGATAATCTAGCTCTAGTTGATTCACCAGGTACTTCACCCAGTTCATTTGTAAACCTTCTACGCACTTTCTCGCGAGGTCAACAACAAATCCTGTGACCTACATAGGTTTGTTCTTCCTTACTAACTTTCCTACAATTAACTAACATGCGAGGCACATTGTTCCATTCTAGATGGAGGCTACCTTGTAGCCTCACGTTCCCTTTTTGACATCACCATATGTATCCTTGATTTTTTGTGCTAGTGCATGATCTGTGGCTATTCCTAGATACAAATCCTATGGATCGGGTCCTTGCATACTCAAGCTTATTTTCCTATGGATCAACATCGGGTCGACTATGATATGGCAATCTAGCCATAAGTAGCCACCATGGTAACATGAAAGTAATAACTTGACATAGGCATTGACTTCCTGGTGTTGTCTAAAGTGCAGGATTTTCATGAAATTTAACAAAGTGGACTACACGAGGTTCATCATCCATGATTGAGAGATTATATTTGAGTTCTTTCCCTTTGTCTTGGTCAGGTACTTATATGGGTCAAGCATACTGTAGTTTTTTCGATCTCCGAGGTTGAAGTCACTAAAATTCAATGCTTTGATCTTATCCTGTTGTGCGTGAACTGTGCGTATACCCTTTGGGAGGTACATAGTAACCATGGTGTACTCAAATTATCTTGGCACGTTGTCTCAAATCACTGCCCCGACCAGAGGTGGGATGTAATATAGAAATATATATAGGATCAGCTTCGCATTGGCTAGGTCATCTCTATGTTTAGTTCTCTTTTCTGTTGATGGTTAGGATGATCCAGTTCCGTGAGCAGTCGACAGAGAGTCTTGAAGTCCTCTCATTGATGATGCTTGGATACTTCTAGACATTACTCTTTCATTCATTAGGTCAATAAGAACTTCTTTGACAATTTTCTCTATAGTGTTGTTGGCACAGGAGTAGACCTAGGGTTCAACGATACAACAACGCACCAACAAATCCCTAACAACTGACCCTTTTGGAAACACCTTCGAGGTAGATGAAATCTCACCTGAGGTAGAGGTAGGGGTGGTTGTAAGACTCACGTGTCTGCAACCTTAGCTGGGACACAGATCTATGATTGAACTACTTAATAAAGAACTTAGCACCGTCAGTTCCTCAATATATTATCATTAATCACTTCGTTGATAAAACATGGCTTCATAGCATTCACATTGTTATAACATACTTAAGCACTTAGCACCAATAGATAGGTCATATCTAGTAGATCAAGCACTAATCATATTCATATGGATCAGATCTAATATTCTCACATATCATTAGCACTAAGAATAAGTAGATCTATCTAATCATCTTGAAGAATTTACCAAACGAAGACATAAACACATTAATACAAGCACCAAGAAAGACAACACAACGTTTATGTAGTTCACCCTCACCCTGGGGCTACGTCCATAAAATCTTATTCTGTATAGTATTCATTCAATCAATTACAATCATAGAGCCTCAAAACCCTTACTACACACAGGACAAATGATCTGCGCAGCTTGCTAGATCCTTCTTCCTTGTGTTACAACACAAAGCCTTCTATAGTCTCGCACGAGGACTTGCACTCAGCTCTACAAGTCTTAAACAAAATGCACAAAGCCCTTACAATCCACACTGGCATTTATCCTTTAGCACTTAGCTTACCGACCTACTTCTTGTTCTCTTTCTACATTGCCTAGCCTTCTATTTATACTTTACAAAATAGGCCTAACACATGGGTAAAACCCATGGGTCAACATCCCAATCCCATTACATTATCCCCAAAACCCAAAAAAGACCCAACAATGGGCCAAGATCCCATGATCTTTGCTTCATCTTGTGCTCCTCCTTTGACAGGCTATCAAATTCCTAACATATGTCAATATGACCAAGAATATCCCAAAACTTGGTCAAGGGCCAACATCCCCCCAACACTCACCTATGACTCGTCCCGAGTCACTCTGGTCTAATCAGTTCTTCTTCAAAGGCCTTGAGCTTGGGTCAAGTTGCTTCAACCTATTGTTGTGTGACGACCTCTTGCTCGGTGAACTCTTGGATTGCTTCATCATTTACTGGCCCTTCTAGGCGTTGTTCTGCTGCGTTAACGACCTGTTCTATCTCTGCTCCTCATCTTTCAACCTCTGTGAATAACTTCCATGCCTTATCTTGTACTGGTTGAAGTTGTTCAGTAACTTCCATCACTATACTTTGAATCATATGGATCTATTGTTGGGCGGTGCGTTGATCCTGAGACCGCTTCATTCTGTCTACAACTGATAGGGCTTTCAGCTATGCTTGTAGTGTGTCTGCATGTTGCTTTTCTTCCTAGAGATGTGAATACAGTGCCTATGACTCTGGGTTCTCAGTGAGGTTTTCATATGTTTGGGTGTTGCGGTTACTCAACTGCTTGCACTCCAAGGCAAGAGATTTTATTCTGTCAACTACGTTGCAGGTAGTTGCTTCCCTTTGGTATCTTACATCTTGATGGGTATCGGGCACAGTGTGGAGTTCCAATTTTGCTATGCCTTAATGTAATTGTTGAATTACATCTTTGAGTTATTCCACTTTCTATGGAAATCTCTCTTCAACCTTTACTTTGATGTCTGTCGCAAAGTGAAGTGCTCTATGAACCATTTCCTTTACTTCGATTTAATGAGTGAGCAACTGTTCCTTTTATTTATGCAGCTGATATTTTTCTTCATCCCACTTCACTTGCAGAGTAATATTTTCCCATTCTGCAACATTGTGCTTCTCTAGAAGATCTTCCTGTGGTTGTGATAAAGCCTGGGTGGCTTGCATTTTCTCTTCCCGAGCTCATCGAAGGTGAGCTTTGACTGTATCAGCAATGCGGTGTAGTTGAGTTGGCTCATCACCTAGTTTTATTTTTCTTGTTGATAGAGGCACAGTAGAAACTACGCGGATGGATTGTAATTCCTATTGCACCCCTTGGAGTTCAACCTTGATATGACTGTATATCTCTTCCTACTGAGCTTCTTGCTTTTCTTCTATCTCCAGTGAAGCATCATTCAGTGTTGTGACGATGAATTCGAAGTTGTTTGAGGTGAGGGTGGTCTGCATTTTAGTCATAGATGTTTTCGATTTCTTCCTAGAAGAAGGTTTCAGAGGGGAAACCTTCCTTTTCTTCGAGGGGTCCTTCTCGTCTCTTGGCAGTGTAACCTCACCTTTCTTATGTTCAATTTCTACGCCATCTATCTCTCTGCCATATCCTCCTTGCTATGTTGATAAGGAATGGGTCTTCACGGATGTGCTATCTAAATCATGGACCTCTTTGGTCTTATTTATCTTGCTAGGTCCTTGTGTATCATGCGCTACTTTTGGGTTGTCAACATCGGAGATCTCTGCAAGGTCTGTTGGATCAAGGAGGTCCACCGACCATTCCTTGGTAATTTCTTCCAATTCATCCTCTGTCATATTATAGTATGATTGTAGTTTTTATTTATGTCCATCTATGTGTTCTCTGATGTAAATAAAATGGTGGTCCGTGCTAAATTTCATTAAGGGCCGAAACTTATGGAGGGTATTCGGGGTCATACGAGGCTCGGACTAGATGGCTACCTTAAACTAGTTGTAATACGTATGGAACATGACATTTGACTACCATTTATTATTCATGTCACTAGAGTACCATAGTGTACTAAACTTCGTGACCAGAGGTTCAATGGGCTCGATGTCCGGGAAGGTCGCACCTTTCGGCATCTCCCATGCAATGAAAGCGATCAGGATAAATAGCCAACTGAAATGAAATTCATACCCTTGATCCTAGGCTTCCCTGTAGTCCAGTTCCAACTGGTTTAGTAGGTATTGCACCCAATTCATATGAAGTCCTTCTGTGCACTTCTCTGTGAGGTCGACTACAAAACTAGTGACTTGGGTGGGTCGATTCTTTTGCACCAACTTTCTTGTGATCAATTGACAAGGAAGGTGCACTGCGCTACTCTGGATAGAGGCTAACTTATAACCTCATGTTGCCTTCTTAACATCTCCATAGGTGTCTTTAATCTTCTGCGCAAGAGAGCAATCCATGGCTTTTCTCAGGTAGAAATCCTGTGGGTGAGGGCCTTTCATTCTTATCCCTGCGATCCGATTGATCAGCTTTGGATCCATTATGATATGATGATTTAACCATAAATATCTTCTATGGTAGAAGGACAATAGAATTTTGATGCATGTGTTCACTTCTTGGTGCCTTTCGAAGTGAGGAATCTTCATGACATTGAGCAGTGTCGACTATGCAAGGTTCATGGTCCATGACTAGGGAATGATATTCGATTTGTTTCCTTTGGTCCTGGTCAGATACTTATGCGGGGTGAGCATATTATATACCTTCCTATCGCCGAGGTTGAATTCACTAAACTTCAACGCTGTGATCTTATCTTGGTCTGTGTGTACTACACATATCCCTTTCGGGAGGTACGCAATGACCAAATCATACTCAAACTCTATGGGCACACTATCTCGATTGATTACACTACTCAAGGGTGGTAGATAGACAAGTAAGAAACTCATAATCAACTTGGCATTCGCGAGATCGTCTTTGTACTTAGTTTTCTTTTCATTTGCTGGCTGGGATGGACAGTCATTAAGTCGAGGAGAACTTCTGTTACTGATTCTTCAATAGTGGTGAGCTCATCAGACATACATGCTCAAGATTAAAATTATTGGGGTCACGATGAACTTAGATACGACACTAGAACATACAACAAGAGCACAATGATCACTTTATTTAATAGAAACTTAGTCTATGGGCTCAAAATTCTCAATTAGAAAAAGTGTGCTCGGTGTATGGCATGATGAGATAAATAGGTAACTTGACAATGGTTCGCTTGCAACGGTTATGAGCCTCCATTAACTCTTGTTCGATCCATTATGGCATGCTCTAATGGTCTGATGATGAACCTTTATTTCCTTTCCACCCATTCGGAGAATCAATCGAACGGTTATAATATCCCCAACGACTATATTTCTTCACCATGGTGAAGTTCCATGTGTCATTATTATGATATACATGCGAAGCTCCAATTTTGCAAATTTTTTGTCTGCAAAGTTCCCTGTGGACCCTTCTTCAACTTAGCTCTCTTATTACTTTGCTTTCTAGCCTTCTTTCTAGTGAGCTTCATCTCGATAGTTCTTTTTCCATTTTGATTCTTATCTTCTGTGGTCTTAGTTACTTTGTGTTGTTGAGATTATCTCTTAGGACTCAGGGGTAACACCTCTTCTTTATCCAATATAGGTACTTCAGTTTGTTGTGAGTCTTTTAATGTTCTTGCAGCTTCAACATCTATGTTTCTAGTGTTAAATATATTCGATCTATTCTCCTGTTCTGCCATCAAGTGTGAAATCCTTCTGGTCATGAAATCTTTTAATTCCTGTTTCTTCTGCTCCAAGACTTCTTCTTCTTTCTTTCGTCTGGCTTGATCTCTGTCAATTCAAGGTTTTCCTATTAACATGGTAAATGGGGCACGGTCTTCAACAAATTTAATAATCTCAAAATCTTCCTTCGTCGAAGTTCCACTGACAGTCATAGGTATCTGGGCGAGCCTTCCACACAAGTTTACCAATTTTCCTCTAAATAACCCTAGTCCTCCTAATGAAGGAATCATAGCAGGCCTTCCTATAACTTCCCAAGTTCTCTCTGTCATGATATTCACATGTGTTTCCTCATCTAGAACACAATTAATGTCAAAGTATCATATTCTTTCTTCGATGCATTATTTTCCTTTGAAGATCTCTAACAATCTGACATGTCGGTGGTTATTCAGGGTTTCTTTTATCTGTAGCAATGCTTGCTAAGATCCTTTCTGGTATTCTTCCATAATCTCAGTTTTTGGATCTGCCTTAGGGTTCTCTTGATTCAGATTCATTCTTTCAAGATTAGCAATCATTCTAGGGCAATCCAATACTTCATGGTCTAGAGCCTTACAATAGAGGCAACTAGGTCTTCCACCAGGGCATTCCTTAGCCATATGTCCCGGTCTTTTGCAATTGTAACATAGGGTTAATCATTTATTTATTTTAAATGATCCTCAGCCTCTTCTGTACTGTGCACTAGGATCATGGTAGCTAACCTGCAACAAATTCTTTCTAGGATCCTGCATCCACTCGTTAGTCCAAACATTCTTTCTATGCATAGGTATAACATATCATTCACTATTCTTATCATATCTACTCATATCAAATCTTCTTTCATCTATTAATACCCTAGTTTTCAAGCTAGGACATATCCTATCAGTCATACCTAGATCCATACTCTAGAAACTAAAATTTCTACTTATCTTACTTCTACAAAGCACAAAGCTTCCAGATCTAAAACTTTTAACTATTCTTACCTTTATCAGAGCACAGAGCTTACATATCTTACCTCTCTTTAATCAATAATTCCCACTTTTACCTTTCTTAGGGAACAAAGCTTTCATATCTTACCTCTTTTCTTCAGATCTGATCTCCTTTCTTTAGATTGGGCTTCTTTCTTTAGCACAAAGCTTTATAAATCAAGTAGAATACTGCACGCTAGGGCAAAGATCTATGCATAGAGCTTCCACAATCTCAGGATGAATCTTTGCATAGAGCTTCTTCTTTCTCAGTTCCCAACAATCACACTTTCAGGTCTCGACAATAGAACCATCTGTTGGCATAAGGGCATACCCAGGGTTCAACTCTACAACAACGCACCAACAAATCCCTAACTACCGACCCTTTCAACAACACCTTCAAAGAAGATGAAGTCTCACCCGAGGTAGAGGCAAGGGTGGTTGCAAGACTCAGGTGTCTGTAACCTTAGCTGGGACACAGATCTATGATTGTACTACTTAATAAAGCACTTAGCACCATCAGTTCCTCAATATATAATCATTAATCACTTCGCTGATAAAATAGGGCTTCACAACATTCACACAATTATAATGTACTTAAGCACTTAGCACCAACAGATAGGTTAGATCTAGCACATCAAGCACTAAGAAAATTCATATGGATCATATCTAATATTCTCACATATCATTAGCACTAAGCATAAGAATATCTATCTAATCATCTTGAAGAACTTAGAAAAAGAAGACATAAACACATTAAGACAAGCACAAAGCAAGACAACATAGCGTTTATGTGGTTCACCCCCACCCTGGGGCTATGTCCACCAAATCTTCTTCTTTATAGTCTTCAGTCAATTGGTTACAAGCACAGAGCCTCAAAACCCTTACTCCACACATGATAGAAGATCTACACAGCTCGCTAGATCCTTCTTCCTTGCATTATAGGATAAGTCCTTCTACAGTCTCGTACAAGCAATTTCACTTAGCTCTGCAAGTCTTACACAAAATGCACAAATCCATTACAATCCACACTAGCATTTAGCCTTTAGCACTTAGCTTACCAGCCTACTTCTTGTTCTCTTTCTACATTACCTAGCCTTCTATTTATACTTTACAAAATAGGCCTAAACATGGGTAAAACCCATGGGCCAACATCCCAATCCAGTTACAGTATCCCCAAAACCTAAAAAGGACCCAAAAGTGGGGCGAGATCCCATGATCTTTGCTTCATCTTGTGCTCCTCCTTCGACAGGTTATTGAAGTCCCAACATAGGTCAATATGACCAAGAATCTCCCAAAACTTGGTCAAGGGCCAACAAGTGTCAATCTCATCCAACATGCACACCCATGGTTGAATGTCTAAGGTTTGAAGAGTAATTGTTCAATGCAACGGGATAGATGGCACTAACGCAGTGATCACCGTGAAAAATCAACTATACTGCGAGCTTTGATAGTCATTATTGGAAAATATTTTCTCGTTGTGTGGCAAGACAAGATAAATAAATAACTCGGCAATGGATCTCTTGCAACGAGCGAGAAGCCTTCATTAAATCAGTTATGTTCGTTGTGGTGTGGTGCCAACGGTCTGGTGGAATTTTTTTTGACCATAACTGTCTTTCTACCCATTCAGGTCATCGGTCGAATGGTTATACTGTCTCTAATGACTATATTGTTTCGCCATGGTGAAGTGCCATGTGATACTATTTTGATATTCGGGTGAAGCTCCAATTTTGAAAAGTTTCCTTCTGTGAAGTTCCCTCAGGAACCTTCTATAACTTTTCAATCTTATCTCTCTTAGTTTTCTAGCCTTCTTTCCAGTGAGCTTTGTCTCGGGATTCATTTTTCCATTATGATTCTTATCTTCTTTTGGTAGAGTAACTTTGCATTGTTGAGGTTCCTTCCTAGAAATCAAGGGTAATACTTCATTTGTATTTGGAATAGGTACTTCAGTCTTTTGTGGGTCTTCAATGTTCTTCCAATTTCGACATCCAAATATCTAGTTGGAAATAGCTTCACATGGTTCTCCTGTTTTTCAATCAAGTGTGCAATCCTCCTAGTCATGAAATCTTTTAACTCTTGCTTCTTCTTCTCTAGGATTTCCTCTTCTTTTCTTCTGGTCTAATTGCCTTCAATCCAAGGTTTTTCTAATAACACAACAAATGGAGAATTGTTCTCAATAAATTTAACAACTTCAAATTCTTCCTCTATCGAAGTTCCATGAGCACTCATAACTATCCTGGTAAGTCTTCCACATAGGGTTATCATCTTTCTTCTAAATAGTCATATTCCTCCCAATGAAGGAATCATAACAGGATTTCCTAGAATTTCCCAAGTTCTTCTGATCATGATATTCACCTGTGTTTCCTCATCCAAAACATATTCAATGCCAAAGTCTCCTATTTTTGCTTCAATGTACTCTTTTTCTTTAAAGACCTCTAATAAACTGACATGTCGATGATCATTCAAGGTTTCTTACATCTGTAATAATACTTTCTTTGATCCTTTCTAGGGTTATGTCATAATCTCAGTTTTTGGATCTGCCTTAGGTTTTTCTTGGTTCATATTCATTCTTTCAATCATTCTAGAGCAATCCAATACTTCATCATCCAGATCTTTGCAACAGAGGCAACTAGGTCTCTTTCCAGGGCATTCCTTAGCCAGATGTCTTGGGCTTTTGCAACTGTAACAAAGGGTTAATCCTCTCTTTCTCTTAAATGATCCCCAACCTTTCTTGTACTGCACTCTTGGATCATGGTAGCTAACCTCCAAAAAATTCTTTCTAGGATCCT
>JZKD02S0348100.1:53129-65426 GCA_000966675.3 Picea glauca
TTTGGAAAAAGAAGTGAAACAATTGTAGTTTCCTTAGATTTTATGCCTGAAGAATATCTAATGGTATTAAATACTCAAAGTAAATTTTATAATGACAAAGGAAAAGGTGGAAATCCAAAAACTACCTCTTCTCCTAGCTCTTCTTCTGCTCCAAGTACAAATCCTGAAGTTGACAGAATAGCAGAAAGTCAAGGGAATTCAACCTCTTTACCTTCATCCAAGAATAATATATTGAAACAACTGGCTAACATAAAGGCGGATGCAACCCTCCTGGACATGGTCGTTGTCTCCTAGCAACAGAGGCATCTTAAAAACTATATGGAAGGTAAAACTTCCTCAATAGCTATTTTATATGAAAACAATGATGAAAAAGACTCACATGTAAATAGATTAGGTGTAAATAATTTCAAGAATTCTGTAAAGCTTTTTCATAGAATAGCTCATTGTTTCCTAATAGATGGTGGGTCTGGACCTAGCATAATGTATACAATTATTATGGAAGAACTTGGTCTCTCCTATACAAGTGAGAATGTGAGAAGCATGTTTTCCTATAATAATTAGTAACAATCTATGATACATGATATTAAGTATGTAACCTTATTCCTCTGCACTCATCTAGAAATGAAGACAAGTTTAAAAATACAAGTCATAGATAAGCATGCTAGCAATTATTCAATTATTTTGGGTAGAGATTAGCAAGGGTTAACAGGTGGTTACTTATATTTAGATGGCTCTCACTTATTTATTCCCATAAATGGAAAAAACATAATTATGTTAAGGGAAGGACGAATCTCACCATACATCGAAAAAGTTCCTCAGTCAAATGTAAATTTTATTGAGGAAGATATGGGTGTTTATTCAATTTTAATGATGAATATAACATTTCACATGAAAAACCCTATGATTATGAAGATGGTAGGTGGCATGTTCACTTCAACGGTGCATGTTCAAATGAAGTTAATGGGGTGGGTGTTGTCTTATATTCAACTACAAGTAAAATTCATAATGTTTCCTATAGACTTGAATTTTCCTGCACAAATAATGTAACTGAATTTGAATCCCTATTGATAGGCATTGAAAATGCTTATAAATTAGGTTGTGGTCATCTTACTATTTTTGGTGATTCAGAACTTGTTGTCAATGTGGTTAGAAAAATTTATATTCCTACTAATAAGTTATTGAATAGATACACCCAAGTTGTTTGGCAATTGATCCAAAATCACTCATATTAAAAGGCAACCAAAGTCTATTGTTGATATGTTAGCTATTTTTGCATCTTCTCCTACAAGACAATTGCTTCCTCGGAGACCTTATTGCACATTCTTATCCTTATACAAACCTCATGTTCCCAACAATGTAGATTCTTAGTAGGTCTTTCCCAATGATGAAAGCATATGTGCTTTCTTACAAAATGAGCTCTATAAGCCTAGGGAAATAATTTCTCTTGAAGATAATAAATTTCCTAAGGGCTTGACTCCTCTTGAGAAATCATTTTACACAAGTGATGTTGGAAGCCACGATGATTAAAAGAAAGAGGATTCAGAACAAAAAATAGGGGATTTAACTCCCTTGAACATTGAAACTCCTGAAGAACAAAAAAAATTAAAAATTGGAGCTCAATGTTCTGAAGAAGAAAAAGATAAATTCATGGATTTGTTCCATGATTTTAATGATGTTTTTTCCTGGTCCTATGAGTATATTAATGATTTCAAACATAATATTATCCATCATGCTATTCCAATTAAGGAAGAAGCAAAACCAATTAGGAAAAAATAGAGATATATTAATCTCGCTCTTGAAGCTACCATCATAAAGAAAGTGGAAAAATTATTGAATGCTCCTATCATTTTTCTATTTAAATATTCATAATGAGTATCTAATAATTTCCATGTAAGAAATAAAACTGGAGAAATCAGATTGTGTGTGGATTTTCATGAACTTAAAAAATCTAGTGTTAAAGATCATTTTCCTCTCCCTAATGTGCAATTAATTTTACAGCAAGTTGTTGGATCTCAAATGGTGTCCTTGCTCGATAATTTTTCAGGATATAATCAAATAAGAGTTAAGAGGATTGATTGATATAAAACCACATTTATTACTCGTTGGGGAACTTTTGCTTACAAATGTATTCCTTTTGGTGTATGTAATGCAGGTACCACTTTCCAAAGAGCTATGTAAATGGTTTTTGACGATATCGTCGGTAAGATTATTCAAGTATATCTCAATGATTTAACTGTTTATTCAAAAAATTGATCAGATCGCTTTGATCATCTTAGGAAAGTTGTTTTAAGATGTAGAAAATTTGGAATATCTTTAAATCCTAAAATGTTTTTTTTTGGCGTTACTCAAGGTAAAATTCTTGGTCACATAGTGTCAAATTTTGGAATCAGCATAGACCCTGAAAGAGTTATCGTAATCCAAAACCTTCCAGCACCCACATCTAAAACAATCCAAGATTTCATGGGTACAATAGGTTTTGTTAGAAAATTTGTTCTTGATTTTTTTGCTATGGTTAAACCTATTCACAATATGATGAAACAAGACCAATATTTCTATTGGATGGAAAATGTCAAAAAAAAAATTGTGCGAATTAAAAAGGAAATTAATTTAGCTCCAGTATTGGTGAAGCTGAACTTTAATAAATAATTTATCTTTTACACGAACTCAATAGAAGAAGCAATTTTTGTTGTCCTTCTTCAAAGAGATGATCAAAATAATGAACAGTCTATAGCTTGTATGATTCATAACTTATCCGATGGTGAAATCAAGTATTCTTATATTGAGAAACATGTGTATGCTCTCGTTAAGGCTATAGAGAAATTTCTCCACTTCATTCTCAACAAGCACAAAGAAGTAAAAGTCCCTTTACCTCTTGTCAAGTTTTTTCTTTCACATACTCGTCTTTCAAGAAAACTAGTGCATTTTTTTGCAAAGATTCAATGGGTTTTAGATTTCATTGGTCCCGTTAATCCTCCATCTTCTGCAGAATTTTTTTTAATACTCACAACTATGGACTACTTCACTAAATGGACTAAAATTGTACCACTCAAACGTGCACAAGATGAACAAGTATTATATTTCTTGGAATCAAACATTTTCTCTCGATTTGGTATTCCTCTTGAAATTGTTTATGATAATGGCCCAACATTTATTTCCTCAAAATGCACTCAATTTATTAAAAAATTTGGTGTGAAACATCTTCTTCTACCTTTTATCCACAAGGAAATGAGCAGGATGACTCAACCAATAAAGATATGATCAAAATTCTGAAGATAATAATATATGCTAAGCCCCATCAATGACACACACCACTTTCTTACACTCTTTGGGAATATATAACTACCACAAAGTCTAGCACTAGCCATACTTGCTTTCAACTATTATATGGCCAAGAATCCATCATGACTGTATAATTGGAACTCACCTGACGTAGGCTCTCACCCTCTGCCTTGGAAAAGGCCTCTGCACTAACCTCCCGGTCTTAAGGATCGTTCAAATTTTACCCTCAAGCCAGAGTGGCTCCTTTGATTCTCCACTGGAATCTCTATTAAAATTGACCCACAGGTATTTTCTTCTCCTCGCAGCCTCTAGGACCGATCGTTGTTCTCTTCATGACATATTAATGGAATTTTGGGCTTCGGGGTTTTGAAATCCCGATGTCACAACTTTGTCTTTCCGGTTTCCTGATCTCCGAGCTAGACTCGTGGTCCACATGACCTTGCCTTATATGACCGCAGTCCTACCTCTTTTTGGGATTTCAGGCTTTTGGATGTCGAGATGTATTTGACCCCTTGTCCTCAAGATCCCCGATCCTCCGAATCCCGATATGACATCAACTAGGAACCCCTTCCACTGTAAACACGATAAACGACTGTGATCGTCTACTAAACCAATAGCTCTGAATCTCCCTCGAGACTTTGGGGTTTCAAATGACAAAATTCATTTGTCCTCAATTCTTCCGATCTCTCAAATTCCAATTTCCC
The DNA here is from genome assembly GCA_000966675.3 of Picea glauca. Lineage (NCBI taxonomy): Eukaryota > Viridiplantae > Streptophyta > Pinopsida > Pinales > Pinaceae > Picea > Picea glauca. The sequence continues at coordinate 57,113 of JZKD02S0348100.1, forward strand.
AGTATGATGACATCTGGCCCCCCTTCCGATGGAGCTTTCCAACTTATCAGGATTTCAGATTTCACAATTCCGAAATGTGGATGTTTCTTGTCTTCAGGATCCACGAAATGCCAAACCCCGACTTCTTGGATTTCCACCACGCGTCCCAAATGGATGGACGGTTCAGGTAAAACCTCACACTTCGCCAAATGCAAAGTCAAACTGCTCACTTATGTGAGTCCCAGTGCTCGAATCTCTGATTTGGATGATCACGTGACATGTGTCCTTCCTTAGATCCACGACTATGATACTTTCACTGTTTCGGGACTCAAAAGATCTCGGACTCTTAGTCTCTAGACTTCCGAGATGCCGATGAATCTGGATCCCTACCATGTGTCTCAACAGATGGATGATTCTAAATTGTTTCGGGGTTTTCACTGTGGATTTACCCTATCTCTTGTCCACAGGACTTCCGATATTCCGAACTCTGACACCTCGATATCCCAATACCTTTCGAAACCTTCACTTAGCTTGAGAGGGTTTAAACCCTATGCAACTCATGTCGGGTCAGACGACCGACGGGTATCTAAGTGAAGATCTGACAGTTGACCATCTTCTAAGCTTGCACCTTGGAAACCCAGTCGTAACCTCCTCGCTTCTTTGTCGGATCAGATGGCTGATGGGATTTCGCTAATTCTCTACAGAGAATTTCTTCCATTTGTTTCTTCCCTCTGATGATTTTTCGAAGTGAACCAAGGATTCTTCCCCAGACTTATCCACCTATGGCACAAACTTCTGATGCCTTCTAATCACTCAATTGCACCAACTTCTTGTATTGCCTTCAATAGTTTCTGTTAGCAACAATTATGGTATCGAGGAACAAAGGCACGCGGGTTTGCAGGACTGTGCGATAAGTTCCCAAGCGCAACACACAAAAGTTATCTTCTAGGGGCTCGAGTCAAGCAAGTGATCCTGATCATGAACATGAGAAGTGGAGAAAGCTCCACAGGAGGGCTTCATTGGGAATCGGGATATCGGAGATCCCGGGAGCGAGAGTTTTCTGCGTTGCAGAATCGCGATACGCGATTTCCAGAACGGTGGGGAACAACTATCATTCGTGGAGGACAGGTGGCAAGATTTCACGACGAGGAGAGGACCGTTGACAGGTCAACGACCATGAGCCATCGAGGATCGGGAAATCGTGAGTCCAGAAGATGTGTGCTCATTAACATCACAAACCGCGAAATCTCGATAGAGAGTATGGTCGAGGGCATATGGTAGTGGTCACTTGGACCCGTACCTAGTTGAAGGGCTAGCACAGAAGGCGCATCAGAAATCAGAAAATCGCAAGTCCCATGGACACAAACATCGTGTCATCATGAACGGTGAAACTTCGATGGAGGGTTTAGCTACGGTCACACGGAGGCAGACATCATATGGTTCATGTTCTAGCCGGTAGGGGATAGCTTATGGAAGCAGAGCTCATCGCAAATCAAAGGATCGAGAGTTCTGGGTACATGTGCACCTCGGTACCGTGAATCCTAAATCCCTAAAACCCCGAAACCTCGAAACCTCATCACATACTTGTCCCTTGCCGCCACATCATATCCCCGTGTCATGCCAACCACAGTTTTTCCCGGCCCCTGTGTTCCTCCACCTAGCTCGCACACTTCAAAACCCATGAATTCTACCACTTGCATTTGCCCTATCACTTTCCCTCTGACACATCCATCCATATGGACTCTCCTCATCCCATATCCACACCGAGCATGCCAAGTCATCCCTGCCTGATCACCGTCCATTCACCACTTCATGTCAAGTCCTCCAGTCATCACGACAACCTCCACATCTACCTGCTAGTCTCTCCATAAATTCTTCGAATAGATCCAAATGGAAGAATGAGAAGGCCCCCATGTCCTGTAGGTACAGATTCGACCGGGGCCTTTCCTGATCCAAATGAAATAGTTATTGCAGCAATTGATGGTGGTTGGACATCGTTTCCACCATAAATGGAAAGTCCAGAAATGACTGTAATCTTGTCAATTCATTCACAGGTCCTTTTGGAGCGCGATTGCGTCTGACTGAAGTTCACGACTGTCCAGATACTACAGGTGCAGTAAACATGCAGACGTAATGTCTTCAATGAGATGTCTCGAATTGGCTTCTATGTTTTTTCTCTAAGTATTTAGAGGAGTTTTTTTCACATTTTAGGGGGATCGATGGTTGAGCAGAGCTCCCGGTTGTAAAACTTTAATGAAGCACTATTTTCTGGTTATTTTTAGACTTTTGAGACTTCTTGCCTTATGAATGCCAGTTTCTTTACATCTTTGTTATACTGTGTTAGAGCAGCTCGGAATTGGAGGATCCAATCGAGTTGTAGCTGTTATAGGATGATGTTGTAATGGATCACTATAATAGTTACGGAGTCTCTAATCAGTTCTTGTGATTTTCCCAACGCTGAGTGACTTGGAATTGGAGGATCTAGTCAAGTCTTCTTTTCAGTTTCTTGAAGCTCTGAACTAGGAGGATCCTACATTCAGAGTTTTTCCCCTACAAACCGTTGTAAGCCTGTTGTCCATAGTTGTTTGTTCACCTTTCTTACATAGTCTTCCACCTGCTCATTTTCAATCCACCCACTGGATGAAGTTAGGATTCCAGACCTCCTTTGTTCTTTACGTATCAGATCCAGTCCCTGAGTTAGAGTGGTATCTCCTCAAGTCTCTACCCATTTGATCGCCCATTTATCAAGCCGTGACATTAAACTGATGGGCGTTGGGCTCTACTCCTGCAAGAAATCCAGGAGTTACTTCCAGCGCTAACATTTCTAGCACCATTTCCGTGGACGAAATTGAAGATTTTCCCTGGGTAGAACGATATTGAGCCTCTGAATCCGAAGGTGCATTGGATTATCGGAGCCTTTCATGATTGCTAATTTGCACTTGGTGACTCCATTGTGATGACTCTGCTGAGGAGAACCTGCTCTGTTAATTGTGGCTTTCAGAGGCAGGCATACGCGGTCTCATCCACAGCTACCCCTAGCTACACCCGAAACAGATCCAGAGGCGGTGCTCAGAAAGGGAAAGGCCTCTGAAGAAGAAGCGTCCATCACTGAACTAGGTAATCCACCATATCCTTCTGTTGGAGCTCCTTTTTCTCCTCCTTAGTTATTTTACAGGCCTGTCTCTACAGTTTCTCGTTTCCTAAATTTTGGGAGTGTCCCTGTCGAGTTTTCCTCTACTGGTCTGGGACCGAAGGGCCAAGAATTTGTCACTCCCCTCTCTCCTGAAGATATACCCTGGCGTAGACCCAGGACTGCAGAAGATTTCCCCATTCCTGCACAAGGAGGAGCACCTACTGACTTGATCCCGATATCTAGTTCCTTGAATCACCTCTTGTTTCCCACCCCACTCCGAGATTCATTCCCGGTAGCCCCTTCGCGAGCTCCTTCTCCTCCGAATTCTCCCCCACCTAATATTCCCATGGCTGGTTCTAATCCCCCTCTGAATAGAATGGATGCCATAGTTGCTGGTAGGTATGCTCCCTTGATCTTACCTCAACCCACGAATCCTTTCCCTGCTGGAGATTACTTGAAATATATGCCCAAGTTCACCGGGGAAGGGAACATAACCACTAAAGAACACCTGGCTGCTTTCTACAGTTATGCAGACAACCTGAACATTGGAAATGAATATGTCTGGATGAGGGTTTTTGTCTAGAGCCTGGATGGTGAGGTAAGGAAATGGTTTAGAGGATTAGCTACCGGATCTATTGATAGAATTGAAGCCCTGGATAATTCTTTCCTGAGGCAGTGGGGAGATAAGAAGGATTTCATGTATTATATGACTGAGTTCGGGTCTTTGAAGAAGATGGAAGGAGAGTCTATCTCTGACTTCTCCAAAAGATTCAACAAAATGTACAATAAGATTCCTGATGAAATAAAGCCATTAGAAGCCTCGGCCAAGATGTCCTATGCTAGTGCATTTGGCCCCGATTTATGTCTGTTATTGAGAGAAAGAAGAGCCACATCCTTAGCTAAAATGCAAGACATAGCCATAGAAGTGGAATCCAATGTATTAGTAGCTGATAGATTGAGGAACGAGGCTGACACAGGCAGGAGAAAGGGAAAATCTGAAGCCTCAACTTCTGGCCCATCAATGCCTCACCTTCAAGTAGATGAACTAACCAAGATGGTGAAGTCTCTATCTACAGAGATGGAAAGAATGAAGGTAGAGAGGAGGCAAGCATACAAGGGCCCTCAGAGTGCCGAAAACAAAGGATGTTTTCGAAGGCCAAACAATATCGCTTCCCCGATGATGCAAAGAGACAAAGATGACTAGAAAATTCAGGCCCCTTTTCAGAACAATTTTGTGGTTGAGGGAGTAGAAGGGGAAATAGATGAACTTGAGCCTGAAATCCACTGCTTTGGAGATACCCCTCCTTTTCCTCATCTCACTCAATCAGCATATGAAGAGTCTCTCATGGAAAATCAGCTAAATGAATTGAGCAAGGGAGAAAAGGCTGGAGGCAGTCAAGGCAGGTACAACCTGAGGTCCAACAAAAGGACAACAACACTTGATATTCCTGAGCAGTCCACTAGAACAAAAAATCCTGCTAACGCAGTAGCATATGGTCACAGAGGTAAGAAGGCCCAACCCCTCTCTCCCGTTGTCAATAATCATGTTCCTAAAATAAAAGAAATCCCAAAGCCTACATCTTCTTTTAACTTCGAGCATGAGATCCAAAAGATCAGGATCCCCGTGCCCCTCACTGAGCTGATTAAACATGATGAATTAAAAAAAAAACTTCTCTGAACTTTTACAGTCTGAATCCTCATGCCTTCCCTCAGACTCCATAAACCTCCAAGATGAAAAGCCAGCAGTTGTCCTGGGCCCCATGGTAGAAAATAGAGATGACTCATCCCCCCCTTTCTACACATACCTGAACATACATGATAAAGTGCTGCACAACTACTTGATGGATTCAGGGGCCTCTCACAACCTCATGCCAAAAATTGTCATGAAGGAGTTAGGGCTAGAAGTTACCCAACCCTATCATGACCTTTATTCCTTTGACTCCAGGAGAGTTCAATGTCTTGGAGTTATCAAAGACCTAGTTGTGACCTTGTTTCAACTGCCCATGAAGAGTGTGGTCATGGATATTGTAGTAGATGATGTCCCCCTCAAGTTCGGTATGCTATTATCAAGATCTTGGATAAAAATACTAGGGGGAACCTTGCAGATGGACCTCACCTATGCTACTATCCCAGTGTTTGGAGGAGAGCATAGAAGACTATACAGGGAACCCCAACTTGCCTACATAATCAGTGATGAAGCCAACCCTACCAACCATCCCATCTTTGCCTTGGACACCGACTTAGGTTCCAGTATGCTCCAACTAATTCATGCTCCCGAACCTCCTCTTAGACTCAAAAAGTAGCCCACCATTTCCCCCGAACTTCCTCCCTCCATCACCCCCGTCTAGAAATTGTTCTTTGATGGAGCCTCTTCCAAGGAAGGCGCTAGAGCTAGGGTGGTTTTCATGTCACCTTCTCAGGAAACCATATCTATGTCATATAAGTTAGAATTTGAAGCTACCAACAATGTGGGAGAGTATGAGGCTCTTGTTCTGGGATTGAGAGTTGCGAGGGAAATGGGAATTCAGGAAGTAGCAGTGTTCGGTAATACAGAGTTGGTAGTTCAGAAGATCAGGAACACTTATCAGGCTAAGAATCCTCGACTCAGAAGCTACAGAAATGAGGTATGGGACCTAGTCGAAAATTTCTTCTCAGCATTCAACATTTCATTCATCCCAAGAGAGGAGAACACAATGGCAGATTCCTTGGCTACATCGGCTAGCAATTTCAAAGTAACCTTGCTGCCCAAATTCAGATATGACATAGAGGTAAAATACAGACCCTCCATAACTGACAACGTCAAACATTGGAAGGTGTTCGAGGATGATCTCAAGGTCAAGAGGTTCTTGGAGACTATCGAAGAATTTTCAGAAATGCACATTGACCAAGATGACATCTTTGAGGAAGAGCCTGATGGGGGTAATTTTCTAAACAAGATTGCAGGGCGTGAAATTGTACATCTGCCCAGCAACCACATTCCCAGAGGACTGGTTCCTTTGGAAATACTTTTTGATGGAAATGATGTATCGTTAAAGGGAAAAGTCTCAGAGGAGGATGCTGGTACTATTCAGTGCAACATTGGGACTTAGGGTGAGCCCAAGTTTGTCAAATTGTCAAAGAGTCTGATAGAGGAGCATAGGTCCGAATACATTGGACTTTTGAGGGAATTTGTTGATGTGTTTTCCTGGACCTACAAAGACCTCAAAACTTATGACACCTCTGTCATCGAGCATAAAATTCCATTAAAGGAGGAGGCAAAGTTATTCAAGCGGAATTTGAGACAGATTAATCCCATGTTGCTGCCTATCATGGAGAGGGAAGTGAAGAAGCTTCTTCAAGCTCAGATCATTGTGACACTAAGGTATTCAGAGTGGGTGGCCAACTTGGTTCCAATAAGGAAAAAGAATGGAGAAATTCGACTCTGTGTAGACTTCAGAAACCTGAACAGGAGCTCACGGAAGGATAACTACCCCTTGCCAAAGATGGAACATATACTGCAGAGGGTAACAGGAGCTTCCAGGATGTCTATGGTTGATGGTTTCTCTGGCTACAATCAGGTCTCTGTTCTGCCTGAGGATAGGGAAAAGACAACATTCACCACTCCATGGGGCACATTCATGTATGCCAAGATTCCATTTGGACTAATGAATGCAGGGGTGACTTTCCAGCGTGCCATGGACATAGATTTCGCTGGGGAAAAGGATAAATTTGTGGTCATTTATATGGATGACATCATAGTATTTTCAAAATCTGATAAAGAACACCGTCGCCATCTCAGGAAATCTTTCTTGAAATGTATAAAGTTCGGTATTTCATTAAACCCCAAGAAATCTCTATTCACCCTGCAGGAGGGAAAGTTACTAGGCCACATAGTATCAACAGAAGGAGTCAGGATTGACCCCAGCAGAGTTGAGGCGATACAAGCCTTATCAATCCTGAGGTCCAGGAAGGAAGTCCAATCTTTCCTCGGCAAAATTAATTTTCTGAGGAGGTTTGTGCCTAACTTTGCTGAGGAGGTAAAGCTTATAACAACCATGTTAAAGAAAGAGAATGAAGTGAGGTGGACCCCTCAATCACGACATTCCTTTGAACAAATCAAGAAGTCCCTCACTAAATCTCCTGTACTTATCAGTCCCGACTACTCAAAGGATTTCCTTATTTTCTCCTTTTCCTCACCTGACACAATGGATACTATTCTATTACAGACAAATGACAGTGGGCTAGAGCAGCCTATTGCTTATTTTAGTCGAGCATTGAGGGATATCGAAGTCAGGTATGACACTATGGAAAAGCAGGCTTATGCTCTAGTAAAATCTCTCAAAGCTTTTAGAACCTACATCCTGCAGTCAAAGATCATCGCCTATGTCCCCTCGGCTATTATTAAAGACATTCTTATTCAGCCTGATATGGACGGGAGAAGGAGTAAATGGATAGCCAAAATCCTGGAATTCGACCTGGAGATAAGGCCCACCAAATTGATCAAAGGTCAAGGTTTAGCCAAGCTGTTGGGGATAAGTTTCATCAATGAATGCTCAGGTATTCGGCAGGATTGACTTCCTGACATAGACCATCGAAGGGAGCCCCCATTGAATCAATGTCCTTGGTATAAGGATGTCATATACTTTCTACAAGAGCTCCAGCCTCCAGACGGCCTGCAAAGAAGCAAAGCAAGAGCTCTAAAGATCAAAGCAGTCAGATATTGCATGATCGATCAAGTGTTATATTGGAAAGACCCGCTGGGGGTGCTTTTAAAATGCATAAGTCCACCAGAGGCTGAGATGATCGTGGCTGAATTTCACAGCGGCCTGTGTGGAGGGCACCATTTCTGGAGAGCCACAACCCACAAAATCCTCAGGGCTAGGTACTACTGGCCTACCATGTTCACTGATGTCTGCAAGAGGGTCAGAGCCTACATCAAATGTCAAAAATTTTCAAGAAAGCAGCAACTCAGGTCTCTGCCGTTAAAACCGATGGTGGTTTCAGGGCCTTTCCAGCAGTGGGGCCTAGATTTCATTGGAGAAATTCACCCTGCTTCTAGTGGCCAGCATAGGTGGATCCTGACTGCTACATATTTCTTTACCAAGTGGATTGAAGCTATCCCCACCAGGAGTTCTTCCCACAAGGTAATCATTGGATTGTTGGAGGACCTCATCACAAGGTTCGGCTACCCAAACAAGATTGTGTTAAGCCCTAATATTGGCT
>JZKD02S0348100.1:88078-99817 GCA_000966675.3 Picea glauca
GATATATGTATCTCAATTAATTATTCATAAACATGTATAACACAAAATGTATGAATTAGATAAAATATAATTCTTTTATTTATTTAACTTGAATGAATACAAGTAAAATCAATCCTTTAATATCTTCAAATTCAATTGAATATGAGAGATCCAACTCTCTGATATAATACCCATCTTGTAGTTCTCAGATCCAACTAAGAAATGAGGAATCCAACCCTCATAACAAGACCTGACTTGTTGATCTTAGATCCAATAGATATGTGAGGAATCCAATCCTCATGACAAGACTCAACCCTTAAAGAGGTACCACTTTTGGTTTATATAGTATTTAAATAGGTATAGGATTCAACCATTGTGTATTTTTGACATGAACCATTGCACTTCTTCATTTAATTTTAACATAAATAATCTTTTCCTTTTATTCATCAATTTATCGTGTAAGTTTCTCAATTTAATTAGAATACTAATATTGATTCAAATTTTTTCCTCATGAGTTGATCACAGATATGGATCGACTCATTATATTGTTCCCATGATTTTGTTGCATCTCCAATTCTCCAACAAATCATATTCAATATTTTACCACCTCTCTCTATTGTTATGGTGTTAATCTCTGTCAAATTACTCTACAAACATTAAGTTGTTTACATAAATGAATTTTCTATGCGGCGCTTCCTTCAACCCAATGTTCAAATGACTGTGGGAACATAACCTTGGGTTTATTCTACATTTGTGATTCCTCTTTAAGCTCCTTACCTTACTATATGATTGTCGCTGGAACCACGTCTTTCGTGCTTCGAAATTATTCCCTTTTTTTTTTAGCCCCCATATGTCCAATGTTGGGACCATGTTCTCTGAGCTTCGACGCTCCAAAACATTTCTTATTTTAACAAAATTTTTGTTATCACCAAAGAAATATATTCTAGAGTGTTACAACTCAAGCAACTTAAATTCACAGATTTTAATCCTCATCGTTGATCATGATTTTGGATCAATGGTATGACCATTCTTTTAAAGGACTCATTTCTCACAATTTTCATATCCTTATCCAATGGTTGGGATTCAATCGTGAGATGGATGGTTTTCATTTCCTCTGATACTTCATAGCTTCTGGATTTTTTTTCTTTTATTAATTTCTTCTATATTTCGTTGAAGTGTCGAATAGATTGATCATTGTAGATCTTACCTTTTGGTTTACGACTAGATTTTCTCTCTCTTGTAGCTCTTTCATGATCTAGATTAATGAAAAAGTTTTAATCATCCAATAAGAGGACGATTTTCCTTTGCTTCAGGACTTCCTAAATTTGTCATTGTTTATCCTATCTTTCCACTTTTTCATCCAATGGTCAAGATAACTTCTGAAAGACACCTGACTCTGGGATATTCATGCATTTCCTTAGTTCCAATTATAGCCAGAGTGGAAGAGTTATGATCAATCATTGATCTTACCTTTTTGTTCAATGGTTAGATCACCTCATACTTATTTGATCACATTGACTAATCCAACGATCATGACTTAATCTTATTGGCTTAATCCAATGACCGAGAAAGATTACTAAGAATCTTAAATCAATGATCAACGTTATTTCATGACTTTGACCTTCGGTGCTTCGGGTATGTTTGCTTGTAGGAGAATTTTGATATCTCAGAGGCTATAATATTGGAGTGATGTGGCTTGATGACATCACTAATGATGTGGCACTGGATGAGTGGCTACCACATGTCACCTATATTCATGACTTTCGCATACCTAAAGTTCCAACTAGACCTTGAAACTTGTCACCATCTCATTGGGCCATGTGTCCTTGTTGACATGGATCTCCTGATGTGTCATATGTATTTTTCCTTTGGATCATTACTCTATATCAAATGGTCTAGTTTTCACACAAATTCTTGATCCAACGACCCTCATTCACTTCGGGACTTTGGGGCTCTAGCCTTCGGGTAAAATTACATGTTTCAGACTCCTTTTCTCCGAAGTGGTCATCATTTAAGTTGACTACCATTGGACCCACCTATCCTAATCCAATGGTCACCATGCATTTCCCATATCTGATGGACCTCATTCACTTTGGGACTTTGGGGCTCCGACCTTCAGGTATTCTTGGTTTTTATGAACTTCTTATCATTGGAGTGGTCAACGTCGAAGTTGACCACCTTATTTCCTTTAGTATGATCTAACAGTTCAAAATTTCCATTCCAGATCAATGGTCAATGTTTAATTCTAGATTAAATATTGATCTAATGGTTGAGAACTCATTTGAATCTCCTTCCTAATCAACGGTTGGAATTTATTTCATGACTTCGGGATTTTGTGGATTCTTCCTTGTCTCCAGTAATCACCGAAGTGGAAAAGTGTTGAAACTTACTCTATCCTTCCACTTGGCTTCGATCAATGGTTGATATTTCGACCCTATTTCCACCATCGATCAAATGACTTATCCCTGATCAACGGTCACAATCTCTTGAAGTCTTTTTGCACAATATTTATCTATCTACAAAACTTTGTTTTTAATTCACTTGAATGCGCTAACTCCTCCAAAGATTTAGGAACATAGGATCATTGTTGATCCTATCGTGATCAACCATGATCACCAATTTCTTCTGCCCCAAGGCGGTCTTCCTTTTTTTCTCTAATTATTGTACATGTTTTTTTTTCATTGATCTTCCCATTTCCAACATGTGACATGTTTCTTCCTTTTTAGTCAATTGAATCTTCAAGGCTTCTTATTTTTCCTTAGCTTCATCAAGTTGAGTATTTATATTGATGACCATTTATTTTGTATCATCCAAGACTTCTATGCAGTTATTGGTTTTGTCATATGTCTTCAAATATTCTATATCTTTTGTTAGATCAACAACTTCATTCTTCAATCTTTTTATTTCTTCCTTGTTTCTAGCTGAATCTTTTTGAGGTTGATGAATTCCAATTCCAGCGTGTGGAATGATTCTTCCTTTTTAGTTAGTTGGATATTTTTTTCTTCTTCATTTTTATTATCTTCTTCAATTTGAGTCATTAGATCTACATTAGTACTTTTATTTATCTTTTTTATGTTAATAATTTCCAATTCCAACATGTGACATGATTCTTCCCTTTTAGTTAAATGGATCTTTTTGGCTTCTTCATTTTTATTAGCTTCTTCAAGTTGAGTTTTTAGACAAATGACCATTTCTTTTGTCTCTTCTAGTACTTATTTTATTTTTTTGTCATGTGTCTTCATTTCTTCCATTTCTTTTGTTAGATTAACAACTTCGGTCTTGAATCTTTTGATTTCTTCTTCTTTATCTTCTAGCTGAATATTTTGTTCATTTTCTTCATGGTTAGATTAATCTAATTGTTGTAGTAGCAACATATATCTCTTTTGAAATTTATCTGGTTCCTCTAGAGTGCACATGGTTGTGTATTCTAGATTTTCAAGAGTATCCATAGGAATTTTAAAATGTATACCATTTCAAGTTTCCATACAAATATTTTCTATTACAGTTGTAATATCACTCTTAAAATTTTGTAGTTTTTCTTTAGTGATAGATGAGGTATGCATCAATTCCTTAATGGAGTTGTCTTCTTTGATGACAGTGGATTTATTGAAATACTTGATGGTATTTTCTTCTTTGATGTTTTTCACTTTGATTTGATAGGAACTCTCTTTTTCTGTGTCTTTTTCTTTATTTTGATAGAAGTTCTCCATTTATGAGTTTTGTTCTTTAATCTGATTGCATTTCTCCATTTTTTTGTTTTGTTCTATAAAATGATTGGAATTCTCCATTTATTTGTTTTGTTCTTTATCTTGATAAGAATTCTCTAGTTGGATCTATAGTACTTTAGCAGAGGTGCAATGTCCCATATTTTCTTTGAATTGGTATGATAGTTCATTATGTATTGCCTTTAATGATATTGAATTACCTTTCTTTAATTATTTTGCAGTTTTGGATTTGTTGTTTGAGGTAGTTGAGTACCAAGGTTTAGATACTACTGAATCCCAAATACTAGATCATATTGACTTCAGATACCATTTCATTCCTTCCCTCCATGAAGAGTAGTATGTTCCATCAAATAAAGGAGATTCATTTTTGGAGAGAGTTATTTGTTCATCCATTTCTTCATAGTCTACCTTCCAGTGTTTAAACTGTGTTGAAGGCACCCACTTTGATTCAAATTGTTGAAATATACACTGACAATAAGAGGTGGGGGGGTTGAATTAGTGTCTGTAACTTTTGATTGCTTTTCACACTTTCATAGATTAACTGAATTAATTAAATAAGATATATGCAACTCAATTAATTATTCATAAACATGTATAAAAAAATATATATGAAGTAGACAAAATACCATTATTTTATTTATTTAACTTGAATGAATACAAGTAAAATCAATCCTTAATATCTTCAACTTCAACTCAATATGAGAGATCCAACTCTCTGATACAAGACCTAGCTTGTAGTTCTCAAATCCAACTCAGAAATGAGGAATCCAACCCTCATAACAAGAGCCAACTTGTTGATATCACATCCAACTGAGATGTGAGGAATCCAATTCTCATGACAAGACTTAGCTTGTAAATGGGAACCAACCTGATAGAATGAACTTTCATTCAATCCATTATATATGTGTGTGTGTGTGTGTGTATTTACTTATATCCACCAAGACAACCTGGATTCACCACCACTTCTAGTTTATATAGTATTTCAATAGGTATAGGATTCAACCATTGTGTTTTTTTGACATGAACCATTGCACCTCTTCATTTAATTTTAACATAAATAATATTTTCCTTTTATTCATTAATTTATCGTGTAAGTTTCTAAATTTAATCAGAAGACTAATATTGATTCAAGTTTTTTCCTCATGAGTTGATCATAGGAAAGTATCGACTAATTATATCATTCCCATGCTTATGATGTGTCCCCAGTTCACCAACATATCATATTCGAGCTTTTATTGTCTCTTTGTATTGTTATGGTGTTGACACAGGGGAAAACCCAGGGTTCAATGCTATAATAGGGCACCAACAAAGCCCTAACTAACGACCCTTTTGGCAACACCTGCGAAGTAGATGAAGTCTCACCTGAGGTAGAGACAGGGGTGGTTGCAAGACTCAGGTGTCTGTAACCTTAGCTAGGACACAGATCTGTGATTGTACTACTTAATAAATCACTTAGCACCGTTAGTTCCTCAATATATAATCATTAATCACTTCACTAATAAAATAGGGCTTTCTAGCATTCACACTGTTATAATGTACTTAAGCACTTAGCACTAATAGATAGGTCATATCTAGCAGATCAAGCACTAAGCACATTCATATGGATCAGATCTAATATTATCACATATCATTAGCACTAAGCATAAGAAGATATATCTAATCATCTTGAAGCACTTAGCAAAAGAAGACATAAACACATTAAGACAAGAACAAATCAAGACAACACATCATTTACCTATTTCTCCCCCACCCTGGGGCTGCGTCCACCAACTCTTCTTCTTTATAGTCTTCAGTCAATCAGTTACAAGCACAAAGCCTCAAAACCCTTACTCTACATAGGATAGAAGATTTGTGCATCTCTCTAGATCCTTCTTCCTTATGTAACAACATAAAGCCTTCTACAGTCTCGCACAAGGACTTTCACTCAGCTCTGCAAGTCTTACACAGAATGCACAAATCCATTACAATCCACACTAGAACTTAGCCTTTATCACTTATCTTATCGACCTACTTATTCTCTGTCTACATTGCCTATATTTCTATTTATAATTTACAAAATAGGCCTAAACATGGGTAAAATCCATGGGCTGACATCCCAATCCCGTTACATTATCCCCAAAACCCAAAAGGGAACCAAAAATGGGTTGCAATCCTGTGATATTTTCTTTGTCTTGCACTTCTCCTTCGATAGGCTATTGAAGTCCCAGCATAGGTCAATATGACCAAGAATCTCCCAAAACTTGGTTAAGGGCCAACAGGCCCCCAACACTCACCTGTGACTCATCCCGAGTCACTCTGGTCTGATCAGTTCTTCTTTGAAGGCCTCAATATTGGCTTGAGATGCTTCGACCTGTTGTTGTGTGATGGCCTCTTGCTTGGTGATCTCTTTGATCACTGCATCATTTACTGGCCCTTCTAGGTATTGTTCTCTTGTGTTAACGACCTGTTCTAGCTCTGCTCCTCGGATTTCAACCTCTATGAATAACTGGCATGCCTTATCTTGTACTAGTTAAATCCATTGAGTAACTTACATCAATCTTCTTTGAATCATATGGATCTGTTGCTGGGTGGTGAGTTGCTCCTAAGATCACTTCATTCTGTCTACAACTGATAGGACTTTTAGCTGTGCCTATAGTGTGTTTTCATGTTGCTTTGCTTCCTGAAGCTGCAACTCCAATGCCTATAACTCTAGGTTCTCAGTGAGGTTTTCATATGTCTAGGCGTTATGGTTACTCAGCTGCTTGCACTCCAAGGCAAGAGTTGTTAGTCTGTCAACTACGCTGCAGGAAGTTGCTTCCCTTTGGTCTCTTACATATTGAGGTGTCTCGGGCACAGTGCAGAGTTCCAAGTTTTCTATGTGTTGTTGTAATTGCTAAATTACATCTTTGAGTTGTTCCACCTGCTATGGAACTCTCTCTTCATCCTTTACTTTGATGACTATCATAGAGCAAAGTTCTCTATGAACCATTTCCTTTGCTTTGAGTTGCTCGGTGAGAAACTGTTCCTTTTCTTTATGCAATTGAGATTTTTCTTCATCCCACTTCGCTTGCAGAGCAAGATTTTCCCATTCTGCAGCATTGCACTTCTCTAGAAGGTATTCTTGTGCTTGTGCTAAAGCCTGGGTGGCTTGCACTATCTCTTCCTAAGATCATCGAAGGTAAGCTTCGACTGTATCAGTGATGCGGTGTAGTTGAGTTGGCTCATCACCTAGTTCTATTGTTCCTGCTCATAGAGGTGCAGTGGAAACTGTGTGGCTAGACTATAATGTATGTTGCACTGCTTGGAGTTCAACCTTGATCCAACTATATATCTCTTCTTTCTAAGATTCTTTCTTTTCTGCTATCTCCAACAAAGCATCGTTTAGTGTTGCGATGATGAAGTTGAAGTCGTCCAAGGTGAGGGTGGTCTGCATTTTAGTCATAGATTCTTTCGATTTATTCCTAGAAGAAGGTTTCATAGGGGAAACCTTCCTTTTCTTCAAGGGGTCCTTCTCGTCTCTAGGCGGTGTAACCTTTCCTTTCTTCTGTTCAACTTCTACACCATCTATCTCTCCACCATCTCCTCTTTTCTCTGCTAATATGGAAGCGGTCTTCACATATGCATTGTCTAAATCATGGACCTCTTTGGTATTTTTTATCTTGCTAGGTCCAGGTGTATCATGCGCTGCTTCTAGATTTTCTAAGTCAGAAATCTCCATAGGGTCTACTGGAATGAGGAGGTCCACTGATCAATGCTTGGTGATTTCCTCCAAGTCCTCCTATGTCAGCTTGTAGTAAGACTGCAGTTGTTCCTTGTGTTCGTTAACTCTCATTATGATATAGATGAAATGGTGGTCCGCACTGAACTTCATTAAAGGTTTGAAATGGTGGAGAGTTTTCGGGTATTACGCGGCTTAGAATGGATGTATTTATTCAACTCGTTGTAATATGCATGGAGCACAGCATTCAACTACCATTTCTTGTTCATGTCACTAGAGTACCATAGCATACTGAACTTCACGGCCAGAGGTTTAAAGGCCTTGATGTACGAGAAGGTTGCACCTTTCGTCATCTCCCATGCAATGAAATCAATCAGGATCAATAGCCAACTGAAGTGAAATTTATACCCTTGATCCTGGGCTTCCCTGCAGTCCAATTCCAACTGGTTTACCAGGTACTACGCCCAATTCATCTGAAGTCCTTCTGCGCACTTCCCTGCGAGGTCGACTACGAAACCAGTGAATTGGATGGGTCATTTCTTGCGAAATAACTTTCCTACGATCAATTGACAGGCAAGGCACACTGCACCACTCTGGATAGAGGCTACCTTATAACCTCGTGTTCCCTTCTAAACATCTCCATAGGTGTCTTTAACCTTCTGTGCAAGAGTGCGATCCATGGATTTTCTAGGGTAGAAATCCTATGGGTTAGAGCCTTGCATGCTTAGCCCTGTGATCCGATTGATCAACATCGAATCCACTTTGATACAATGGTTTTACCATAAATATCTACCATGGTAGCAGGACAATAGCAGTTTGATGCATGCGTTCACTTCTTGGTGCCTTCCGAAGTGAGGAATCTTCATGAGATACTTATGTGGGGCAAGCATGTTATATACCTTCCTGTTGCTGAGGTTGAAGTCACTAAAATTCAACACTATGATCTTATATTGGTCTACGTGCACTGCGCATATCCCTTTCGAGAGGTACACAGTGACCAAAGCGTACTCAAACTCTCTGGGCACACTGTCTCGATTTATTGCATCGCTCAAGGGTGGTAGATAGGAAAATAAAATACTTGGAATCAACTTGGCATTCACAAGATCGTCTCCATGCTTAGTTCGCTTTTCATCTGCTAGCCAGGATGGTCCAGCTCAATTAGTGGATAGATATTCTTGCACAGATCTTGTAGATGAAGCCTTCATACCTTCATACATTTAAATGACTCTCTCAGTCATCAAGTCGAGGAGTACTTTTGTTACTAATTCTTCAACTGTAGTGAGCTCATCGGACATCCGTGCTCGAGATTAATAATATCGGGTCAAGTTAGCTTAGATACTGCACTATAATAATTATCAAGAGCGCAATGCTCATTATATACAATAGCAACTTATTCTATGGGCTCAAAATTATCAGTTAGAAAAAGTTTGCTCGGTGCATGGCATGATGAGATAAATAGGTAACTTGACAACAATTCGCTTGCAATGGTTATGAGCCTCCATTAACTCTTTTTCGATCCATTATGGCATGGTCTAATGGTCTGATGATGAACCTTTATTGTCTTTCTTCCCATTTAGAGCGTCAATCGAACGATTACAATGTCCCTAATGGCTATATTTCTTCACCATGGTGAAGTGCCATGTGTCGCTGTTCTGATATCCCGACGAAGCTCCAATTCTGCAATTTTTTTGTCTCCAAAGTTCCCTTTGAAACCTGCTGCAATTTATCTCTCTTCTTACTTTTCTTTCTAGCCTTCTTTCTAGTGAGATTCATCTTGGTAGTTCATTTTCCATTCTGATTCTTATCTTCTGTGGTCTTAGTTACTTCGCGTTGTTGATATTCTCTCCTAGGACTCAGGGGTAACACCTCTTCTTTATCCGATATAGGTACTTCAGTCTCCTGTGAGTCTTCTAATGTTCTTGTAGCTTCGACATCTGGGTTTCTAGTGTTAAATATCTTCGATCTGTTCTGCTATTCTTTGATCAAGTGTGCGATCCTTCTAGTCATGAGATATTTTAACTCATGTTTCTTCTGCTCCAAGAATTCTTCTTCTTTCTTTCATCTAGATTGATCTTTATCAATACAAGGTTTTCCTATTAACATGGTAAATGGGGCACGGTCTTCAACAAATTTAATAATCTCAAAATATTCCTCCATCGAAGTTCCATTTATAGTCATAGGTATATGGGCGAGCCTTCCACACAGGTTTACCAGTTTTCCTTTGAATAAACCTAATCCTCCTAATGAAGGAATCATAGAAGGCTTCCTATAGCTTCCCAAGTTCTCTCTGTCATGATATTCACCTGTGTTTCCTCATCTAGAACATAGTCAATGTCAAAGTCTCCTATTCTTTCTTCGATGCATTCATTTCCTTTGAATATCTCTGATAATTTGACATGGTGGTGGTTATTCTGGGTTTCTTTCATCTATAGCAATGCTTTCTCGGATCATTTTTGTTATTATTCCATAATCTTATTTTTTGGATCCACCTTAGGGTTCTCTTGATTCAGATTCATTCTTTCAAGATTAGAAATCATTCAAGGGAAATCAAATACTTCATGGTCTATAGCCTTACAACAAAGGCAAATAGGTCTTCAACCAGGGAATTCGTTAACTAGATGTCCTGGTCTTCTGCAACTGTAACAGAGGGTTAATCCTCTCTTTATTTCAAATGATCCCCATCCTCTTCTGTACTACACACTAGGATCATGGTAGCTAATTCACAACAAATTATTTCTAGGATCATGCATCCACTCGTTAGTCCAAACATTATTTCTATGCATAGGTATAACATATAGTTCACTATTCTTATCAGATATACTCATATCAAATCTTCTTTCATCTATTAATACCCTAGGTTTCAAGCTAGGATAGATCATATCAATCATACCTAGATTCATATTCTAGAAACAAATATTCATACTCATCTTACTTATACAGAGCACAAAGCTTCCAGATCTAAAACTTTTAACTATTCTTACCTTTATAGGAGAACAAAGATTATAGATATTACCACTTTTTAATCAAAAATTCCCACTTTTACCTTTCTTAGGGCACAAATATTTTGGATCTTACCTCTTTTCTTCAGATCCGATCTCCTTTCTTCAGATCAAGCTTATTTCTTTAGCACAAAGATTTATAAATGAAGTAGAATACTGCATGCTAGGGCATAGATCTATGCACAGAGATTCCACAATCTCAGTATGAATATTTTCACATAGATTCTTCTTTCTCAGTTCCCAACAATCACATTTTTAGGTCCCGACAAAGGAACCATTTGTTGGCACAGGGGCAAACCCAGTGTTCAATGTTACAACAACGCAACAACAAATCCATAACTACTGACCCTTTTGGAAACACTTGCAAAGTAGATGAAGTCTCACTCGAGTTAGAGGCAGGGGTGGTTGCAAGACTCAGGTGTTTGCAACCTTAGCTGGGACACAGATTTGTGATTGTACTACTTAATAAATCACTTAGCACTATCAGTTCCTCAATATATAATCATTAATCACTTCTTTGATAAAAAAGGGATTTGCAACATTCACATTGTTATAATGTACTTATGCACTTAGCACCAATAGATAGGTAAGATCTAGCAGATCAAGTACTAAGCACATTCATATGGATAAAATCTAATATTCTCACGTATCATTAGCACTAAGCATAATTAGATCTATCTAGTCATCTTGAAGAACTTAGGAAAAGAAGACATAAACACATTAAGACAAGCACAAAGAAAGAAAAAACAACGTTTACATGGTTCACCCCCACCCTGGGGCTATGTCCACCAACTCTTATTCTTTATAGTCTTTAGTCAATTGGTTACAAGCATAGAGACTCAAAACCCTTACTCCGCACAGGACAAAAGATCTATGCATCTCGCTAGATCCTTCTTCCTTGCGTTACAACACAAATCCTTCTATAGTCTCACACAAGGAATTACACTCATCTCTACAAGTCTTACACATAATGCACAAATCTCATACAATCCACAATAGTACTTATCCTTTAGCACTTAGCTTACTGGCCTACTTATTCTCTTTCTACATTTCCTAGCTTTCTATTTATACTTTACAAAATAAGCCTAAACATGGGTAAAACCCCTAGGTCGACATCCCAATCTCATTACATTATCCCCAAAACCCAAAAAGGACCCAAAAGTGGGCCGAGATCCCATGATCTCTGCTTCGTCTTGCACTCCTCCTTCGATGGGTTATTGAACTCCCAACATAGGTCAATATGACCAAGAATCTCCCAAACCTTGGTTAAGGGCCAACATATGGTATTAATATTTGTCATATTACTCTACAGACCTTAAGAAATGAATTATGTATGAGG
>JZKD02S0348100.1:101481-130215 GCA_000966675.3 Picea glauca
CTTGGTTAATTGTTGTTGGGATATAACGAAAAGATTCCATGGAGGTCAAAATATAAAAGAGAATAACAGTAGTTTGTAACACAAGTTCTAATAAATGGTTCATAATATAGATCCCATATCTCATACTCAATCCTAGGATGTAAACACTTGATTCTTGCAACCACCCATTTAAATCTATCTTGGGTGAGACTACGCAGTGCATTTTGTGTACTTTGTTGCCTCCTGGTTTACCAGAAGGGACGATAGTTTAAGGATTTGTTGGTACCATGAAAGATATGAACCCTGGGTCAACAACACATGTAGTAAGGAAGAACATTTCAAATAAACCACCAAATGGTTCCATTTTCATGTTAAGAGGAACAAGAGAGGAATGAGTAGACGAGATAGAATGGATGAGAAAAGAATGAGTGAAACAAGAAGACCACTGAGCCACTATAAGAGAATGTTGATACTATGGAACCCCACAAAAGAAGAAATCAAAGGCTGGTTGAGAACTAATAAGATAGATTTTTCCTAGAAATACAATAGAAACCCTAGTATCACACCTCACAAATATCTAGATAAATACGTGTTTACGAATTTACACAAAGTCTTTTTCTGTGATTTTCTCCACCTACTATAGGAGTCGATACTAAGGTTGAGAGGTTATAGGTTCAGCATTTATAGCAGGTGAAAAAAAAATTCACCCACACAGTAGAATTTTAGCTTGACAATATTGTGATAGGCTTCATCACAGATTTTGCAGTCAACACAACGAAGTCATACAGCGTAGTAGAGAAAGAATTTCTACACGGACCCCACAAAAGGTACATTCGATCACTGTATACTTCAATTAAAATACTGTTATATAACAAAGGGGTAATGACAATGGAATCAGACATCTAGACTTCCCTGCGTGCATGGGGGAAGGGGGGAAGCACTGACAGAGAGAGAATAAATGGACAAAGGTGAGGATAAAGGCAAGAAGGAGGAGGAATTCTTTGAACCGATATTGATGGATGATGACCAACTTAAGTGGATCTTGGCATCATCAGGAACGATGCGTAGCAGAGTAAACTACCAATACAAGGTGAATACCAAGAAGAGAGTCATATCCACGAGGGAGGGCTTGGAAAGTGATGAGGAATAGGTAGAGGATCTTCGGGCTGTGGAGTAGATTCAAGAAATCCTTTGTGCAACCTATGAGAGGAAAACAAGAGGCTCAAGAAATGGAGGAGAAGATAGCCATCCTTTCCATATTAATGTCAGTGTGGAACCCATAAACCCATGTGTAGTCAATACACCAAAGAGAACACCACCATTTAGACAACTGGAGTTTTGAAGGAAGTCTGACAGCAAGAAGTGCATCTACCGCAGAAGCACCAACTAGAGAAGCTAGTTCAAGTAGTACTAGTCAAGTATCTACACCATGTGACGGAGGTAGAAGTTCAATATTTAGAATGGAAGGATACAATCCCACTATCATATTACCAGAATTTCAAGGAGAATCAACAAAAGACCGTAAGAATAATTTGTTCATTTGTGCAAAGATCTGGGAGGAAAAATAGATCACTAATGAAGATACCAAACTTGTGCAACTAGTGATCATGCTAAGAGACCGTGCACTATATTAGTACATGAGTCTAGACACGAACAGTGCCCCTAGGATGACGGGGACACTGGCATACATTAAGAAGCTATGTATTAATGAGTTCTAGAAGCTGATCTCAGAGGATCAATATATGAATGAGATGATCGAGATAAGATAGAAACCAGGAGAGTCTGTATGGGAAATTGACCAGAGATTCAAGCAATTTAAGGGGAAGTTAAAATACCTTATGACCGAGATGCAGCACCGACACCTGTTTGTCAACTCACTACTCCCACACCTAAAATATCCCTTACGACAGCATAAGTTTCAGACACAGGCCGAGGCTCTACAGGAAGTCTTGTAGCTGGAAGAGAACTAGTACCAGTAGATGGACACAACTATTGAAGAATTGAAGGAGGATTTTAAGAACCTAACATTTCAGTTGAACCAGAGTAAGAAAAAGGACAAACAAGAAGTTGTTTGGTGCACCACATGTAGGATGGAAGGACACCACAAGAACAAATGTCCAACATTCATGCAGTATATGGTAACATGCATGCCAAACCTGCTACCAAAGGGAGGATTATGGTGCGAAATATGCAAGAAACCGGGTCACGACCCTTATCATTGCATGATGATGTAGAAGTACCAGACAATTATAAATAATTATTATTGCACCTTTTGTAATTCATTGGGCCACGACAACAAATATTGCAGAAATATGGAGCTGATGTAGGAAATAACATCAGATGCATACAGGGTATAGGATAAAATTATGACTAGGCAAGCAGTGCCACAATTCAATCAAGCCCCAACTCCATACAACACTATAAAACAACAATACAATACTACGTAGCAACCATACAATAACACACAGTTGCAGTAAAACCTGGCGCAACCCTAGTATAATACCACATAGTATAATCAGGCACCACAGTACAATGCACCAAGAGGGGACCGAGCAGGATAATGAGGAGGATGATGAGCCAGAGGATTTTTTGGATGTGGCAGAGGACCAATCACATGTCACAACTGTCAGCAATCAGGACATTATGCATAGGAATTCCCACTATCGCCAACGATGTTGAAAAACCATGTGGAATTTTTACACTTGATGCTAGAACGATGCAGACAATGTCAGATATCACTAAACATAAAGAAATGTATATTTGGAATACTGTTTGGGATATTATTAGGCCATATAGTATGCAAACAAGGGCTATTGGTCGATCCAGAAAAGATCGCAGTCATCGTTAATTTACCAGCACCAAAAATAGTCTGTCAGCTTCGAGCGACGTTAGGACACACATGATACTACAGGAAATTCATCAAAGGATATGTGCAGATCACATCACCAATGGAAAAAATTCTAAGAAAGGATACAAAGTACCAATGGAACAACGAGTGTAAACATGGTCTGGATACTCTGAAGGAAAAAATGGTCACTACACAAATATTAGTATTTCCAGACTAGGGAAAGACATTCCATGTGCATGTATATGCATCAACGATAGCACTTGGAGATATCTTAGCGCAACCAGGAGAAGGATACTTGGATCACCCGATAGTGTTCGCAAGCAAAGAACTATCAGACTTGGAACATAATTATAACACGACAAAAAGATAAGGCCTAGTTATGGTTTACGCACTGCAGAAGTTGAGACACTACCTATTGGGAAAACATTTTAAGATGTTTACAGATCACTTAGACCTAAAATACCTAGTCAACAAGCTAGTGTTAGGGGGGAGAATCTATTGATGGTTATTGTTATTTCAAGAATTTGACTTCGAACTAATAGTCAAACTAGGAAAACTGAATACAAGACCTGACCACCTATCATGGGTCACAAATGGAGAAGAACCCACGAACTTAGAACATAACTTTTCGGATGCCCAATTATTCTCAGTACAGATTGTTGATGACTACTTCATAGAGATCATTCAGTACTTGAGAACATGTACCGTGTCGCAAGAATATACCACCGCAAAAAAGAAGAACCTGGTAGTTCGCATAACTGACTATCAACTGATAGTAGGATATCTATATAAAATGGGCACAAATAGAATTTTACGAAGGTAAGTGTTAGAGCATGAATGACCAATAATTTTGGCAGAATCCCATGAGGGATTGGCAGGAGGAAACTGTGTAGGAAAAGATAGCACCCAGAAAATAATTTGTGTAGGATTATGGTGGCCAATGATCCACAGAGACTCGAAAGAGTACTGTCAAGGATGAAATGTCTTTCAAAGGGTAGGAAAACCCAACAGAAGGGACGAGATATTGTTACGACCACAAGTGACATTACAGAAATTTGATAAATGGAAAATAGACTTTGTGGGACCAATCAACCCACCATCCAAAAGATCAGGGGCAAGATACATCATTACCACGATGGAATACCTAACAAGGTGGGCGGAAGCTGCACTAGTGAAAGACTGCAGCACAGAGACAACTTCACACTTCTTATTTGAACAAGTAATTACTAGGTTTGGGTGCCCAAGAGTCTTGATGAGTGACCAAGGCACACATTTCATAAATAGCACCATTTGTGAGATGCTCAAAGAGTTTTAAGTTCATTATTGTCCCTTGGTTAGGGAAGCAAGAGAAGATAAAGGAATAAAAGGGAGAATGCGAACTTCGCGGAAGACACAGTAATTGTTACCAGGTCGAAGTGAGAAGAAGATCAGGAAAGATGACGTGAAGTAAGGAAAATCAAGTCATTGAATGAGGAGAGCGAGAATGATAGATAAGCAAGGAAGAAGGATCATGGACAAATAAAAAAGAAACAAAATCCACCGTTGGATGCTTTGGAGTACCGCGCAAGAAGGAAGAAAAGATAGGTTGTCGAAGCCCTGAAAATATAGGTCAAGTTGACCTAGGGTTTTAGACACCTAGGGTTTTGGTATCTAGGGTTTTGGACACCTAGGTTTAGGCCTAAGTCTATCAGTGAGATATTGTAATGTATAAATAAAGGTCTAAAGGACCTAGGTCAGGTTGGTACGATATTGTTCTTGATCTAGTTGTATTTTTGATGTGAGTGAGTATTGTATCGAGAGAGAGAAGTGTTGAGTGTGAGAGCCTTATGGTATTGTAATATCTTCAGATGGGTGCGAAGGTCAAGTTCTGCAATTGGGTGTGTAGGAAGAGGAGAGAAAGAGAGAAGGAGAAATAAGATCTACTAGCTAAGAGCACATATAAGAACTATATGATTTATCTTAATAAATCATAAGCACAATTTTGTGGATGTATCCCTAGAGAGAGGGTGAACCATGCATATTTAGTGTTGTGTGTGACTGGTATTTTATCTCTGTCATTGATATACTATGATTGCATTACTTTTTTAGATTTGATAAGTAGATGTGCAGAATAGATCTAAGCTGATAAGTGATATATGAACATTGTGTTTTTCTTGTGTTAGATCCACTTGACATTTCCTTTAGTTATAGACATCTATGTCCTGCAACCCCCTCATAGATACTTCAGGTGAGAATGAATCTACTTCATAGGTGTTTCCAAAAGGGGCAATAGTTAGAGATTGTTGTTGTGCTCTTGGAGTTGAACCCTAGGTCTGCCCCTATGCCAACAAACGGTTTAGTTTCCGTGACAGGAATTTTCTTGAGGGAATGTCAAGGTGGTTTCCATCGAAGACAAAGATTCAAAAGTGGATAGAAGATCAAGAAAAGGAATTCACTGAAGCCCAAAACAAGAACCCTAATCTTAGCTCAGAAGATTGGCTAGAGAAATATATCTTTACTGATATACATGAAATTTTCTTTTTAGGAATCTATCAAGAGATATATGAGTGGCTAGCTAGATTAGTAGATACCCAGTTTGAGATCCGATCTAGACCTCCTATGGATTGGATGTCGGAGATGATCAAGAAGGTCAAAACAGTTGATAGAACCATATCACGAGCAATATATCACTGCTTTGATAGCACCATTGGAGGGTACATCACCGAGTTTGCTTTTGACATAATAGAATCATACAACCAAGCTAAAAGATACTTCTTCAAGGGACCCAGAGGAAAAAAAATTCATTTTTTGAAGCTGAGAATCAAGATGCTATTGTACGAGAAGAACATATTGAAGATAGAATAGATTGGTCAGATCTAGGAAGGCTATTGTTCAAGAATTCAGACAACAACGATGACATAGAAGCTGGACATACACGTAGTGGGAGAGTGTTCCGAGAAGTTCACCTTGAAAACTTGTTTAAGAATAACTACAGGGAGGAGGGTTTCTACAGTGGAGAAGAGACAAATCTGACAGACGAAGAATATTCATAACCTACTAGGGAAGAGGAAGGAGAAGTTGAAGAGCTTCATTGGGGAGAACCTGAAACCTCAAAAACTATGCAGACCATCTAAGTAAGTATTTTTACCCCTCCTATTGATTCAGTAGTATTAAGAAATCAAAGTAATCCCAATCACCAGAGTACCCAGAGAACTATCAATAGTAGTCCACCACATACTCAGTCAGAGACCCTAGGAAGATCTATGGCAGATGAGATGAGGCTTCCTATATTTAGGGGAGATGGATATGAATATCCTGACCATCACTTGTTCCTATGTGAAGCCATATGGAATATTAAAAATGTCATCGATGAAGTTGTCAAAAGAACCAAGTTTAGTACCATTCTAAGAGATCATGCACTGAGATGGTACATGAAGCTTGTCCAAGGACTTGCACAGCCTAAGACACTAAAAAATATTAAGAATGTGCTGATTGTAGAGTTCAAGAAACCCAAGTCGAAGTCACAATGTATCATAGATTTGAAATAGATCAAGCAGAAGGTGGTCGAACCTCTTTGGGAATTCAATCAAAGATTCAAAACCTTAACATGTCGATTGACTTTTCAAATCCCAGATGAACAGAACAAAGAATGGTTCATTACTTCCCTTCTACCACACATTAGAGTTCCCTTGATGCAACATGATATTTCTTCATAGTTTGAGGTGTTGGAGATCACCATGAAGTTAGAATCAGCCCCTATGGGAGAATCCATCTCAGGTATGAGCCAGATCTTGAGTCAGCTAACTAGTTTGTCTCTGTAGGTTGAAGATATGAAGAAATCTAAGGGAAAAGATAAAAGAGAAGACATTTGGTGTGTTAGATGAAGATCATAAGTCCATGACAAGGAACAATGTACTCTATTCAATGAATACTTGGCTTCTGGATCTCCAATCCCTTTGAAGAAAGTCACCTTACCTTGGTGTGAAGTATGCAGAAACAAACATCGCCCTGGTGAGTGCTACTACATGCAAAAGTATGTCTAGACACCTACAAATTTGTATTGTACATTATGTAAGTTCACATGACATGATGATAGGGATTGTAGGGCTTACGATCTCATGCTCGAAAGGTCGAGAGACATATTAAAGATTCAAGGCGAAGTACAGAAAGAAGGAAACACTATGCAATATAACTCTCCTGGGAGAGGAAACTTCAATCCTCGCGGTTGATTCATAGGAAGAGGAGGAGGAGGAGGAATGGGTCGAGTCCAAGGATAGATCATATATTATAACTGTGCACAACTAGGACACCTTGCAAGGGATTTTCAGAACCCTTGTACTACTTGCATCTACTGCATCTTGTTTGACCATGTTATAGAAGATTGTCCTATGCTACTAGCTAAGCTTCAAGAAACACGGGGACCTCATCAGAACCCACAAGTGAAACTGATACATGTTGAGCCTCATGGAGAAGACCCTAGAATTTCCATTATAACAAGAGGAGGTGCTATTATAGGAGATGAGAAAATGACCTAAGGGAAGACTACAAAAGATTCAGGAATCAGGAAAGCTACAAAGAAGACACAAATGTTTGATGCAAAGAAAGAAAGACAAATGTTTGAGGAAGCCAAGAAATAATTCAGAGGATACCAAGGCTCTTCATCGAAGATAAGAAAGCAAGATCATGGAATTTTTATATACTTGTATTAAGTTGATTCAGGATGAAAGCGTTGTACAAGAATTACAAAATTTAATCAAACAATATGAGCTAGGAAAGATAGACCCCTTACTAAATAGGGAGGTACAACAAATCGGTAAGAAGAGAAGGAAAAATAAGGAATTACATTTGAATGCCCAAATAGGAGAGTGTGAGATAGACTATGTAGTCCTCGACTTAGGGTCGGAGGTCAATGTCATGACGAAGAAAACCTGGGTGCTGATGGGAAAAACAAAGTTCATCTATTATCTTATTAGGCTTAGGATGGCTAATCAACAAGTTGTTAGCCCATTTGGATGATTGGAGAATGTCCCTGTTGACATAGTTGGAGTAAGAACATTTGCATATTTTGAGGTAATTGAAGTAGTTGATGACAATTTCCCTTACCCTGCGTTGTTAGGAATTGATTGGGATTTCAATAATTCCACTATGGTTGATTTAAAGAAAAGAAGTATGAATTTTGAAAGAGATGGCCTTAGGGTCATCGCACCTTTACATCCAGACGAAGGTTAGCGATACACAGAGCCCATCAGAGAAGAATACTACACATACAAACTGGAAAATATATATAAGCTAACAGCCAGACAACATGATTACATTAATCCTACAACCAATGGGAACCTAAGTTGGAAAAGTGAGAGTGCATGTTCATCAGACTCATAAGAAGTAGTTGAGAATTGGTAGAATAAGATGTATGAAGTATCTACAAGAATATGTGCTAGATTAACCAGAGAAGTTCACTGGATTGGCACAATAGTAAGCAACTTACCCACCTTTGATGGCCTAAATCCTTTAGAAACCTTATTGTTGAACTTTCAAGAAAGTGTACCAATACAACAGAGATTATTGGAAATGGATGAGGCCTTGAAANCTTGGTTAATTGTTGTTGGGATATAACGAAAAGATTCCATGGAGGTCAAAATATAAAAGAGAATAACAGTAGTTTGTAACACAAGTTCTAATAAATGGTTCATAATATAGATCCCATATCTCATACTCAATCCTAGGATGTAAACACTTGATTCTTGCAACCACCCATTTAAATCTATCTTGGGTGAGACTACGCAGTGCATTTTGTGTACTTTGTTGCCTCCTGGTTTACCAGAAGGGACGATAGTTTAAGGATTTGTTGGTACCATGAAAGATATGAACCCTGGGTCAACAACACATGTAGTAAGGAAGAACATTTCAAATAAACCACCAAATGGTTCCATTTTCATGTTAAGAGGAACAAGAGAGGAATGAGTAGACGAGATAGAATGGATGAGAAAAGAATGAGTGAAACAAGAAGACCACTGAGCCACTATAAGAGAATGTTGATACTATGGAACCCCACAAAAGAAGAAATCAAAGGCTGGTTGAGAACTAATAAGATAGATTTTTCCTAGAAATACAATAGAAACCCTAGTATCACACCTCACAAATATCTAGATAAATACGTGTTTACGAATTTACACAAAGTCTTTTTCTGTGATTTTCTCCACCTACTATAGGAGTCGATACTAAGGTTGAGAGGTTATAGGTTCAGCATTTATAGCAGGTGAAAAAAAAATTCACCCACACAGTAGAATTTTAGCTTGACAATATTGTGATAGGCTTCATCACAGATTTTGCAGTCAACACAACGAAGTCATACAGCGTAGTAGAGAAAGAATTTCTACACGGACCCCACAAAAGGTACATTCGATCACTGTATACTTCAATTAAAATACTGTTATATAACAAAGGGGTAATGACAATGGAATCAGACATCTAGACTTCCCTGCGTGCATGGGGGAAGGGGGGAAGCACTGACAGAGAGAGAATAAATGGACAAAGGTGAGGATAAAGGCAAGAAGGAGGAGGAATTCTTTGAACCGATATTGATGGATGATGACCAACTTAAGTGGATCTTGGCATCATCAGGAACGATGCGTAGCAGAGTAAACTACCAATACAAGGTGAATACCAAGAAGAGAGTCATATCCACGAGGGAGGGCTTGGAAAGTGATGAGGAATAGGTAGAGGATCTTCGGGCTGTGGAGTAGATTCAAGAAATCCTTTGTGCAACCTATGAGAGGAAAACAAGAGGCTCAAGAAATGGAGGAGAAGATAGCCATCCTTTCCATATTAATGTCAGTGTGGAACCCATAAACCCATGTGTAGTCAATACACCAAAGAGAACACCACCATTTAGACAACTGGAGTTTTGAAGGAAGTCTGACAGCAAGAAGTGCATCTACCGCAGAAGCACCAACTAGAGAAGCTAGTTCAAGTAGTACTAGTCAAGTATCTACACCATGTGACGGAGGTAGAAGTTCAATATTTAGAATGGAAGGATACAATCCCACTATCATATTACCAGAATTTCAAGGAGAATCAACAAAAGACCGTAAGAATAATTTGTTCATTTGTGCAAAGATCTGGGAGGAAAAATAGATCACTAATGAAGATACCAAACTTGTGCAACTAGTGATCATGCTAAGAGACCGTGCACTATATTAGTACATGAGTCTAGACACGAACAGTGCCCCTAGGATGACGGGGACACTGGCATACATTAAGAAGCTATGTATTAATGAGTTCTAGAAGCTGATCTCAGAGGATCAATATATGAATGAGATGATCGAGATAAGATAGAAACCAGGAGAGTCTGTATGGGAAATTGACCAGAGATTCAAGCAATTTAAGGGGAAGTTAAAATACCTTATGACCGAGATGCAGCACCGACACCTGTTTGTCAACTCACTACTCCCACACCTAAAATATCCCTTACGACAGCATAAGTTTCAGACACAGGCCGAGGCTCTACAGGAAGTCTTGTAGCTGGAAGAGAACTAGTACCAGTAGATGGACACAACTATTGAAGAATTGAAGGAGGATTTTAAGAACCTAACATTTCAGTTGAACCAGAGTAAGAAAAAGGACAAACAAGAAGTTGTTTGGTGCACCACATGTAGGATGGAAGGACACCACAAGAACAAATGTCCAACATTCATGCAGTATATGGTAACATGCATGCCAAACCTGCTACCAAAGGGAGGATTATGGTGCGAAATATGCAAGAAACCGGGTCACGACCCTTATCATTGCATGATGATGTAGAAGTACCAGACAATTATAAATAATTATTATTGCACCTTTTGTAATTCATTGGGCCACGACAACAAATATTGCAGAAATATGGAGCTGATGTAGGAAATAACATCAGATGCATACAGGGTATAGGATAAAATTATGACTAGGCAAGCAGTGCCACAATTCAATCAAGCCCCAACTCCATACAACACTATAAAACAACAATACAATACTACGTAGCAACCATACAATAACACACAGTTGCAGTAAAACCTGGCGCAACCCTAGTATAATACCACATAGTATAATCAGGCACCACAGTACAATGCACCAAGAGGGGACCGAGCAGGATAATGAGGAGGATGATGAGCCAGAGGATTTTTTGGATGTGGCAGAGGACCAATCACATGTCACAACTGTCAGCAATCAGGACATTATGCATAGGAATTCCCACTATCGCCAACGATGTTGAAAAACCATGTGGAATTTTTACACTTGATGCTAGAACGATGCAGACAATGTCAGATATCACTAAACATAAAGAAATGTATATTTGGAATACTGTTTGGGATATTATTAGGCCATATAGTATGCAAACAAGGGCTATTGGTCGATCCAGAAAAGATCGCAGTCATCGTTAATTTACCAGCACCAAAAATAGTCTGTCAGCTTCGAGCGACGTTAGGACACACATGATACTACAGGAAATTCATCAAAGGATATGTGCAGATCACATCACCAATGGAAAAAATTCTAAGAAAGGATACAAAGTACCAATGGAACAACGAGTGTAAACATGGTCTGGATACTCTGAAGGAAAAAATGGTCACTACACAAATATTAGTATTTCCAGACTAGGGAAAGACATTCCATGTGCATGTATATGCATCAACGATAGCACTTGGAGATATCTTAGCGCAACCAGGAGAAGGATACTTGGATCACCCGATAGTGTTCGCAAGCAAAGAACTATCAGACTTGGAACATAATTATAACACGACAAAAAGATAAGGCCTAGTTATGGTTTACGCACTGCAGAAGTTGAGACACTACCTATTGGGAAAACATTTTAAGATGTTTACAGATCACTTAGACCTAAAATACCTAGTCAACAAGCTAGTGTTAGGGGGGAGAATCTATTGATGGTTATTGTTATTTCAAGAATTTGACTTCGAACTAATAGTCAAACTAGGAAAACTGAATACAAGACCTGACCACCTATCATGGGTCACAAATGGAGAAGAACCCACGAACTTAGAACATAACTTTTCGGATGCCCAATTATTCTCAGTACAGATTGTTGATGACTACTTCATAGAGATCATTCAGTACTTGAGAACATGTACCGTGTCGCAAGAATATACCACCGCAAAAAAGAAGAACCTGGTAGTTCGCATAACTGACTATCAACTGATAGTAGGATATCTATATAAAATGGGCACAAATAGAATTTTACGAAGGTAAGTGTTAGAGCATGAATGACCAATAATTTTGGCAGAATCCCATGAGGGATTGGCAGGAGGAAACTGTGTAGGAAAAGATAGCACCCAGAAAATAATTTGTGTAGGATTATGGTGGCCAATGATCCACAGAGACTCGAAAGAGTACTGTCAAGGATGAAATGTCTTTCAAAGGGTAGGAAAACCCAACAGAAGGGACGAGATATTGTTACGACCACAAGTGACATTACAGAAATTTGATAAATGGAAAATAGACTTTGTGGGACCAATCAACCCACCATCCAAAAGATCAGGGGCAAGATACATCATTACCACGATGGAATACCTAACAAGGTGGGCGGAAGCTGCACTAGTGAAAGACTGCAGCACAGAGACAACTTCACACTTCTTATTTGAACAAGTAATTACTAGGTTTGGGTGCCCAAGAGTCTTGATGAGTGACCAAGGCACACATTTCATAAATAGCACCATTTGTGAGATGCTCAAAGAGTTTTAAGTTCATTATTGTCCCTTGGTTAGGGAAGCAAGAGAAGATAAAGGAATAAAAGGGAGAATGCGAACTTCGCGGAAGACACAGTAATTGTTACCAGGTCGAAGTGAGAAGAAGATCAGGAAAGATGACGTGAAGTAAGGAAAATCAAGTCATTGAATGAGGAGAGCGAGAATGATAGATAAGCAAGGAAGAAGGATCATGGACAAATAAAAAAGAAACAAAATCCACCGTTGGATGCTTTGGAGTACCGCGCAAGAAGGAAGAAAAGATAGGTTGTCGAAGCCCTGAAAATATAGGTCAAGTTGACCTAGGGTTTTAGACACCTAGGGTTTTGGTATCTAGGGTTTTGGACACCTAGGTTTAGGCCTAAGTCTATCAGTGAGATATTGTAATGTATAAATAAAGGTCTAAAGGACCTAGGTCAGGTTGGTACGATATTGTTCTTGATCTAGTTGTATTTTTGATGTGAGTGAGTATTGTATCGAGAGAGAGAAGTGTTGAGTGTGAGAGCCTTATGGTATTGTAATATCTTCAGATGGGTGCGAAGGTCAAGTTCTGCAATTGGGTGTGTAGGAAGAGGAGAGAAAGAGAGAAGGAGAAATAAGATCTACTAGCTAAGAGCACATATAAGAACTATATGATTTATCTTAATAAATCATAAGCACAATTTTGTGGATGTATCCCTAGAGAGAGGGTGAACCATGCATATTTAGTGTTGTGTGTGACTGGTATTTTATCTCTGTCATTGATATACTATGATTGCATTACTTTTTTAGATTTGATAAGTAGATGTGCAGAATAGATCTAAGCTGATAAGTGATATATGAACATTGTGTTTTTCTTGTGTTAGATCCACTTGACATTTCCTTTAGTTATAGACATCTATGTCCTGCAACCCCCTCATAGATACTTCAGGTGAGAATGAATCTACTTCATAGGTGTTTCCAAAAGGGGCAATAGTTAGAGATTGTTGTTGTGCTCTTGGAGTTGAACCCTAGGTCTGCCCCTATGCCAACAAACGGTTTAGTTTCCGTGACAGGAATTTTCTTGAGGGAATGTCAAGGTGGTTTCCATCGAAGACAAAGATTCAAAAGTGGATAGAAGATCAAGAAAAGGAATTCACTGAAGCCCAAAACAAGAACCCTAATCTTATCTCAGAAGATTGGCTAGAGAAATATATCTTTACTGATATACATGAAATTTTCATTTTAGGAATCTATCAAGAGATATATGAGTGGCTAACTAGATTAGTAGATACCCAGTTTGAGATTCGATCTAGACCTCCTATGGATTGGATGTCGGAGCTGATCAAGAAGGTCAAAACAATTGATAGAACCATATCATGAGAAATATATCACTGCTTTGATAGCACCATTGGAGGGTACATCACCGAGTTTTCTTTTGACATAATAGAATCATACAACCAAGCTAAAAGATACTTCTTCAAGGGACCCAGAGGAAAAAAAATCATTTTTTGAAGCTGAGAATCAAGATGCTATTGTACGAGAAGAACATATTGAAGATAGAATAGATTGGTCAGATCTAGGAAGGCTATTGTTCAAGAATTCAGACAACAATGATGACATAGAAGCTGGACATACACGTAGTGGGAGAGTGTTCCGAGAAGTTCACCTTGAAAACTTGTTTAAGAAGAACTACAGGGAGGAGGGTTTCTACAGTGGAGAAGAGACAAATCTGACAGACGAAGAATATTCATAACCTACTAGGGAAGAGGAAGGAGAAGTTGAAGAGCTTCATTGGGGAGAATCTGAAACCTCAAAAACTATGCAGACCATCTAAGTAAGTATTTTTACCCCTCCTATTGATTCAATAGTATTAAGAAATCAAAGTAATCCCAATCACCAGAGTACCCAGAGAACTGTCAATAGTAGTCCACCACATACTCAGTCAGAGACCCTAGGAAGATCTATGGCAGATGAGATGAGGCTTCCTATATTTAGGGGAGATGGATATGAAGATCCTGACCATCACTTGTTCTTATGTGAAGCCATATGGAATATTAAAAATGTCATCGATGAAGTTGTCAAAAGAACCAAGTTTAGTACCATTCTAAGAGATCATGCACTGAGATGGTACATGAAGCTTGTCCAAGGACTTGCACAGCCTAAGACACTAAAAAATATTAAGAATGTGCTGATTGTAGAGTTCAAGAAACCCAAGTCGAAGTCACAATGTATCATAGATTTGAAATAGATCAAGCAGAAGGTGGTCGAACCTCTTTGGGAATTCAATCAAAGATTCAAAACCTTAACATGTCGATTGACTTTTCAAATCCCAGATGAACAGAACAAAGAATGGTTCATTACTTCCCTTCTACCACACATTAGAGTTCCCTTGATGCAACATGATATTTCTTCATAGTTTGAGGTGTTGGAGATCACCATGAAGTTAGAATCAGCCCCTATGGGAGAATCCATCTCAGGTATGAGCCAGATCTTGAGTCAGCTAACTAGTTTGTCTCTGTAGGTTGAAGATATGAAGAAATCTAAGGGAAAAGATAAAAGAGAAGACATTTGGTGTGTTAGATGAAGATCATAAGTCCATGACAAGGAACAATGTACTCTATTCAATGAATACTTGGCTTCTGGATCTCCAATCCCTTTGAAGAAAGTCACCTTACCTTGGTGTGAAGTATGCAGAAACAAACATCGCCCTGGTGAGTGCTACTACATGCAAAAGTATGTCTAGACACCTACAAATTTGTATTGTACATTATGTAAGTTCACATGACATGATGATAGGGATTGTAGGGCTTACGATCTCATGCTCGAAAGGTCGAGAGACATATTAAAGATTCAAGGCGAAGTACAGAAAGAAGGAAACACTATGCAATATAACTCTCCTGGGAGAGGAAACTTCAATCCTCGCGGTTGATTCATAGGAAGAGGAGGAGGAGGAGGAATGGGTCGAGTCCAAGGATAGATCATATATTATAACTGTGCACAACTAGGACACCTTGCAAGGGATTTTCAGAACCCTTGTACTACTTGCATCTACTGCATCTTGTTTGACCATGTTATAGAAGATTGTCCTATGCTACTAGCTAAGCTTCAAGAAACACGGGGACCTCATCAGAACCCACAAGTGAAACTGATACATGTTGAGCCTCATGGAGAAGACCCTAGAATTTCCATTATAACAAGAGGAGGTGCTATTATAGGAGATGAGAAAATGACCTAAGGGAAGACTACAAAAGATTCAGGAATCAGGAAAGCTACAAAGAAGACACAAATGTTTGATGCAAAGAAAGAAAGACAAATGTTTGAGGAAGCCAAGAAATAATTCAGAGGATACCAAGGCTCTTCATCGAAGATAAGAAAGCAAGATCATGGAATTTTTATATACTTGTATTAAGTTGATTCAGGATGAAAGCGTTGTACAAGAATTACAAAATTTAATCAAACAATATGAGCTAGGAAAGATAGACCCCTTACTAAATAGGGAGGTACAACAAATCGGTAAGAAGAGAAGGAAAAATAAGGAATTACATTTGAATGCCCAAATAGGAGAGTGTGAGATAGACTATGTAGTCCTCGACTTAGGGTCGGAGGTCAATGTCATGACGAAGAAAACCTGGGTGCTGATGGGAAAAACAAAGTTCATCTATTATCTTATTAGGCTTAGGATGGCTAATCAACAAGTTGTTAGCCCATTTGGATGATTGGAGAATGTCCCTGTTGACATAGTTGGAGTAAGAACATTTGCATATTTTGAGGTAATTGAAGTAGTTGATGACAATTTCCCTTACCCTGCGTTGTTAGGAATTGATTGGGATTTCAATAATTCCACTATGGTTGATTTAAAGAAAAGAAGTATGAATTTTGAAAGAGATGGCCTTAGGGTCATCGCACCTTTACATCCAGACGAAGGTTAGCGATACACAGAGCCCATCAGAGAAGAATACTACACATACAAACTGGAAAATATATATAAGCTAACAGCCAGACAACATGATTACATTAATCCTACAACCAATGGGAACCTAAGTTGGAAAAGTGAGAGTGCATGTTCATCAGACTCATAAGAAGTAGTTGAGAATTGGTAGAATAAGATGTATGAAGTATCTACAAGAATATGTGCTAGATTAACCAGAGAAGTTCACTGGATTGGCACAATAGTAAGCAACTTACCCACCTTTGATGGCCTAAATCCTTTAGAAACCTTATTGTTGAACTTTCAAGAAAGTGTACCAATACAACAGAGATTATTGGAAATGGATGAGGCCTTGAAATCCACACTAGCAAGATCACAAAAGTAATATTACAGATTGGATACAATGTCATACCTTGATGACAACGAGGTTCTAAGCACAAGTAGAAGGCTGCGAAGTTTGGTACATAGGTCAAAGATGCCAAAGGACCATGTGTGGAGTTGCGAGGAATCCTGGAGAAACATTCCTCAAGAACAATGGGTGCAAAAATTCATTAACATGCTAGACATGACACCTATCAACTGGTACCTCCAAGTAGATCTGCGCCTCATCACTACAGATTGGAAAGGTATGACTTAGAATTTCATAACTACCTTCTTATTTGAAAGTCAATACCCATCAGTAGATCAAGCATTACAAATTATGAAACAAAAAGTATTTGAAGAGACATCTAGCCTCCCTATGGCACAAGAAGAAGATGAATGAATTGTGACTCTCTAGAAATTGCAGGGTTGCTACAACATCAATGCCGATGAAAGCGATGATCCTAGGAAGGTGAACATCGCAGAAATAGAAGGCCAGAGAGATGTGGAAGGACCAAGAGTGGACATACCATTTATTGGAAAACCGATTAATATTAAGAAAGTCAATATTGGAACAAAGCAGACACCAAAGTTTGCAAATGTTGGAGATTACTGGGATGCTACCACCATTGACAAAATTACAGAATTATTGCATGGATATCAGGACTTGTTTCCAACCAAGTTCACTGATATGAAGGGAATTAAAGGGAAAATGGGTGAGATGAGGATTCCTTATAGACTAAATCGTAAATATAAGGAAAAAGTGAAGATTCATCTTGACAAAATGATGGAAGCAAGAATTATAGAACCTATTGAAGAGTCAGAGTGGATTAGACCTATGGTGGTACAAGACAAGAAGACAGGAGAGATCAGGATATGCATAGATCTTAGGAAGTTGAATGATGCTTGTTTTCATGACCCCTTCCCTACACCATTCACTAACAAAGTTTTAGATAATGTAGGAGGCCAGGAAGTATATTCTTTTACAGATGGATTTTCAGGATACCATCAGATCCGGATTTCCAAGGAAGATCACGATAAGACCGCATTTGCAATAGAATGGGGATCCTACCAATATACAGTGATGCCATTCGGATTGAAGAATTCCCCAACCATCTTTTCCATGGTGGTGGTCGAATCATTCAAGGAATTTCTGCATAAATGTTTGGAAGCATATTTTGATGATTGGACTGCTTTTAGTTTATTGAAGAATCATATTGAATGTCTAAGGATAATGTTGGATAAATGCAGGTAGTTTCAAATTTCTTTGAACCTGAAGAAATGTAATTTATTTTCACCATTTGGAGTGTTGTTAGGTCATATTGTATGCAAGAAAGGATTGCTGGCAGATCCATCCAATATCGCCATTATAGTTGATCTACCCCCTCCTACGTTAGTCAAACAGTTGTGCATTGCATTGTGTCACACAGGCTACTACAAAAAGTTCATCAAGGGATATGCTCAGATTACAATTCCCATGGAGAAGCTGTTGAGGAAGGATTTTCATTTTAGTTGGACAGAAGAATGCCACGAGAGCTTCAACACACTAAAACAAAAAATGGTTACTGTGCCCATTCTGGTTTTCCTAGATTGGACCGAGTTTCATGTGCATGTCGATGCGTCTTCCATTTCTTCAGGAGATTTGTTAGCACAACCAGGAACAAGAGATATTGACCACCCATTAGCCTTTTCTAGAAGGAATCTATCGACTGCTGAGATCAACTACACCACCACTAAGCGAGAAGGATTGGCCATGGTGTATGCATTAGATAAATTTCACCACTACTTGTTGGGAGGACACTTTAAAATGTTTATTGATCACTCTGCACTGAAATACCTAGTCAAAAAGCCAGTGTTGGGGGGAAGGATATGTAGATGGATCCTGCTATTTCAAGAATATGATTTTGAGATCATAGTAAAGACAGGAAGAATGAACAAAGGTCCTGACCACTTGTCGAGGTTGGAACATGGAGAATAGTTGACCAATTTGGAGGATACACTACCAGATGCACAACTACTGGCCATTAGAAAGATCAATGACCACTTCATAGAGATAGTCCATTTCCTATCAACAATAATGGCACCTAGTGAGTACACAATTCCTCAGAAGAAATAGCTAGTAGTGCACGCTGTAGATTTCTCACTTATAGTTGGACAACTATACAAGATGGGACCTGATGAGATATTGAGAAGGTGTGTTATGGAGGTAGAACGGCCATTGATCCTTGCATAATCTCATGAAGGCATCGTAGGAGGACATTATGCAGGAAAAGAAACTACACAGAAGGTTCTTAGAGCTGGCCTTTGGTGGCCTACCTTACACAGAGATGCTAAAGACTATTCCAGAGCCTGTGATGTATGCCAAAGAGTTGGGAAACCATCCAGAAGAGACAAAATTCCATTAGCACCACAACTGAACCTACAAGCATTCACGAAATGGGCCATTGACTTTGTTGGACCTATAAACCCACCATGAAAGTGCACAAGAGAAAGATATATAATTACAGCTACAAAATACTTGACTAGATGGGCTGAAGCAAGAGTAGTTAAGGATTGTAGTGCAGCTACAGCTATGCACTTCATATTTGATGATACCATAACCAGGTTTGGATGCCCAAAGATCCATATGAGTGATCAAGGAACACATTTCATCAATAAGATAGTTGAATCCTTGACTAAATAATTTGTAGTCCACCATCATAAGAGAACCCCGTACTGTCCACAAGTGAATGGGACAGTTGAAGCATTCAACAATATTTTGGAAACAACATTAACCAAGACTTGTAGTGTGAATAGGGATGATTGGGATTTAAGAGTACCAGTAGTATTATGGGTCTATAGAACCACTTGCAAGAAACTAACAATGTAGACCCCCTTCAAGTTGGTATATGGTCTTGAAGATGTTGTTCCAATGGAATATCTGGTACCAAGCCAAATAATTGTTTACTTTACATATATGGATGACCCTAGCATTGTTCAAGAGAGGCTTGCATAGTTGGTTGAATTGGAAGAAGACAGATTCATTGCAGGATTCCATTAGTAGGTACAGAAGGAAAGAGAGAAGGCCTACCATGACAGGCACATCAGGAAGAAGGCATTTAAATAAGGTGATGTAGTACTGGTATATGACAACAAGTTCATAAAACATCCCAGGAAGTTCATAATGCATTGGCTAGGGCTATATGAGATCGCTTATGTTACAGAGCGAAGAGCTGCGCAACTGAAAACCATTGAATGGAGAATGGAAGGAAGGTTTTCTGAATGGGAGTTAGTTGAAGTTGTATTATGAAAACCAATTGCCTCGCAGCTCTCAGTAAAAGTAGGAAGAAAAGGGTCTAGGTACCAGGTGCAGTTGAAACTGGGTACCAGATGCAGAAAAGACAGTCTTCACAAGGGAAAAAGAGGAGGCATCAAGCAGAAAATAGAGGCTGCACTGCACAGTATGGAGTCGAAGTAAAATAAGAAGATCAGATATGAAGTGCCTTGGGACAAGTCACAGGTGAGTGTTGAGGGGATGTTGGCCCTTGGTTATGGAAGAAAGATAATATCAAGGAAGAAAAAGGAGAATGTGACCTTCACAGAAGACACAATGATTTTTATCGGGTCAAAGTGAGCAGAAGATCAGGAAAGACGACGTGAAGTAAGGAAAAGAAATTCATTGAACGAGGAGATCAAGAATGACAGATAAGAAAGGAAGAAGGATCGTGGACAACTTAGCAAGTAAAAAAATCCACCATTGGATGCTTTGGAGCACCACGCAAGAAGGAAGGAAAGATAGGCTAGTGGAGCCCTAAAAATATGGGTCAAGTTGACCTAGGATTTTAGACACCTAGGGTTTTGGTATCTAGGTTTTTGGACACTTAGGTTTCAGCCTAAGGCTGTCGGTGAGAAATTGTAATGTACAAATAAATGTCTAAAGGACCTGGGTCAGATTGGTACGATATTGTTGTTGATCTAGTTGTATTTTTTATGAGAGTGAGTATTGTATCAAGAGATAGAAGTGTTGAGTGTGAGAGCCGTCTGGTATTGTAAGATCTTCAGCTGGGTGTGAAGGTCAAGTCCTATAGCTGGGTGTGCATGAAGGGGAGATAAATAAAAAATGAGAAAGAAGATCTGCTAGCTGAGAGAACAAACAAGAAATTTTTTCTTTATCTTAATAAATCATAAGCACAGTTCTGTGGACATAGCCCTAGAGAGAGGGTGAACCACGTATATTTAGTATTGTGTGTGATTGGTATTTTATCTCTATCATTGATATAATTTGATTGCATTACTGCTTTAGATATGATAAGTAGATGTGTAGAATAGATCTAAGATGATAAGTGATATATGAACATTGTGTTGTTCTTGTGTTAGATCCACTTGACATTTCCTTTGGTTGTAGACATCTCTGTCCTGCAACCCCCTCATAGCTACTTCGAGTGAGACTACATCTACTTCACAGGCATTTCCAAAAGGGACAATATTTAGGGCTTGTTGGTGCGCTCTTGGATCTGAACCCTTGGTATGCCCCTGTGCCAACAGTCACCACCAAAAAAGCACACCGTATCATCCATAGGCGAATGGCATAGTAGAATCCTTTAACAAAATTCTAGAGAACACACTAACAAAGATCTATAGCGTCAATAGAGACAACTGGGACCTCAAAGTACCAACAATATTATGGGCATATAGGGTAACATGCAAGAATTTGACAAGGCACACACAATTCAAACTAGTCTACGACCAAGAAGCGGTAGTGCCATTAGAAGTTTTAGTACCCATCTTACACGTAGTAGCTATCACACAAATGATAGAATGTGGTGCAATACAGAAAATACTGAACCAGTTGTTAGCAATGGAGGAAGACTGAATCCTATAAGGATTCCATCAACAAGTGCANAGGTTAGCGATACACAGAGCCCATCAGAGAAGAATACTACACATACAAACTGTAAAATATATATAAGCTAACAGCCAGACAACATGATTACATTAATCCTACAACCAATGGAAACCTAAGTTGGAAAAGTGAGAGTGCATGTTCATTAGACTCATAAGAAGTAGTTGAGAATTGGTAGAATAAGATGTATGAAGTATCTACAAGAATATGTGCTAGATTAACTAGAGAAGTTCATTGGATTGGCACAACAGTAAGCAACTTACCCACCTTTGATGGCCTAAATCCTTTAGAAACCTTATTGTTGAACTTTCAAGAAAGTGTACCAATACAACAGAGATTATTGGAAATGGATGAGGCCTTGAAATCCACACTAGCAAGATCACAAAAGTAATATTACAGATTGGATACAATGTCATACCTTGATGACAACGAGGTTCTCAGCACAAGTAGAAGGATGCGAAGTTTGGTACATAGGTCAAATATGCCAAAGGACCATGTGTGGAGTTGCGAGGAATCTTGGAGAAACATTCCTCAAGAACAATGGGTGCAAAAATTCATTAACATGCTAGACACGACACCTATCAACTGGTACCTCCAAGTAGATTTGCGCCTCATCACTACAGATTGGAAAGGTATGACTTAGAATTTCATAACTACCTTCTTATTTGAAAGTCAATACCCATCAGTAGATCAAGCATTACAAATTATGAAACAAAAATTATTTGAAGAGACATCTAGCCTCCCTATGGCACAAGAAGAAGATGAATGAACTGTGCCTCTCTAGAAATTGCAGGGTTGCTACAACATCAATGCCGATGAAGACGATGATCCTAGGAAGGTGAACATCGCAGAAATAGAAGGCCAGAGAGATGTGGAAGGACCAAGAGTGGAGATACCATTTATTGGAAAACTGATTAATATTAAGAAAGTCAATATTGGAACAAAGCAGACACCAAAGTTTGCAAATGTTGGAGATTACTGGGATGCTACCACCATTGACAAAATTACAGAATTATTGCATGGATATTAGGACTTGTTTCCAACCAAGTTCACTGATATGAAGGGAATTAAATGGAAAATGGGTGAGATGAGGATTCCTTATAGACTAAATCGTAAATATAAGGAAAAAGTGAAGATTCATCTTGACAAAA
Organism: Picea glauca; assembly: GCA_000966675.3. Lineage (NCBI taxonomy): Eukaryota > Viridiplantae > Streptophyta > Pinopsida > Pinales > Pinaceae > Picea > Picea glauca. The sequence continues at coordinate 124,301 of JZKD02S0348100.1, forward strand.
TGATGGAAGCAAGAATTATAGAACCTATTGAAGAGTCAGAGTGGATTAGACCTATGGTGGTACAAGACAAGAAGACAGGAGAGATCAGGATATGCATAGATCTTAGGAAGTTGAATGATGCTTGTTTTCATGACCCCTTCCCTACACCATTCACTAACAAAGTTTTAGATAATGTAGGAGGCCAGGAAGTATATTCTTTTACAGATGGATTTTCAGGATACCATCAGATCCGGATTTCCAAGGAAGATCACGATAAGACCGCATTTGCAATAGAATGGGGATCCTACCAATATACAGTGATGCCATTCGGATTGAAGAATTCCCCAACCATCTTTTCCATGGTGGTGGTCGAATCATTCAAGGAATTTCTGCATAAATGTTTGGAAGCATATTTTGATGATTGGACTGCTTTTAGTTTATTGAAGAATCATATTGAATGTCTAAGGATAATGTTGGATAAATGCAGGTAGTTTCAAATTTCTTTGAACCTGAAGAAATGTAATTTATTTTCACCATTTGGAGTGTTGTTAGGTCATATTGTATGCAAGAAAGGATTGCTGGCAGATCCATCCAATATCGCCATTATAGTTGATCTACCCCCTCCTACGTTAGTCAAACAGTTGTGCATTGCATTGTGTCACACAGGCTACTACAAAAAGTTCATCAAGGGATATGCTCAGATTACAATTCCCATGGAGAAGCTGTTGAGGAAGGATTTTCATTTTAGTTGGACAGAAGAATGCCACGAGAGCTTCAACACACTAAAACAAAAAATGGTTACTGTGCCCATTCTGGTTTTCCTAGATTGGACCGAGTTTCATGTGCATGTCGATGCGTCTTCCATTTCTTCAGGAGATTTGTTAGCACAACCAGGAACAAGAGATATTGACCACCCATTAGCCTTTTCTAGAAGGAATCTATCGACTGCTGAGATCAACTACACCACCACTAAGCGAGAAGGATTGGCCATGGTGTATGCATTAGATAAATTTCACCACTACTTGTTGGGAGGACACTTTAAAATGTTTATTGATCACTCTGCACTGAAATACCTAGTCAAAAAGCCAGTGTTGGGGGGAAGGATATGTAGATGGATCCTGCTATTTCAAGAATATGATTTTGAGATCATAGTAAAGACAGGAAGAATGAACAAAGGTCCTGACCACTTGTCGAGGTTGGAACATGGAGAATAGTTGACCAATTTGGAGGATACACTACCAGATGCACAACTACTGGCCATTAGAAAGATCAATGACCACTTCATAGAGATAGTCCATTTCCTATCAACAATAATGGCACCTAGTGAGTACACAATTCCTCAGAAGAAATAGCTAGTAGTGCACGCTGTAGATTTCTCACTTATAGTTGGACAACTATACAAGATGGGACCTGATGAGATATTGAGAAGGTGTGTTATGGAGGTAGAACGGCCATTGATCCTTGCATAATCTCATGAAGGCATCGTAGGAGGACATTATGCAGGAAAAGAAACTACACAGAAGGTTCTTAGAGCTGGCCTTTGGTGGCCTACCTTACACAGAGATGCTAAAGACTATTCCAGAGCCTGTGATGTATGCCAAAGAGTTGGGAAACCATCCAGAAGAGACAAAATTCCATTAGCACCACAACTGAACCTACAAGCATTCACGAAATGGGCCATTGACTTTGTTGGACCTATAAACCCACCATGAAAGTGCACAAGAGAAAGATATATAATTACAGCTACAAAATACTTGACTAGATGGGCTGAAGCAAGAGTAGTTAAGGATTGTAGTGCAGCTACAGCTATGCACTTCATATTTGATGATACCATAACCAGGTTTGGATGCCCAAAGATCCATATGAGTGATCAAGGAACACATTTCATCAATAAGATAGTTGAATCCTTGACTAAATAATTTGTAGTCCACCATCATAAGAGAACCCCGTACTGTCCACAAGTGAATGGGACAGTTGAAGCATTCAACAATATTTTGGAAACAACATTAACCAAGACTTGTAGTGTGAATAGGGATGATTGGGATTTAAGAGTACCAGTAGTATTATGGGTCTATAGAACCACTTGCAAGAAACTAACAATGTAGACCCCCTTCAAGTTGGTATATGGTCTTGAAGATGTTGTTCCAATGGAATATCTGGTACCAAGCCAAATAATTGTTTACTTTACATATATGGATGACCCTAGCATTGTTCAAGAGAGGCTTGCATAGTTGGTTGAATTGGAAGAAGACAGATTCATTGCAGGATTCCATTAGTAGGTACAGAAGGAAAGAGAGAAGGCCTACCATGACAGGCACATCAGGAAGAAGGCATTTAAATAAGGTGATGTAGTACTGGTATATGACAACAAGTTCATAAAACATCCCAGGAAGTTCATAATGCATTGGCTAGGGCTATATGAGATCGCTTATGTTACAGAGCGAAGAGCTGCGCAACTGAAAACCATTGAATGGAGAATGGAAGGAAGGTTTTCTGAATGGGAGTTAGTTGAAGTTGTATTATGAAAACCAATTGCCTCGCAGCTCTCAGTAAAAGTAGGAAGAAAAGGGTCTAGGTACCAGGTGCAGTTGAAACTGGGTACCAGATGCAGAAAAGACAGTCTTCACAAGGGAAAAAGAGGAGGCATCAAGCAGAAAATAGAGGCTGCACTGCACAGTATGGAGTCGAAGTAAAATAAGAAGATCAGATATGAAGTGCCTTGGGACAAGTCACAGGTGAGTGTTGAGGGGATGTTGGCCCTTGGTTATGGAAGAAAGATAATATCAAGGAAGAAAAAGGAGAATGTGACCTTCACAGAAGACACAATGATTTTTATCGGGTCAAAGTGAGCAGAAGATCAGGAAAGACGACGTGAAGTAAGGAAAAGAAATTCATTGAACGAGGAGATCAAGAATGACAGATAAGAAAGGAAGAAGGATCGTGGACAACTTAGCAAGTAAAAAAATCCACCATTGGATGCTTTGGAGCACCACGCAAGAAGGAAGGAAAGATAGGCTAGTGGAGCCCTAAAAATATGGGTCAAGTTGACCTAGGATTTTAGACACCTAGGGTTTTGGTATCTAGGTTTTTGGACACTTAGGTTTCAGCCTAAGGCTGTCGGTGAGAAATTGTAATGTACAAATAAATGTCTAAAGGACCTGGGTCAGATTGGTACGATATTGTTGTTGATCTAGTTGTATTTTTTATGAGAGTGAGTATTGTATCAAGAGATAGAAGTGTTGAGTGTGAGAGCCGTCTGGTATTGTAAGATCTTCAGCTGGGTGTGAAGGTCAAGTCCTATAGCTGGGTGTGCATGAAGGGGAGATAAATAAAAAATGAGAAAGAAGATCTGCTAGCTGAGAGAACAAACAAGAAATTTTTTCTTTATCTTAATAAATCATAAGCACAGTTCTGTGGACATAGCCCTAGAGAGAGGGTGAACCACGTATATTTAGTATTGTGTGTGATTGGTATTTTATCTCTATCATTGATATAATTTGATTGCATTACTGCTTTAGATATGATAAGTAGATGTGTAGAATAGATCTAAGATGATAAGTGATATATGAACATTGTGTTGTTCTTGTGTTAGATCCACTTGACATTTCCTTTGGTTGTAGACATCTCTGTCCTGCAACCCCCTCATAGCTACTTCGAGTGAGACTACATCTACTTCACAGGCATTTCCAAAAGGGACAATATTTAGGGCTTGTTGGTGCGCTCTTGGATCTGAACCCTTGGTATGCCCCTGTGCCAACAGTCACCACCAAAAAAGCACACCGTATCATCCATAGGCGAATGGCATAGTAGAATCCTTTAACAAAATTCTAGAGAACACACTAACAAAGATCTATAGCGTCAATAGAGACAACTGGGACCTCAAAGTACCAACAATATTATGGGCATATAGGGTAACATGCAAGAATTTGACAAGGCACACACAATTCAAACTAGTCTACGACCAAGAAGCGGTAGTGCCATTAGAAGTTTTAGTACCCATCTTACACGTAGTAGCTATCACACAAATGATAGAATGTGGTGCAATACAGAAAATACTGAACCAGTTGTTAGCAATGGAGGAAGACTGAATCCTATAAGGATTCCATCAACAAGTGCARAAGGCCAGAGACAAAGAATGGCACGATTGACACATTAAGAAGAAGACTTTGAAGTAAGGAGATCTAGTATTTCTCTATGACAACAAATCATTTCAGCRCCYAGGAAAKMTGAGAATGCATTGGTTAGGACCATATGAGGTAAAATMTGTAACAGAAGGTGGAGTTTTAAAGTTAATATATTTAGCAGGTGCATACCTTAGAGGAAATATCAACGAGAGCCAACTGAAGTTGTATAAGGATAGTCGACCACCCACCGCGTAGTACAAAAAAAAAAAAATTGAAAAGCGTGAAGCATGCTCGAAACACAAATGCAACAAAGGCAAGAACAATTGTTACATGCCAAATAAAAATTAGAGGGAAACAAAAATTCAGCAAAAGAAGGATGAAAGGACAAAATTAAGTGGAATTAAGGCACGACAAGGATTGATGGAACATCACATTAAACACACCAACTGGAAATGGAAAAACAAGCATAATGGCAAGTACAAAAATGTTGCATATGCACTGAACCCACAATTATGGTGCATTAATCGCATCATGGAGGAAGCATCTTCGATAAGATTCATGACAAGCCCATACAACATGCGAGCACAGAAGAAACTAGTCTATTCATGAAAGGAGAACAAAGAGAGAGCAAGAGCAGCCTGAACGAACAAAGAGAGACTAAAGAGCTCACCACAGTCCTTAAAACTCAACATAATTTCAACAATCACCACTATGGCACCACTGAAATCCACCGAACTAGGCCAAACATCCAGACCGACCAGAGTTCAAACTAGGTCATGAGGACCACTGGAATAAAATGAGCAGTAGCAGTTGAAGATTGTTGATATCGATGAGATCCCATCCCCAGAGATAACACCAGTGAACTCTACACCGATACTGGAAGAGATTCAGTAGCCACAAGTAGAGGACCTGAAAGAGGACACACTAGCAACGACGCAGGAACCTAATAATGAGGAAGTGGAAACCCAATAGAAAGTGTAACCAAAAAGCACTGAACCAGCTGCGAAAGTTAACGGAATAGAACAAAATCGAGGATCATAAGGGAAACTAGATGATTCGCAGGTACCTAGCCTAGGTCAACCAACATAAGAGACCACGAGAACTACGTCGGCTTAGCCATAATGGCTTACAGGGGAGAAACTGGGTTTTGTTGGAACTTCGTACCAACCACCATAGTAGGAAGATAGAGTTTTGATACCGAGCTCACCCTGTAAGAAACCGACAGCAAAAATTGTGATACCACGCATACCAGAGGGAGTATAGGTAGAGTCGCAACTACTGGGTCATGTTGGGAAGCTCAAGTATTTTGACCATGACGTATCAGACGAAACCAAGTACCTAGAACTTGCGTTGAGGGTTTTTATGCATAACATAATGGTAAACCAACTTGGAGAAATGCTCAACCAGCTACATCAGTGGGAAATTGGACTGGACTAAATGGGCATTTTAGGGTTGTTGAAACTTCCACATTTTGGCAAAGGCCAGTACGCGACAACATGTGTTAAGTAGCTATTAGCAGTCATGCACGGAGGGGATATATGGCTAGAAAAACCCATCCCCATAATTGTTGATCTTATCGCGCAAATAACAGGACTACCCAGTCGGGGTATGGATCATGCACTGATTATGGACAATAAATCCAAGGAGAAAGCGTTAGCAGAGGAAATGAAGAAGAAATATGCTACCGCCAAGGGGACAATGTAAATTCTAACCTTGTACAATATCTACTGCAAACTGATATTCAGAAAAGAACAAAAAAGATACAATGGAAAATACAAACATTACACAGAGATTTTTCACCTGGAAACCCAA
>JZKD02S0348100.1:130225-153762 GCA_000966675.3 Picea glauca
AGTGGGAGAATGTTGGGTATGTGTTATATTCTTTGCATGTGTGTGTGTGTGGGTGCGTCAGATATGAAAACTGCGTATGACGATCCCTTCACCTAGGGCTCTGCCATGTGCGACGGGCGCTTTCTTAGGGGGGTCCTAGAGGGGGGCGGGTATTGCCCCCCCTGGTTATGCGTAGCGTTTGGGGAAATGCCCCGAAATTTGTTTTTGGGCGGTTTTTGCTATTTTTAGCGGATTTTGCTATTTTTAGCTGATTTGTAAATTAATCCCAGATTAAGGGATTAGGGTTTTGGTATCTACGGAATACCTAAAAACTTTGTATATATTGTATGGCGAATGGTGAAATTTGATATAATGAAAATAAGAAAGGTTTTCCCGGTTGAGGGTATCCGGTAAAAATCTCTGTGTATTCTGTGTATGAGCCATTGATTAATTTTTGTATTGCTTAATAATCTATATGCATTGCTTTACTTCCCAGGTTTAAAACTTACAGGAATATCTTCAAATACTTTGGAATGCTTATCATTGATTTCTTGGAGATCTAGGGGAATAGATGGATTAGATGTTTGAACATCTAGTGAGCATAGTCGTACAATTACACCATGATGCCCCTTTTTCAATATTTTTTTCTTGACATTAGAGCTTATCACCTTACTGGGTTTCCCTGTGATACCCCTTAACTCAATTAATTTTCCTTCCAATGAAAATTTCATGAAACATTCTTGAAAATTAAAATCCATTATTACCAATGATTGTAACCATTGGACTCTTATTATGACATCAGTACCACCCATGGGTATAGAAATCATTGGAATATTCATTACATATTTTCCCATAGTAATATTTATCTTATGGCATTTTCCTGAGCAACTGATAGTTCCTCCATTTGCAATCATCACTTGAAACTCTGGAATTGGTGTTGNAGTGGGAGAATGTTGGGTATGTGTTATATTCTTTGCATGTGTGTGTGTGTGGGTGCGTCAGATATGAAAACTGCGTATGACGATCCCTTCACCTAGGGCTCTGCCATGTGCGACGAGCGCTTTCCTAGGGGGGTCCTAGAGGGGGGCAGGTATGCCCCCCCCTGGTTATGCGTAGTGTTTGGGGCAATGCCCCGAAATTTGTTTTTGGGCGGTTTTTGCTATTTTTAGTGGATTTTGCTATTTTTAGCTGATTTGTAAATTAATCCCAGATTAAGGGATTAGGGTTTTGGTATCTACGGAATACCTAAAAACTTTGTATATATTGTATGGCGAATGGTGAAATTCGATATAATGAAAATAAGAAAGGTTTTCTCGGTTGAGGGTATCCGGTAAAAATCTCTGTGTATTCTGTGTATGAGCCATTGATTAATTTTTGTATTGCTTAATAATCTATATGAATTGCTTTACTTCGCAGGTTTAAAACCTATAGGAATATCTTCAAATACTTTGGAATGCTTATCATTGATTTCTTAGAGATCTAGGGGAATAGATGGATTAGATGTTTTAACATATAGTGAGCATAATCGTACAATTACACCATGATGCCCCTTTTTCAATATTTTTTTCTTGACATTAGAGTTTATCACCTTACTGGGTTTCCCTGTGATACCCCTTAACTCAATTAATTTTCCTTCCAATGAAAATTTCATGAAACATTCTTGAAAATTAAAATCCATTATTACCAATGATTGTAACCATTGGACTCTTATTATGACATCAGTACCACCCATGGGTATAGAAATCATTGGAATATTCATTACATATTTTCCCATAGTAATATTTATCTTATGGCATTTTCCTGAGCAACTGATAGTTCCTCCATTTGCAATCATCACTTGAAACTCTGGAATTGGTGTTGAAGTTACTTCACACACACCTAGGATTTATTTTTCCTAAGTTTTTTCCTTCTTTATTAGTCATAATTAGTCATTATCCAGTCTCCTATATTTTAGGGGAGAATATTCCACCTGGAGAATATTCTCTTTCAGTTGACACTTCAGTTTGACTAGTTGAGTTGAGTTTAGATGTTGCATTGGTTTTGTCACCATGCAACATTAGGATCATCACCATGATAATTCACACTTGCCTTGGGATCATCACCAGACCAATACATTACCCTTGATTTCCTGAGTTAACTCCTCACTACTCTCTATTCAGTCAGTTAACTGTAGACTAGTTGACTAGTTAACTCAGACTAGGTGGCAGTTCACTCTTGTAACTGCCTGAGAAACTAGACTAGGTGGCAATTCACTCCCGTAACTGTTGGTATGTGTCATATCACTCTAGACCACCATTGTGGCTCATTATTTACTCATGTATTCTATATATATTGTAAATTATTCACTCTTTGAGTGTGGAATACGGTTAATGAGAATTCGTCCATTCTTTCTCTCTTTCTTCTTCTTTCTCAATTTATGTCTGCAAATGTGTGTGGTATTTTCTAGTTAGATCTATTCTATGTAGGTTCAACACATTTACAATTGGATATATAAAGCAATTGAGAGCTTTGGGTAATTTTTAGTGAATGAAATTGTGAGTACTATCAGGATCAATTAGGTCTATTACCTTTTTCATTTTGATAATAGGAGTGTTAATTCAGACCAATGCATTACATGATATCGTGGGAGTCAACTCTTCAAAATAAATATCTTCTACATTTTCATCTTGAGATGGTTCTTGTTCTTGTTCTTGTTCTTATTCCTCTTCACAATCTATGTAGAATAATTTCTCCTCACCAAACTTATGTCCTTTACTATACTTGTTGTCACAATTAAATCATACAGATTTTACTTTTATTTCCTCCAATTGTTGAGGTGTCAACCTTGTAGGTTGAGGTTTTTTAGAAGAAGGAACATTATTATCTCGATAGATGTTAGGAGTGGTCCTTCTAGTAGCCATATCCATATTTTTACTTTCAACATTTCTCGCCACCCTAAATGTATTCTCCAATGATTTGGGTTCCCAAAGGTGAACCTCATATTAGATGTTATACTTTAAATTTCCTATGAATATATCAATCAGGTTCTCGACAAGGACATAAATTTTCCCAAGTAGGATTGTCTGGAGGCTTATTTGGTGTAGGAGTTCCCTTTTTTTGTGTCATGTTGGTTACGTATCACTTTTAGACCTTGATTTCGAGGTGGTTATGCTAGACGATATTTCTTCTATTGTATCTCCAAAATTTCATCCCTTCTGGGTATGAAAATTTCATTTTTTAGTTCTTTGATATGTATTCTCTTCAATTCCAAAAGACTGATCAAAATTGGATGTGCCAAATGGAAGTTATTGTAACTTCCCCACACCTTGCTAATTATTTTCCCTTCCAAGAGAGTGTACTTGTAAAGCATGACAAGAGAACAATATCTAATATTTGATTGTGAAAATTGTGCCAGAAATACTACAGACTTTCCACTATCCAATGCAACTTGTCTCACTTAATTTGGATACTCAGTGAAGAATATATCATTGTTTTACCCGGAACACATGTTTGAGACTAGTTAATATAACTAGTCAAATACCCTATCTTACACAAGGTTTATCTACAAAAGTAGGATGACCCAGAAGATGAATTTTTTTATCACATATACCTTAATAATTGCTATAAATATCCTCCTAGTTTCATGGTCTAAATCATTACAGGAAAAAAAATTATAGGGAAAATTCCATGATGAATAAATTCAGGATGATTCTAGAACCCTATCTTACACAGGATATATCTCTGAAAGTATAAGGACTCGGGAGATGAAATGTGAACCCCACATACCTTGATCCTTCTAATAAATAGAATCGAAGGGGTTACATATTAAATTTCATATAAAAAAATTTATAGTGAAAATTACAAGGTGTATCGGATGCAATAGAGAAACCCCAAGACTTTGAACTCTAATTCCAAATGTTAATAACCAATTATCAAAATTTCATAAACAAAAAACCTCAAAAGAAGTACTCAATGCCTCAAAAAAGAGATAATTTTAGATAATAAACATCTTCAATGGGGAAACCTCATTATACACCACCTAAATTTCCAAATACAATATGATTCCAAATGAAAAGATCTCCTTGGTATATATAGGAGACTAGGAGGTACAATTACAACTAATGGACCCAAGCCGACATAAATAAAATAACATTACTAATGTAATATGCCCCAATTAAGGGGTAATGTGCCACTATTTAGGGCTTAAAACTTTCCTTCAGGGAATGTTGTCAAAAAACTATTATTAACTAGCTTGTTGTTCTGTTTTCTTCAAAAGAGATAAGGGTTTACTGGTTTTATTAAGAGTCATGAGGTTTCTATTTGATATATTTGGTGCCACATTTGGTGAATAACTATGCTAGTATTTGTTACTCATACCTTCCCTCCAACACCATATTTTCCCTTCTATATGTCTACCTAGTTCAAATGTTGTTCATTTTTTAACACCATTTATACCTCGCTTACAAATGACTTTGCCACCCTACTACAAAATATATTATATTCTGAAATTTATTTTGGGGTTTATATCCTCTACTTGGAGTTGACCTACCAGTTTGAACCTCCTTTGTATTTATTTATGTGCTCTTCTCTTCCAAGGATTTGGGTCTCTGGTCAAAGTTGATTCAAGGGAAATGTATGCATTTTGTTTCGAATCATTTGCAAAAGAAAGGTTTGGATGCACTTCTTGCATAACACTAGCTTCTACACTCATTATAGTTGTTGAAATTTATATGGTTTTTCGCTGTTGAAACCCTAAATATCCTCCAATATTGATGACGATATGTTTCAGTTCAGTTTCGAATTTAAGAAATGTGTGGATTCTTTTGGAAGTGGTTGTTATATGGTACATTTGGTATCTTTATGATGATGCCTTTGCATAGAGTGATGATCAATTGTTTAATGATAAATGAATTTCTTGCAAAATGCATTGGGTATACATGTGAATTTTGTTACACCCAAAAATTGATTATAATTCTTCATTTTGGACTTTGATAATAAAATATTTGTTAAGCTACAAGATTATGGTGGGTGTTGATTTTGAAAATATTATAAAAAAATTACTCATTTTGATCTTCACTGTACATTCAATTCAGGCTTATTGATTTTGATTCCATTGGTTCATGGCATGTTGAGTTAAAAGCACTTGCATTTTAATTTTGTGCTTAGTCTACCTAATACATCTCGCTATTAAAAAAAATTAAGAGTAACTCATATTTATTATTGAAAGAAAATCATTTGGATTTTGGGTAACTAAATGCCTCTAAATTTGAAATAAATCTATCATCTTTGAAAGGCTATACATTTGATATATGCAGGGCCAATTCCCCTCATATTTTCACTTTTCGTAGTTATTCCAATATTCCCAAATTCATTTATCACTTTCATAAATCATTTATTTCCCCCCTATGTTATATATAAAGTTTGAAGGTTTTCCTTATCAAATTGATATTAAAAGGAACACTTTTAATGGTTGATGTATGATGAGATTTTAATCAGGATGATTTTGTGACATGAATAAAAATGTTAGTTAATTAGGGCCAAACCCCTCCATATTTTTATTTTCCGTAGTTATTCCTAGCTCCCATTTCTCTTTCATTTTCATTCACGATTCCCCCCCCTAATGCATATTTGATTGTTAAAATCAGTAGTGACATATATTTGATGAGGAAAATATAAAACATTGTTGGAGGATGACTAAGTTTCACAAATGTTTTAAATGATTGTTTAAGAACATGTATCATTATCTTTCCCTATCATTTTTACATTTTATGCATATTATAAATCCTACCATGTTCCCAATATCATTTATATTCCCATGTTCTTAAATAATAATTGTTGTGTGGAATGAAGAAGGGTTAAGTGGAAAGACTAATATTTGATCATTTCCCTATATGACTATGGTTGGATGCATGCTTGTTTGTTATTTCACTAAGCTATACTAAATTATGTTATGTAAATAGTGTTTGATGATATTGTGTACATACTCTAACTAGGACTTACATTATAGACGAGTTTCTTCAGAAGAAGAAGTGGTGGTAGAGGAAATAAAGGAAGAGGAAGGATACCTAATAGGTTTTGGGACAACAAAATATTACGTTTTTCCATCCACTTTGATGTTGATTTAGAAGAATTCAATCAGCTATTATAGACCGGTTTCCTTAACATAGCAGGGAGAGGAGCTTTCCAACCCCATCCTCCACCTGAAATACCATTCCACCCACCTCATAATATCCTTTCTGGTATCCCTGTTCAACCTCATCTTTCTTTGTGGCTTGAAGTTCCAGCCAATGATAGCTGGTGTTAGTCCCTAAAGTTGCACTTGACTTCGAGAGGAAAATCTAAGGCATCATCAGGTTATTGCAATGGTATTTTAAATGGTTTTAAGAATAGGTTTTTTATAAAAATATTAAAAGCTAGTTCAAGGGTTCAAGGTAAACACATAACTGAAAATAAATCCAGAAGATAAACCATTGATTTAGTAAATGGTAGTCACATTCATAGATCAGACACTAATGAAAATAAAGTGAGAAAATATGAGAGAGTTCAATTTTTCAACCCCATATAGATTTCTTATTTCAAAATATAATTGAGAAACAAGAACATGTACTTGAAGGAAAATCTTGATAATAAACAATAACAGTAAAGTGTTCATTGTGTTACTTAAGATAAAGAAATCAATGCATTGCAATAGAAAAATGACTTAAAGTAAGAAAAGAAATAGAATATGAAATGAAAGAAAATCTGACCATCAACATTCCTTTTCCATTTAATATCAATGTGGAATAAAAAAATTCTTACAATGAAAATAAAAATAGGTCCCTGAGTGCCCAACTTATCGACCCGTAACTTCTCCTTCTACAAAGTTTATATAGAAACAATACATAATTATCAATATCCAAAAGAAATGGATCTGAAAACATCCTCATATATATTTAGTTTATTGTTTCAAATAATCAAGGAGAATATCAAATATGATCTCCAATTCGAATTTATGAGGTGGCTTGTCAATTGTTGTCCATGAGATTATTTAGGAAAATAAATCTGGCAAATTCCTGAAAAATAGGGTCCAAAAATCTCTTCGTATCTCCCAAAAAGTGATAGCTATGTAAAAACCGAGAGAGGTTTTTGTGAAGGGGCCCATTACCAACAAAAATATCTTTTGGTTTCCAAAAATTCATCTCCAACTATTATGCAACCTCGCCCAAAATTAGTGACTAAAACGGGAAATTATTTATTGTGAAATCTCTAAAAAATAGGCCTCAAAGATATATTCGAATCTCTTAAAATATGATAGTTGTATAAAAACCGAGAGAGGTTTTTGTGAAGGGGTATGTTCCCAACAAAAAACTATTTTGGTTTCAACGAATTCATCTCCAGTTGTTCTAAAAACTCTCTTAAGGATAAATACTAAAAGAGGTAAAAAACAGAGTATGCCTGTATTGATTTCTGTCTTTTCTTCTTTCTATTATGTTCATTCTGAATATTTTCTTGTTGCTTGGAATTCCATTGCTCAACATAATCTTTCTCATTATTTAATTGATTAATCACACTCTACAATTTCTTTACTCTGTCTTGTTCCTTCCATGCTTTCACTTTAAATTTTGGATATTCCTCTACAGGGGCAGGTAAATTCAGATCTATAGTAGCTTGAGGATTTCTTAATTTGATCATATATTTTGAACATAATCTTGAACTATGATATTCATATTAAATGCTATCAGAATATATGGTTTCTGTAAGGTCTTGCAGATGGTCTGGTTTTGCAGAAAGATCATCTATGCCATCATAAACTACATTTGTACCTTTAAACACATATTCAGATATTGAAGTTGATTTTGTGGTTGCTCTTGTCACAGGTCTCCTGGAATACTAAGAAAATTGATTTCCCTTTTTTTTCCTCTTCCTCAAGTCTTTAGAGTCTTTCTCATTTCTATGTAAAGAAGGTGACCCTACCTGTTTTTTGATGCCTATCTTGGAATCTTCTGAGTTATCTTCTATAATTATAAGATTCTCCTTTTTAATGGATGAATGAAACTTTGATTTTTAAATTCAATCTAAATTTATTGGCATCTCTGGTGAATTTTCTCCTAGGGAAGTTAGGCACAGGTGTTGTATTTTTGCTCTATTTTTTTCCTTTTGCATTCTTCTTACTTGTAGATCATTGTTTCTTCTTGATTGGAGTTTGAATTGGGATTATAGTGTAATCCTCATTTTCATCAATTTCCCTCTTTATATATGGATTAGGAAATATGTCAGTGTCTTCATTTGTTTTAGACTTCTTACCTCGAGTAGTGGTATCTTTCTCATGATATTCAACTACAGAAAAATCTCCAATGGTTTGTTGAATTTGCAATTTCCTCTTGCTAGCCTGAGTTACCCTAGATGGAGGTGATTATTTTTTAATTAAGAATTTGGTAGATTGAAATGTTTGTTTCTATTTGGCTGATTTCTTCCCTTTGACAATTTTGGATTTAGTTGACTATAAATCCATTTTTAAAGACTGTATTAACCAATCCTAGGATCTCTGTACTTCGCTTAAAGAGAAGACTACCAATGTTCTAAATAAACCCTGATGAAAGAGACTACCTTTTGTTGTAGTAGGAATGGATTTCACCCTCTTAGACATTTTTGATAAACTCTTTAGCAGAAAGTAGGGTAAATTAAGAGGATAATCACCATTTATATGAATCACCAGTTTGGTATGATAGATATAAACCAAGGAAAACTTTCCTTCACATGTAATGTGCCTGTGGATGATTAGAAAAAAAGTGTGTCATTATTTCCTTACCCAACTATTTGGTATTCCCTTTTTCTAGTTAGGGTTTTGTTTCTCTGGAATTAGAAACTGATTTACAAATTCCATGACCACATTATCCTTCTTCCACCATCTTTCCTCATACACTAGCAATTTACAAGATTTAGAAATAGAATGTTCAGTCACATACATCAGAAGTTTCCCAACTACAACTTCGAAGCCATCAAAATTATGTGCAAACACCATCGAGATATGTTCATCATGCCCCTAGAAGGTTGAGAAAAATTTGAACCAAATAACATCCCTGAATTTATGCACGATTTGAGGGTAGGCTTCGAGAAATTCTGTGCCTTCAAGATCTAGTCTGATTATATGACCACTCTTTTTGGGTGTCATACCGCTGATATGATCATGTAAACAAATCTGAGAAGATCGATGGTTTTGAATCTTCAATTCCTATGGGCTGTTAAGAACTAGAAGTTACTTCTTTCTTCAATCCCTACACAAGTAATTGACATATTGAAATAGAAAGGTGATGATTCCATTCATGATAATCAGGCGTGTTTATTTGATGTGTGTATGGTGAGTACAACTCAATCTTTCATATGTAGATGTTATCATAAAATAGAAACCCAAAAATAGATCATGAAGAGGCATGCAGATCCTCTAATCATGATTTGAAAAATTATAACACAATCTGGGCAGGGTGGCCCATGCAAAACAATGAGTATTCCTAGCGTTTCAGGAATAACTCTATTCCTGTAGCGCGTTTTATGACTTGGAAAAAAATTGAAAATTCAAATAATGAATCAACAAGTGATGTGACAAAAAATTATCATATCAAATCCTAATCTTTAAAAACCTCAAAAATCATTTAGAAAGTGAAATAAATATTGAAAAACAATCTTCCAAGCCAAGAGGTAAAAACAAAGTTTTGAGAGAAAATCATGAAAAAGGAAAGGACAAGGAATAGGGGCACCCATTGTTATAACCCTAAATTTATCTACATATGCATACCTGGCAATTGGCCCTCTTACTTGCATTTTTTTCCAAGCCATCACTGAGTTGCTCTTCTAAAAAACTCATTTTTTAAAGATGTAGATGCCCTGCACCACTACCTCCCACATACATATGGTTGCTTCACCACTACAACCCATGTACGTACACATGCTACACCACTAAAGCCTACGTATACTCACAAAAGTTGCAATAAATAAAAAGTTTCAAGGAATTCATTGAGATCATGGGCTATTGGGTAGTTTACCAACTAATCCACCACCTATAGCTCGTCACCCAACCAAATAACCACCATTTTCCCATATAAAAGGAGGTGTTGGGGTCTCATTCCATACCTATACATAAGAATAGTGAAACTCTGCTCATTTCACACCCCCTCCTTGCCCCAAGCATTTGCAGCCCTTTTGTGAGAATTGCCTCAGAATTCCCAATTGCCTTCCTTCCTTCATCATAAACCCATTATACTTCCCAAGAAGAAGGTTGAGAGGAGAATCCATAAGGTGGTGCACTTGGAGCTTGGTGAAGAGGATCCTGGACTAGGTTTGTGGAGTAGTATCCAGCTTTGGTTGCAAGTGATCATTGTATTATCAATAAAAGAAGTACTTTCCCTGTCCCAACTCATGATCTGTCAAATGTTTCCATTTGATTTATGTTTTTATTCTAACATATAACCCTAGTTCGTACATGAATTACATACTTGTATCATTCTATTTTTCTGTCTTTGAATGCAGGCTGACCTTGGGAGGAGGCATGCAGTCAGTGAAGCTATCAAGCACGAGAGGATCATCACCGGACGCAGAGTAGAGATATAGTTACCCAATCCTTCTCATTTTTCTTTTCTTGTATGAGTCTGAGATATGTTTGGGGTAGTTAGAGAAGTAGGAGAATTTTAAATGGTTATTGATCTACCTACATTGTAAACCCTGGTGTAGCCATAGGGGGTTTTTCCCACTAGGAGAACTCGCGACCATATTTGGGAATCCTCTAGGGTTTTAGGGGTTTTTTTCGGTGTTTGATTGGTCTTATACCTTTTGAGTTTTTTTCAAGTATACTAAGTCTTTTAAGGGATTTTGGTCACCTGTTGGTGTCATACCAGTTCTCCTTGCCCTGTTAGTCAGTATGTTTATTTATTTTTTGAGAAATTACAGAGGTGTACGTGCCTTATTGTGGGACAACACATGTACATACGCACCCTACTTTATAGACAACCTATGTACATACACAGGATGCTTAAGCATTAGTAGCGTACCTGTGCCAAGAAATTGTTTTTAAGAAGAGGTAGCCAAGTACTTCTCATGGTTTCTTGACTGATTTCAATGTCTATGTTTTCACAGTCATAACTTGGGTTAGATGTCAGTTTGCTTGTCTTTTTAAATATTTATTGTGTTTACTTCTAAAAGGTTTTTTAGGCGAGTCTTTGAGTTTGTTGATCAGCATGTTTGCTGTATTTAGTGACTCCCTACGATACACAATGGGCTATAGGTCAGTTTTAGTATTGTATTGTATTTTATTTTCCCCCCTTTCATTTTCTTTAAATAAAAGAGAAAATGTTTTATTTCAAGTTTTTCATGTTTAAAGAATTTCCAAAAAGAAAAAGATTTTTCATTTTTAATTTTGTAAAGTAGTTAGGGTTAGTTATTTTACTTGAAAGGAAAAAGAGTTCAATTTTTAAGTTATTTATTGATATCTTAGAACTTAAGTATCTCATAGTCGAGTGAAATTTGGTTTTAGTTCTTCTTTTTAAAGATCTTGAAAATAGTTAATTATGAAAAGTTGGTTACGAAGAGCTAGTTGAAAATATTTATTTTTCTAGGACCTTGTTCTTACACCATGCCGGTGGGATCCATGTCGTTATCTTTGTTCAGTGCATTTGGTAATAATTATTTTTTATCAGTTGTCATCTCAGTCGGGGGAAACCCTGGTTTTGGACAACAAAATCCTGTGCAGGGTGCTCTTCCTACACATGGGGAAAGTACATGAGTTTTATCCTCACAAGGACTTTGGAATCCTTGGCATGGATCAATTCCCTCGTAAGGGATGTCCACCAGGGGAAAATCCTTCCATGTTCAATGGAACCCCAGGAAAGGATTAGTACCTATGCTTGTTGGATCGGCAGGGGGGAACCCTTTCTAGAATATTTGGAACACAATGTAGGGAGAAATCCCCACCCAACTCTCGATGTCCAATTACCAGAATCAACTGTTAATGTCCCAACAAATTCACTTTTTGTATGTTGGTCAAGGCCATGGTGTCTACCAGGACCCTAGCCAACAACCCAACTTATCTTGGCAACCTAGTGCCATTCAAACTCCAGGCTCCCTTTTTACTATACATAGTACCCAGCCTAAACTACCATTTCTGGAAACGTTACACTTGATAGACTTATCAAGGTTGCTTAATGACCCAATTTTTCATGATCTGCGTTGGCCCCCAATACCGACCAAGTTGCCCTCGGATATTCCAAAATTCGAAGGCAAGCCTGGTGAAGATCCAGGTGATCATGTGAAAAATTTCCACCTATGGTGCTCATCAAACTCACTGCGAGACAACTCCATACAGTTTCTCTTTTTTCAAAGCACTCTTATCGGGGGTGCCACGAAATGGCACATCGAGCTCGATCACTCAATATATTCTTACTTTAGTGATTTGGCGATGGTTTTCCTGAACCATTTCCAACTACCCATGAGATATGATGTCGACACTAAATTGTTGGCCAACTTTGAGCAGACTAAGGCCGATCATATCTCATATAACATCCAAGAATGGTGGCGTCGAAAGAGTTTTATTAAGGAATAGGTCCCACCATCTTTCCAGTTGGAGTGGTTCCTGAAGTCTTTGGTACCTCAGTTATCCAAGGATGTTGTAACTTCGGGAGTGTTTTTAGAGGAGGCAATAATGAGAGCACAACAGCTCGAACTGATATACTCTTAGTCTGGCTTACTCTATGACATTTTTTCAGATGTACCATGTTCCATCCTTGACAAGGCCAAACAAAAGTCTAGACCACATGCTTATGGTATATTTGGTTCAACACAAGAAAATTCCACTGATCAACTTTCAAATCAATTGCAACAATTGTCAATACAACATACAATGACCATATATGCCTATGGTTCAGTTGTCCCCCCTACCCAAACGTTGAACATACAAAGTGTGTAGTCGATGAACTCGAAGGCCAACCAACAGCCTGAAGGGAAGAAAAAACAACGAAACAAGAAGGGTAAGGGGGATAAGAAACCTAACAACAATGTTGGCAGGGGAAACACAGAGAAGAGAAAGTCAAAGTATCTGTGTAACCTTTGCATGGAGGACCATCTGACTCACTTGTGCCCTCGACTTGCAGAGGCCCAAATGTTATTGGCACAGAAGTAGCCTATTGTGTTAACGAACCCATTTCCACATGGGAAAAATATGACTAAATCCTCTTCGAATGCGGATGGGGGCAGTTGGGGATTCCCTACATATTATAGTAATCCCTCATTCGCAAATGTTTATATGATGAAAGATGATGCTTATATAGAAACCAAGGAAAATGATTGCAGAATTCTAGAATCTACCAAAAAGGGTAAAGAAGCCACAAACCCACCTGTTCCTCTCCATATTGAGAGGACGATGGGAGAAACAATGACATGCATCCCAAAAGGGGAGTTCAATAAATATTCTCATAATCTAAACACGAGGGCCTCCCAGAATTACTCTATGGTGGAGGAATTTCCACAAAACCCTTGTGTGATGTCTTTTTTGTAAGTCATCCAAAGCTTCCCTTCACATATAAAGACTTTGTTATCCTCTTTGGGATCTGTAGATACTTGTAATTTGGGAACAATCATTCTCGATATGATTGACATGAAACCTCATCTTCCTTGCCATGTTGCATTTCAGATAGTAGTGTCTCACCCCATGAAATATTTTACTCGGAATATCCTTCGAATAGTGGTTGATGAGGGCACCTCGACCTGTGTGATGTCGTTGGCGTGTTGGAAGGCCATCAACCAACCTTTTTTGTCTCCATCACCTACTCTTCTTACTTCTTTTGATGGTCATTTGTTCAGACCATATGGAATCATTGCTTCTTTCCCCATGCAGTTAGGAGGGAATACCATGTGCATCAAAGTTGAAGTGGTCGATTACAACATTATGTTAGGAAGTAGTTGGAATTATGCAATACATGTAGTGGTTTCCACAGTTTTTCAGGTCTTGTTGTTTCCACACGAGGGTCGAATTGTAACCATTGACCAGTTGTCCTTCTCCCGGCCTGACCCTTCATCGGGGGCATCCATGGTCTTGATGATTGATAACCCTCAACCCAACATCTTCAACATGGGGTTTGTCTTGTGCACACTTTTGATGAGTAATTTTGATTACCCACCTCCTTCTAGTGATGCCAAGTTTATATCGGTTGCTCCCGACCAACATAGGGCTGATATTTTTCAAGTTTTGTTATTCTGAACGACTTTCTTTCATGATTTGTGGATTCTTCATTCCCCATCAGCCTCGATGGAAGGAACATGGAATCCTAACATGGCTATTCCCTTGTACACGATAGAAGTTCCATACAGTATTTTCCAACAAGCTTCGATCGACCCCGATCTAACACCTGCACAGGAGTTAGATCTAGTTCTCGAACCTATTTGGGCTCAAGGTTCCCTTGCCAGTACTAATTATTTAGAATTGGTATTTCTCTCAGATGAGGCAATTCTTGAGGCATTGACTGGTCCGGACAGACCCTGGGATGATCTCCATCATATATCATATTTCCTCCCAGAGTTAAGAAGAATAGAAGAAAGTTAATTTGTGTTGACTATGACTGAAGATAGGTCTTATATTGTTAATCCTCTAGCTATGCATGTAGTTTACGTCGAGGGTAATATGGAAAGTATTGTTGAAATGATCCCTATAGATATCTCCAAAACCCATGGTGTCATGGAGAATGTTTTCATCAGAGTGAAATGCTCCCCTGAGGAGATTCAAACCCATACAAAATTATTTAAAGAATTCCACGATGTTTTTTCTTGGTATTATGAGGAAATGCCAAGCAWTGATCCAAGAATCATTGAACATGAGATAAYGACTTATCCTGACACCAAGTCGGTCCAAGAGAATATTCGTCCGGTAAATGCTCAGAAAGCGGTAGCTATTAAGGCTGAAGTAGAGAAAATGCTTAAAGTTGGTTTCATATACCCTRTAAAGTTGATGCAATGGGTGTCAAATCTYGTTCMGGTTAACAAAAAATAGGGTACGATTTGCGTGTGCATGGAATTTCATCACTTGAATAAGGCATGTCCAAAGGATMATTTCACCACCCCATTCATTGATCAGATTGTYGATGAATGTGYAGGCTTTGAGGTCTTTTATTTCATGGATGGTTTTTTGGGATATAACCAGATTCAGATCAAACCTGAAGACTAACATAAAACATATGTTATCTATCCATGGGGAACATTTTCTTATCGTAAGATGCCTTTTGGCCTAAATAGTGTTGGAGCCACTTTTTCGGGCCATGTATTTTGTTTCCATGACCTTAGACATATATTTGAGGATTATCTCAATGATCTAGCATCATGATATTGCAAGAGAGTTGATCATCCCGCACACCTTTGACTAATATTTGAACGATGTCGCTACTATTAGATTCACTTGAATCCTAACAAGTGCAGTTTCTGCATGAAATCGGGTCATATTTTAGGTTTCATGGTTTTGACAATAGGGATCATGTTCGATCCTAGGAAGGTTGAGGCAATAGTTCAGTTGCCTCCCTCGTGTACAGTCCCCTAGCTTTAGAGCTTATAGGGGAAATTGAACTTTCTTTGACATTTTATCATAAACCATGCCGAGATCACTAAAGGGTTCATGCGTTTATTAAAAAATGGAGTCCCTTTCAATTAGGACGAAGTCACTCAGCACTCTTTCGAAGCGTTGAAATGTGTCCTCACGTCTTCCCCTCTGCTCCGGCCTCCCAATTATAATAAATATTTATTATTATACTTGGTCTCCACAGATTCGAACATCGACATGGTCATGGTTCAAGAAGATGATCTTCTCGAGGACCATGTGATTTTTTACCTGAGTCGAGGTCTGTTTGGGCCGGAACTCAACTTTTCTCATGTTGAGAAGCTTGCATTGGCAACAATGCATGTTTTCCAGTGGCTCCATTATTATATCCTGCTTCTCAAGACCACTATCATCATCATTGTGAATATGTTTCAATACGTGTTGACACGATGATTCATTGGTGGAAAGATCAATAGATGGATTGTTATCCTCCAGGAATTTGACTTGGATTTTGTTTCTGCAAAATCCAAAAAGTCATTGGTCTTTGCGAAACTTATTTCAGAACTTTCGGTTGAATCTGGTGATGATACCCCTAAAGAATCATCTATTAAAGGAGATATTCTTCTGATCACATATTCAGACCCCTGGTATGGAGATATACTAGTCTATCTCCAGAATTTTAAGTGCCCTTCTTCTTCTTCTCATGACAAGCGTCGAAGAATTTTCCATCAGGCAAAAAACTACCTCATACTTGATGACACTTTGTATAGTTGAGGTGTAGTTTGCATTCTTCATCGGTTCCTTATCCATGAAGAAGTGAAACTCGTTCTTAATGACTACCACACTAGAGCATGTGGTGGTCATTTTTCTAGGTTGGAAACAACCCAAAAGATTCTATGAGTCGATTACTTTTGGACTACATTAATCAAGGATTGTATTGAGTCATTCAAGAAGTTCCACTCATTTCAGATCTTCTCTCGAAAAATGAGGGCACATCCTGCTCCTATGTTTCATGTCATTTTCGTTGGTCCCTTCACCAAGTGGGGGATCATTTTGACTACATGTCACCCAGTTTCATCCAAGGGGCATCGTTATATCATCGTAGTAGTAGACTAATTCATAAAGTGGGTCGAGGATATGCCAACATTCAACAATGATGGAGAAACAATGACTCTCCTCATTTTTAATCAGATTGTAGCAAGGTTCGACATCCCAAATAAGATTGTCATTGACCATGGAAGTCACTTCCAGAAAAAAATGATGTTTGAGTTAACATCAAATATTGGGTTGAGGCAAGATCATTCATCACCCTACTACTCATAAGTGAATGGTCATGTGGAATCTGGGAATAAGTCCCTCAAGACTATTCTATAGCAAACGATCAATTTTTCCAAGTCAAATTGGAATTTGATGTTGTACTCATCGTTATGGGCCTACCAAACATCTATAAAGATTGCCACCAATTTCTCACATTTTCAACTTGTTTACAGGCTAGAAGTAGTCTTCCTACATAGTTTCAGATCCCATCTTTAAAGTTGGTAGTAGAGTTGTTTCCATACACTTCACCACTTGAGGAACACCTATTATATCTCAAGCAGCTCGATGAGAAACATTCTGATGCGACCTTGGCCAATGAGGCTCACAAGAAACTATTCAAGTGTCAATATGATCGGTTTGTTCATCCTCCAATTTTCTTCGAAGGAAACCTTGTCCTAGTCTACAACCAAGATAAGGATCTGCTAGGGAAAAGCAAGTTCAGACCCATGTGGTTCAGACCTTTCATTGTAAAATAGGTCTTAAAGAAGGGCGCTTATTGTCTGGTTGATTTTGAGGAAAATTCTTTGGCAAAGCCTATAAATGGGCTCTACCTCAAGAAGTATTACTTGTAGGTTGGTTGATTGGGTGACTTCTTATACATATGTATAGTTCTTATACAATTTTTTGTCTTTTTGTTTTATGGACGTTTTGTTATTTATGTCATATTTTTCACTGTGGAAGATGTCAAGTGAATCATAGGTGTTCTTTGGGTTTGCAGACAATGCTAGCCAACAAACATAGAGGCTTGCTTCTGCAGCTTGGGTGATTTTCACACCTCAAGGCCAATTTATATCTTTCGGAGGTATCTGTCTAGGTGATGTTATGAACAATGTCACCGAGTACAATGCAATGATAGAGTTGCTTCATGATGCTTTGTCGCATGGTATCTCTCACCTCTAGGTCTACTTAGATGCTCAGCTGGTTGTCTCCCAGTTAAATGGGGTTTATCACATTTTTTATCCCACTTTACACTGATGTTTTCTTAGGGTACGGCTCTTAGAACATTTTTTTGATTACATTATGTATATCCATGTTCCTAGGAGATTAAATCAAATAACATATACTCTAGCTAATCACATATTATATTGGTATGTTGCACATACATAAAATGAAGCACACACATACACATGTATATACATTTGTAAAGAAATGTGATCCATAAGACATAAACTATGTATTATATCAAAAAGTATCAGTGTAAATAGGTGGGCGCAAATGCCTAAAAAATAGTAATCCGGTATACATCACGGGGCTTATTCCCTCAAAAATATAAAAAAAGTTCCCTCGACACATAATGAGTCCATATTATCTAATATCAGGGCCTATTGGCCCTGCTATAGTGAACAACATCATTTTCCAAACAATGGAAGAGTTGGACCCAAGTCTGTGGCACCCCAACTACATGAGGCTGCATGGATGGTGGAAGATCCTCAATCTCGACCATGGGAACTTCACGAGTGAGCTTGGTGAGGTTCCGCTCCACCCATCTCAAAACTCTCTCAACCTCTCTGGTTGGAGGTCCCCCTGTGGCTATTGGTTTGCCTACTATTGTTGGCACTGCCTCTGGTCGAGGACATCACCTAGTCCTCGAGAAATATTTCGGGCGTACTGGTCCCACATCTGTATATAAGAGACACATAGTTGTCAATACTCTGATACATATAAAAAATGATATATATAAAAGAAATTAAAAATTAAATAACTTTAAAACACACGTACCTATCTCTCCTAGATCCTCTCCAAGAGGTATGGGCATGTCTGGATCACTAGAAAAGTTGATTACAGTGTAGGAGTATTCCTCTATTGTTGGAATCTATCATTCCCACCAGTTGAAGAGCTTGTCATCGAAGGCCTCTATGGTCCTTCCTGCCCCCTATCGTGGAATAAATACTACCCATATACATACCACTGGGAAGGAGGCTACATGCCCCTATACTTTCTCTCTTGGACTCAGACTGGGTACCCTCTCAAAGAAAAACGAGCACAAAATGGTACCAAACCCGAAGTTCTTGTTTCTACACTATTGACACTCTGTGAGCTTCCTCTTCATCTAGTCAAACATGGTCATGCTCCATTCAAAAATACATGCATCTAGGCACTGCATTGCACAATAAATGTGCGCCCAGAAATCTTAGTGTAGGGACGCGGATCTAGTGATCCACCTGATAAACAAAATGATCACCTTAAGTGATAAGTTGGTGATCTTATGGATGGGCACATGAGAACCTACTTTCTTAGTGTCGGCCTCGCAATGCATCCCGATGTAGTCGGTGATGTTGAAAGTCCTAGGGGGAAATGTACATAGGTTGACTAGGTCCCCTCTCCTCGAGAGGCCAGTCAAAAAATATATGTCTTCAGTCGTTGGAGTCAACGACTGCCCCTCAATCATGAACGCCTCTACGTCAGGGTTCCACTAATCCACGAGGGCATTCATTAGCCTAGGTTGTGCCCTCATGAATGGACACCGGTAGAACTTCCATAACCTGCATTATTTCAATGCGGTGATAGCAACAGGGTCCTCGTCAACCAAGATATCGATTTCCTCATGTTCCCTCTCCCTCTAGTGGACAAACATCATGTTTCATGATAACTCAAAGGGGTGTTAGCTCTTGCATTTTGATTTTTTCCATACTTTTGAGGCTATACATGGGTTGTCTTGGACACAGTTGCATATGTACACTGGCAAAATTTTCTCTTCCTACATACATACATGGGATGTCCTTGGACAGACTACGTACATGTAGGGTTGCCCTTTTTTAGGAGGGCAGTTCCCCCAAGAAAACAAAAAATATGCATAAATGAAGAATTGAAATGCAAGAGGGATGAGTTTATACTTACTTGGTCTGAGCAGAAGTTTGTTTCATCCTCGAAAGCTCCCAGAATAAACCTTTTTAGAAAAGGGGTCTTTTTTACCTTCTGGTTTATTTTCAAATTGTAATGGTGAAAATGAGTTGTCAACTTCTATTTATAGACATTTTTGGCCCTTTTTGCCACTTTTTTAACCCTTTTGTCATTTTTTCTGGCTTAAAAATCATTTTATTTGATTCTTGAGTTTCTTATTGGATGTTACGATGCACTTTGACTTTTGGTTTGGTAACATTTTTTGGAAGATGGGTCACTTTTAAAGGTCCTTTGACAAAATTAGTTTTTCCAACTTTTTGCATATAAGTTAGGATTCCACCTCCACTTTTTGCATCTCGTTGTATTTTCTACTTTTCCATAGGATCGATCCCACCAAAGTGCGACACAGAACCATCTTTTTTTTTTAGAAGTGTCATGATTAGGTGGTAGAACCTACCTTTACATGGATGCCTTAGATAGATCCTTGTTGCATTTTTTAATCCATATTGTCTCTAATGACTTTAGGCTTAGGATTCATTTTTAGTATTGTCCTAATTACGAGTAGGAGCCTCATTTGTTTGATGCATCATCACTCTTTTCCTCACCCTTGGGACTCCCAAAAAAAATTAGCATACTTTGTTGTCTTTCAAGCTCGCTTTGAAATCCAAAAGCAACATCCGACGAGACTACATTTATGCTTTTCAATCTTGTCTAGATCAACTGAGAAAAGTAACCACTTGGAGTCTTCTTTAAGCCCTTTTCAGACTCTCTAAACATGAAAAGATTGTCGAGCAATCATGTTCTTCACGCTTTCCAAACTAAAACTTGAAGGCACATCTTTCTGGCGGTAGTTTACCCCTTATTCAGTTTGGATCGTCAATTGTACAAACAAAGGCATACTCTAGGAACTTTGGTTTGCTAGAAGAGTATTCACAAGTATAAGTTTAACCCTTTTTCGGGCATGAGGGACTAAATTTACGAAAAAAGAACATTCTCCTTGGTTTTGATTTATCACCTTTTTCGAGCCTTGGAGATTATTTATGAAAAAGGAACCCCCACAGAGTCCATAGTTAAGCTCTTTTCAGACTCCCTAAAATTTAAAAGATCATCGAGTGACCTTGTTCCTTCACACTTGTTAAATTGGTCTAGAAGAACATCTACTGGCATGAGTTTATCCCTTTTTCCGGCCTGTAGATTATGGAGGAAAAAGGTACACCTCAGGAGATTCATCTCGCTGAGAGAATTCTCCTCGGTAAATTTTATAATTTTTCGTGCTAAGGAGACTAAATCTAGAAAAATGCAGTGAGTCCATATTTAATCTCTTTTTAGACTTCTTAAAATTAAAAATATTGTCGAGCGATCTTGTCTATGTCACACTCGTTAAAATGGTTTTGAATAGACGTATTTTCGGTGCTAGTTTACCCCTTTTTTTTTACAGACTAGACTATTTTCAAAAAAAGGTACTCCAGTGGAGTCTTCTTTTAAGTTTTTTCAGAATCTCTAAAAATGAAAAAACTACCGAGCTTACCTTCTCTAGGCTCGTTAAAAATTACATTGAATGGGGTTTCATTGTGTCTTGCTAATCGCATTTTCATCTCTGCATATTTGGCCTAATGTTGGCTCCATGTTGCTCTCAACTGAACCTTTGAAGCATGCCTTATACGCAAGCCTTGTTGAACTTTTCCTCTGTCACCTGACACCTTGACCCATGGAGGAATTTTCCTCAAGTGTCCTTTTCCTCCACATGTGTCCTTGCTCTGAGAATTATTGTGTTCCCTTCAAATGGAACTAGTATGCTTGTGAAACTCGTTCCTCCTTTGAAAAGTAGCATTCTTTTATTCTTTTTCAAGCTCTTTAAAAAATTGAAAAAGACAAAAAAAAAAATCAAAAAACCCAAAAAGAGGGGATGGGAAATATATATTATTTTTTGGTAGCACAATGAGTCTCCCTTGGACAAAGAACATCCTTATGTTTTTTCATCAAGATTTGGGATCTAATATGACCTTAGGAAGTTGTTCTCACTACATAGAGCTATGTCCTCCTCTATTTGGTTACTCTTCCAAACACATGGAGAGTTTGCGTTGCCTCCTACATCATGAACTTATGTCAATGTGATGTTGCCTGAGTCTGATCATCTTTCGTGCTCTTGTCCAAGGGAATTTTCACCCAAACTTAGTTGGCCTTTCTGTAGTTTGTCTCTTGATGTCATGCCCAACCATCCCAAAAGTCCAATCAAGTCCTTGTTCTAAATCAATGAACTTCCCTTCCTTATCATCGATATCCTCTTGTATTTTCCTGAGGAGTCGTCAAAGATCTCTGGGCAGTGAATTCATAGACTCACATTGTACTCCTACTCGATTTTTGAATATCTTGAAGTTGTTGCTCGAGTTCTAAATACCTCATCTCCAGCCATCGGGTGGTGTTGGATTCTTGAAGATGGATACTATACTTGTATATATTTGATTTTGATATGTAGATCCACTGTGTATTTCTCCCTGCTACACTTTATATAGTTATATGACATAGATCTGCAGTTTATTTGATTGGAAGCCATGATTTATTTCATCTCGAGGATGGGTATTCCTGCCTGAGAGAGACAATTGTTATTCTTTCATATGGCACCTCCCAAACAATGTATTTCGGCCATCATATGCTCTTTTTACCTCACACATTAGGGGGCATCTATTATAACCCTAAATTTCTCTACATATGCATACCTGACATTTGGCCCTCTTACTTGCATTTTTTCCCAAGCCATCATTGAGTTTCTCTTCTAAAAAACTCAGTTTTTGAAGATGTACGTGTCGTGCACCACTACTTCTCATGTACATACGCTTGTTGCACCACTACATCCCACGTAATTATGCATGCTTCACCACTACATCCCACGTATACTTGCAAAAGTTGCAAGGAATTCGTTGAGATTACAGGCTATTGGGTAGCTTCCCAACTAATCTACCACCTATATCCCATCACCCAACCGAATAAACATACTTTTCCCATATAAAAGGACGTGTTGGGGTCTCATTTCATACCTAGACATAAGAACAGTGAAACTCTTCTCATTTCACATCCCCTCCTTGCCCCAAGCATTTTCATCCCTTTTGTGAGAATTGCCTAAAAATTCCCCAATTTTCCTTCCTTCCTTCATCATAAGCCCATTACACTTCACAAGAAGAAGGTTGAGAGGAGAATCCATAAGGTGGTGCACTTGGATCTTGGTGAAGAGATGCCCAGACCAGGTTCATGGAGCAGTAGTCGGCTTTGGTTGTAAGTGATCATTGTATTATCAATAAAAGAAGTACTTTTCCTTTCCCAAATCATGATGTGTCAAATGTTTCCCTTTGATTTATCATTTTATTCTAATATTTAAACCTAGTTTGTACATGAATTGCATGCTTGTAGCTTCATGTTTGTATGTATTTGAATGCATTCCAGCCTTGGGAGGATGTGTGCAGTTAGTGAAGCTATCAAGTGTGAGAGGATCATAATCGGACGCAGAGTAGAGGTACAGTTACCCGATCCTTCTCATTTTTCTTTTCTTGTATGATTTTGGGATATGTTTGGGGTAGTTAGAGAAGTAGGACAATTTTAAATAGTTATTTATCTACCTACATTGTAAAACCTAGTGTATCCATAAGGGGGTTTTTTCTGCTAGCACCCACTCAGTAAAAAACAAGGTTAGAGACTAACACTGACTCCTTCTGGGGATAAATTTTCATCATGAAACTTTAAGAAATTGTTGACCAATGCCTTTATATCCCTCATCATCATCATTTTTTACTCTAATTATTTCCCTGTCCAACAATTCCTTTATTTGCAATCCAAAAATAACAACCGCAAAACTGCAAGTAGTCTTTCCATTGGGCTATGGAGT
>JZKD02S0348100.1:153812-189721 GCA_000966675.3 Picea glauca
GAGCCTTTTAGCAGTCATGTAATAAAACAGTGGTCAAGTGTCTTTCAGTAAATCAACCAAAAAAAATGACAACAATCCAGGCAACGAAAGAGGTGTTTTCACACTTGCAGTTGTGGAAATTGAATCGAAATCAAATTGTAATTGTCGCAGAATGCGATGAATGTCTAGAAGTACAATGCGACAATGATTTGTCATAATACCACAAGGGTTATAGGCAGCTTTTGAGAGCAATAAAAAAAAATTGGGTTGGCTGCCAACAAGTCCTTATTATTGCATACTGAAAACTTGACACTACTCTCATACTATAAATTGATATTCAAACTGAAACAAACATGCTCAAAAACAAATATTATTTATGTACAACTCCTACACAACTAACCAATCAGTTCCTTGATCAGTTCACATCAAACTTCCAAGGCAACCATGAAAGAATTTTACTGAGAAAATGGTCTTCTTTTTGGTAGATTAATGAAGAAATGTAGGAAAACATAAATTTTTCAGCAGGCATGTAATATGAAATTTATACTTATTGTTGCTTTCCACTTTCATCCCAGATGTTGCCACATTTTGAACTTATGGAAACATCGACTCTATGTAAATAGCCACTGGGTCATGAAAATCACAACATAACGCCCAACAGTGCCATGAAAAAAACTGTTATTCTGGAATATTTGCTCCATAATCCTTTTCAAGATCATTTGTTTTATCACAATCAAAAGCTACAAGGTCATTTTGAATTTTCTCATCAGTTCCTTGGACAACAACATTCAAAAAAATAATATTATCATGAAAATCAAGAGGCTCATATTCATCTTCCTTGCTACCTTCTAATACATAGCTGTCATATACAAGATCTGGCTCCTCATGGACAATGGACTCAATATCTTCATGAAACTGCTGGTCAAATCCTACTACATCATAGACATCTAGATCTAGGACTTCAAGATCATCATCATATTCATTGTATGTAGGTTGATTTGAAAAAATTCTGAAATTTGAAATTCAGAGACATTTGTTTCATGATCATCTTGAAAGAATGAATATAAATACGCTCCCTAATTGTTATTATAATTTTGACCATTAGACACATATGAAAAAGTATCATATGTATCTATGTCTACTTTTTGTTCTTCCTCATCAACAATATGGTCTTCAACAAGAGTTTTTCCAGTCAGCAAATGATTTTCACAAAGACTCTCAACAACACATTCTTCATAAGGATGAATATTCAGATAAGAGTTATCATAAACATGTTGAAAAGTGTCAAATTAATCATGAGCTTCATAAGCCTGACATATATTTGCATTAATTTCATTACTATAGCCTTCCTGTTGTAAATCAGAATAAGAAGAATATAGAGCTGATAATAACTCTTCTTTCTCTTCATCAACATAATCATACCTTTCATTTGCACTACCAAAAGGATCAATTACTGAATATTGAGTATAAAATGCATATTCCTCGCAACAATGCTAAAAAATACTCTCAACCAGATAAAATTTCTTATAATATGAATAAAAAGAATCATGAAAATCCTTTAATGATGAAATACTGGAAACAATAAGAGATCGGTACAATTGTATCGCCTTTGCTTCCAAGGAGTACATAAACATTTTCAGCATACATCTTAATGATGAATATCAAGCTGGTCCATGTATTGATGAAAATCAATCAAGTTTTTTACAGGATGATTGTGATCATCTCCTTTGAACCATGGAAGGTAGTCTCCCCATTCAATCATAGTAGGCACAACATTTGGAAAACCAGGAATACAGAAGAAATCAAATGGAGAAAATCTACGAGCCAAAATGGCTTCCATATCCTTCGACATCTTGTATCAGTGGAGTTGTCAATAGATTCTTCCTTCATGGAGTCGCTAGATGAATGATACAGTCAAAAAAAGTGTCCAACTACTGTTCACCATCAAGAGCTAGAATTGATCATTGTCGTTCTCCCAGGGAAAAATTCTTCATTCCTCCATCCCCGACAACGATGCCAAAATATGTTAGTCCCTAAAGTTGCACTTGACTTTGAGAGGGATATTTAGGGAATTATCAGGTTATTGCAATGGTATTTTAAAGGGTTTTAAGAATAGGTTTTTTAGAAAAATTTTGAAAGTTGGTTCAAGGGTTCAAGGTAAACACATAACTCAAAATAAAGTGAAAATATAACCCACTGATTTAGTAAATGGTAATCACATTAATAAATCAAAAAATAAGAAAAATAAAGTGAGAAAATATGAGAGCATTCAATTTTAAACCCCATATAGATTTATTATTTCAAAATATAATTGAGAAAAAAGAACATGTACTTGAAGACAAATCTTGATAATAAACAATAACATGAAGTGTTCACTATGTTACTTAAGATCAAGAAATCAATGCATTGCAACAAAAAAATGACTTCAAGTAAGAAAATAAATAGAATATGAAATGAAATAAAATCTGACAATCAACATTCATTTTCGATTTAGTATCAATGTGGAATATAAATTATTTTACAGTGAAAATCAAAATAGGTCCCTGAGTTCCCAAATTATCGACCCCTAACATCTCCTTCTACAGAGTTTACATAGAAACAATACATAATTATCAAGATCCAAAAGAAATGGATCTGAAAACCTCCTCATCTATATTTACTTTCTTGTTTCAAATAATCAAGGAGAATATCAAATATGATCTCCAAGTCGAATTGATGAGGTGGTTTGTCAACTGTTGTCCATGAGATTTTTTAGGAAAATAAATCTGGCAAATTCCTGAAACATAGGGTCCAAAAATATCTTCGTATCTCCCAAAAGGTGATAGATGTGTAAAAATAAAGAAAATTTTTGTGAAGGGTCTCGTTCCCAACAAAAAACTCTTTGTTTTTCCAAAAATTAATCTCCATTTATTCTGCAACCTCACCCAAAATTAGTGACTAAAACATGAAATTATTTATTGTGAAATATTTGAAAATTAGGCCTCAAAGATATATTCAAATATTTTAAAATGTGATAGTTGTGTAAAAACCTAGAGAGATTTTTGTGAAGGGGCTTGTTCCCAATAAAAACCTCTTTTTGTTTCAACGAATTCATTTCCATCTGTTCTAAAACCTCTCTTGAGTATAAAGACTAAACCAGGTAAAAAACATAGTATGCATGTATTGATTTATGTCTTTTCTTCTATCTATTATGTTCATCCTGAATATTTTCTTTTTTCTTGGCATTCCATTGCTCAAAAAATATTTCTCATTCTTTAATTGCTTAATCATACTCTATAGTTCCTTTACACTATATTTTTCCTTCCTTGCTTTCACTTTAAATTATGGATATTCCTCTACATGGGTAGGTAAATTCAGATCTATAGTATCTTGAGGCTTTCTTATTTCGATCATATATTTTGAACATAATTAAGAACTATGATCTTCATCTTCAATGCTATCAGAATCTATGGTTTCTAGAAGGTCTTGCATATGGTCTAGTTCTGCAAAAAGATCATCTCTATCATCATAAACCACATATGTAACTTTAAACATAGATTCAGATATTGAAGTTGATTTTATGGTTGCTCTTGTCACAGGTCTCCTGGAGTATTGAGCAACTTGATTTCCCTTTTCTTTTCTCTTCCTCAAGTCTTCATATTCTTTCTCAGTTATGTGTAACAAAGGTTCCCCTACCTTTTTTTTTATGCATGTCTTGGAATCTTCTGAGTTATGTTATATAATTATAATATTATCCTTTTTAATGGACGGATGAAACATTGCTTTTGAATTCAATATGAATTTATTGGCATCTCTAGTGGAGTTTCTCCTAGGGAACTTAGGCATAGGTGTTGGATTTTTTCTCTATTTTTTCCCTTTTGAATTCTTCTTACTTGTAGATCATTGTTTCTTCTTGAATGGAGTCTGAATTGGGCTTGTAGTGTAATCCTCATTTTCATCAATTTCCCTCTTTATATTTGGATTAGGAAATATGCAGTGTCTTCATTTTTTTTAGAATTCTTACCTCGACTAGTGGTATCTTTCTCATGATCTTCACCTATAGGAAAATATCCAATGGTTTGTTGAATTTACAATTTCCTCTTGCTAGCTTTAGTTACCCTAGCTGCAGGTGATTCTTAAATTAATTAATAATTCGGTGGCTTGAAAAGTTTGTTTCTGTTTGTCTGATTTATTTCCTTTGACAGTTTTGTATTTAGTTGACTATAAATCTGTTTTTAAAGAATGGATTAACCAATCCCAAGATCTCTAGACTTTGTTTAAGGAGCATACTACTAATGTTCTAATTAAACCCTAATGAAAGAGACTGCCTTTTGTTGTAGTAGGATGGGATTGCACCCTCTTAGACATTTTGGATAAACTTTTTAGTAGAAAGTAAGGTAAATTAAGAGGATAATCACCATTTATATGAATCAACAGTCTGATATGATAGAGATAAACCAAGGAAAACCTTCCTTCACATGTAATGTACCTGTGGATGATTAGCACAACAGTTTGTCATTCTTTCCTTACCCAGTTGTGTGGAATTCCCTTTTTCCAGTTAGGGTTTTGTTTCTCTGGAATTATAAACTGATTTACAAATTCCATGACCACATTCTCCTTCTTCCACCATCTTTCCCCACACACTAGCAATTTACAGGCTTTAGCAATAGAATGTCCAGTCACATGCATCCAAAGTTTCCCAACTACATATTCAAAGCCATCCAAATTATTTGTAAACACCATCAATATTTGTTCCTCATGCCCCTAGAAGGTTGAGAAAAAGTCAAACCAACCATCATCCTTGAATTTTTGTGCCATTTGAGGGTATGCTTCGAGAAATTTCATGCCTTCTAGCTCTAGTCTAATTATATGGCCACTCTTTTTGGGTGTCATACTGTTGATATGATCCTGTAAACAAATATGAGAATATAAATGGTTTGAATCTTCAATTCTCGTGGGATGTTAAGAACTAGAAGTTACTTCTTTCTTCAATCCCTGCAAAAATAATCGAC
This sequence comes from Picea glauca, assembly GCA_000966675.3. NCBI lineage: Eukaryota > Viridiplantae > Streptophyta > Pinopsida > Pinales > Pinaceae > Picea > Picea glauca. Next base: position 158,783 of record JZKD02S0348100.1, read on the forward strand.
ATACTGAAATAGAAAGGTGATGATTCCATTCATGATAATCAGATGTGTTTATTTGATGTGGGTATGGTGAGTGCAACTCAATATTTTGTATGTAGTTGTTATCATAAAATAGCAACCCAAAAATAGATCATGAAGAGGCATGCAGATCCTCTAATCATGATTTGAAAAATTATGACACGATCTAGGTAGGGTGGCGCATGCAAAACAATGATTATTCCTAGCACTGCAGGAATAGTGTTATTCATGTAGTGCCTTTTATGACTTGGCAAAAATTTGAAAATTCAAATAATGAATCGACAAGTCAATTAAACAAAAAATTATCATATCAAATCCTAATATATAAAAACCTCAAAAATCATTTAGAAAGAGAAAAAAAGATTGAAAATTAATCTTCCAAGCCAAGAGTAAAAAACAAGTTTTGACATCAAATCATGAAAAAGGAAAGGATAGGGACTAGAGGAACCCACTCAGTCAACAAAAAGGTTAAAGACTAACAGTTGGTAGGAAATTGTAAATCCTCCTCAGAACCAAGTTCATGGATGGCTAGTAGTTTCACTTCCCTTACTTCCACCTCCTCCACCTAAAAGATATGCACTGCATATCACTTCAGAGGCTTCACATTCCCATTCCACTCAAAATCCAACAAAGAAGCTCAAATATGTAACCCAAGAACCTGAGCCCAGTAAGGAAATCGACCTACCCAATCTATCAATTCTGACCAATCAGTGACCTCTTCACACTATGTTACTTCCCATGCCCAATCCTAGAAAATTAAAAGAAAGCATAAATCCTTCAAAGATATGCATCCTAAAGCTTCAACAACAAGTATTAAGGCACTAGAATGAGAATAAATAGAATTCATGAAAGCAACAAAATCACAGGGAAGTGAAAAGAGGCAAACTGCCTCACATAAAAAATATGACTTCTAGTTTTACAATGTTATTTTGGTGATGAGGATAATTTTTATTTTTATTTTTGGGATAGTAGTATGTTGGATCAGACTAGTTGGTTATAATTTTCATTATCTTCACATCAATTTACTTTTGTACATATTGGTGATATTTTGATTTTTATCATATTATGACAGTTTTTTTAGTAAGGCACAAACTAATATATTTATTTTGATAAATATGTTATAATTTGGGAGTCACAAGGAAGTTTACAAATTTTTCATGTGGGATGATTTGAATATGGGTTATGTTGATATTTAAATGGATGTTTTGAAGCATTAAATTGTCTCTATTTTTTAGGAGGGACAAGGAGAAAATTGTTTGAAAAGTTAAAAAGGAATAATTAGGGTGTCTCCACCTATTAGTTAGTATTTATTTATCCTTATAATTAAATATAATTATTATTTTATAAGTTTTTCCCTATTAACTAAAATTAGTTAATAACATAACTAAAATAAGTTGAACTTCTTAAACTACTTTGAGAAGAATAAAGGAAGAGTTCAAGGAATAAGAAAAGGGAGATTGATAGAGAGAACAACTCTAATAAGGATCCTTTTGAAGGTGGAAACAAGGAGAGACAAGAAGTATTTATTTTCTGATATACTTCACAAGAGTCAAGGAAGTGTCATTTGTGCCTGTCATTTCAATTTGTTTCAGTTTTGGTTTCACTTGATGATACTAGTGGTCATTGTATAATGTGAAATACCATCGTTGATTGCTAAGAACGTGGTTGGTTGTATTTTGTATTTGGATAAATAAAATATGTTGATGGTTCTGATTCTCATTTGAGTATTTTTTTGTTTCCTTATGAGATCTTTTATATCTAAAGATATTCAAAAAATATTCAAAGTTATTTTTTTGTTATATTTTTCATTTTGACATTCTTAAATTAAAAAGACATCATTAATTCCAATAACTTATTTCCTGAGAGTTACTAGAATTTTTTGTAAAAGAGACTATAAATTCAGGGTAATAATCTCGATTATTTTTCTTTAGCCAAACAAAATATGAAAATGTTTGTATTAATATAAATCAAATTTTTTCATCAACATGACCATTTCTCCCCCTCTTTGCATGCTCATTTAACTTTCTCTCCCTTTTTGACATCAATGGAAAAGGGTAACTCCCCCTGACAATCTATCTTTCCTCATCTTCATGATTATGATCTTTCTCTTCTGACTTTTTTATTTTTCTCCCCCTTTGACATTAAGGGTAACTCCCTCTAATTATTTCTCTCCCTTTGTTTTCTTTTGTAAAATGTCATGATTTATTTCCTCTCTTCCAATGGTTTTTTTCCATTGGTACTTCATGTTATTATAATCCACTAAAATATATTAAAAGAATTCATGTTAAGGTTCCTTCATCACATGACTTCAAGTATTCATGGTTTGTCATCTTCACTACACATACATCAATGACATAATAATTCAACAATATTCTCTTGATAGTGTAGCTCCTCCTGATGGTTTATCTCCCCATGTCTTGTTGTACCTTTCATTGTTTTCCTTCCTATGACTAGCTAGTTCCACCTGTCGATATGCTTTACTTCTGAGTCATATTCTTTACAAAGAGTCCATATTCCTTTCTACAATTCCTTTTGAACTCATTCCTTCATCCACTATCTTGTATCATCTATTGTTCATGTCAGTTATTGTCTTATAGACCTATCAAATATTTCCCGAATTCATTTCTATCCATATGTAATGAAATTGTCCATGAATATGCTACTTAACTACACATAATGTTGACCCACCAGTCATTGTTGCAACTAATTACCACATATATATGCTTGTCAATATGAATCAAATATTCTCACAAGTTTGCAACATTATGTAATGAATATATCCCTGGATGAATACATGCTTGGAATCCTCTATGAATCTCTTCCTTAAATAATTTTGAATCCACCTTCCCAAAAACTATAAATGAACACTTCAGACTATCTGGAAGATAGTTCTATAATTTGTAATAGCTACTTCTTAGACTCCCCCTCTTCAACATTCACAATACTAGGATTCTCAAACATATATGGCTTAGAAGAATATTGCAAGCAACTCTATAGCATGAGAGGGGTTTTACCCATTGCTAGCACTCTGTAAATTTGTTCGGCTGATAAAACAAATGACAGAGGTAATCATTTCAACCAAATTTAGGTTGGATTCTAACCCTTCCAACCAGAGAGGGCTCTCTCAGGAATATATCTATTTAAAACACTTCAAATATTTGGCAATGTGCATATAGAGGTCAGATTCTTCCATAGGGTAAAATTTGAAAGTTAGGAAAAAACAGGAGAGCAGGGCCATTAGGCAATGGGGTCAATTCCTAAAAATGTATGGAGATTTATAAGCTATGTATTCCAGAGGGAAAAAAATCAAAATAAATATGATGTTCAACCAGATAATTAATACGAGATGGAAAAGGAAAAGAAAGGAAATACTACTATCAACAAGAGGCGTCTAATAGAGGGCAAATATCTTGGTATAGTGTTAGAAGAAGAAACATAAAGGTTGGATACTAAAAATAGAGCACCACTTAATGGTGATCTGCTAAAACAGAAACCAATGAACACACGAAAAGTATAATCAATATTATAAAGAGCATCGAGAATGGGAGTTCTTTATTTTTCCTAAAGATTATCTCTAGCAGAAAAATACATTCACGAATATGAAATACAAGAAAACAGACTGAACATCAACACCATGATGAATCTCTACTATCTAAGAAAACCTTCTCTGCTTATATTAAAATCTATAAGAAATTACAAATGTTTCCTGCTACAAGGGTAGGCCTTTCTCAGGCTAGTCGAACCATTCACTTATCTTTTTAACAGTATATATAGATTAATTACATACGAGATACAAAACGGATCATCTTCTCCAATATTCCAAAAATGGATATTAGTCATAGAGGGAGTAATGTACCAAAACTGAACTCCTACTTTATGGGGAATGGTATAAACATAAAACCATTTTTTTTAGATCTTTACCATGAATGCCACTTGTTTTCATCATCACAAGATTCCCTGAAATATACTCAATTTATTTTGCAATTTATTTCAGGTTTGCAAGCTATTCCTTTAAGGTGTCAAGCCAACCAGGCTGGTTTTCTTCGGTACCTTCGACCATTCTAGCTTTAGTTTCCTTATTTTGTCTCTTGTTTCTTTTACCCTTTCCAGCTTGCATGTAGTATCTGTCTGCATATCCATTAATGATCAAATCCTTCATAATAGGATTCAATCTGATTTCTTCACCTGATCCTGGTTCATCTGCATATTTTGTGTGAAATTTTGTTGCGAGTATTTTCACAACATGCCTTTCTTTATTCTTAATTGATATTTTTGTCATACTATTCAAATTTCCTAGTTTGTTGAAGGCCATTGGATATTTCTTCTCCATTTTCTCTGCTTTTCTTGGAAACAAGATCCTATTTCTCTCAACTGTACAAGAATTGGACGAATGATTCGATCTGTGGTTATCCCTCTTTAGAATAAACATCAATTACCTAAAATAGAGTAATTTCACTTGTGTTTTAAGTAAGAGTTGCCATCAAGTGCTAATCATGAGCTATTGATGAAATTCCTTACAGCGATAGCGTCTTATCACATTTGACCATCGATTTCCAATGATGAGTCTTTAAATCGATTATTTGGTAGCGCTTACTTGGCATCGCATGGATGAATGGTGCCCAAAAAAGTGTCTCGAGATGATTTGACTAGCCGTTAACTTTTCTTTCCACATGTGACCCTTGGATTTAACACATTTAATGAAATTTGACACGTGATTTTGGGGTGTGATTGAGTGGTTTCAAGTTCACCCGCTTTTCCCCCTGAAATGCATTTGGTGGGGCTACATGATCTCGAGATCAAACCATGGTATTATTATCATCCCTCTTTCAAAAAATTAACCTTCGTGCTATTTCTCGGCCCGATATGCTCCCTGACCATTGATCTACGGTGCCCACGATCTGTGACCCATTGGGTCCCATCAACTTCACACTTCCACTATACTTAGCCCCGTCGACTAGGTATGGCCCCATCCTCCCCCATCCTCTATCTTATCACACCTCTACACCGATTTAGCCTCTTGCTAAGACATGAACCTTGGATTCCATATAAAAATTATCATAGTGATAACATGGGCTCCAACTTGGGGTGTTATCCTCCATGCGAGGTAGCAAATAACAGTAGACCATGTGCCTTATTCATTGGAGCTTCTTTCACAATAGGTGTGTGCTATACCTTGACTTGTCACCAATGTTTGTTGAAAACTGAAGTCTGCAAACCCCTCTCAGTTGGAGGTTGAACACTGGATATACTGCTAACTTATAATTGAACACTTTATTTGGAGACATAAACTTGAAAATGATTGATCCACAATATTATTCACACCTACCTACCATAACTACTGAAACGAAGTGCCAATCAAGTGAAATCAAAATGCCAATGCAACCATGCCAACATTTTATCCACTGCTTGTTTACCTTGCACATGCTTACTTGAAAGCCTATTTATTGATAACCCATTTGAGAATTTATATATGAATTCAAATCTTATAATTTCAAAAATATTGGGACTGTTTACTATTTCTAACAAAACTGCAAATGGATATTTCAACACATGAACAAAACAACAATCATGTTTTACTTTTTCCACTACATTCTTTCTTTCATGTGATTTAACCTGTTGATTTCCAGGCTGAAAACTCTGTTGAGACTGTTGGAAATAACAATCTTCTGAATCGGAAGACAGTGCTGGATGAAATGAAACCCTGGGTGGAAAGAAATCCATATCTAATATTGGCAATGATTGGCCATCATATTCACCTCTAAGATTACAACCCATCATAAGCTATAAATTCTTATTGTTAAAACTCTCCATATAACATGCCACAGGGTCATGAAACATATGAGAAAATATTTATTTTCGATCAACCAAAACATAAGGAAAGGAAATCTTCATAAGTGTTGGTTTTATTTTCTCTTCTTCTTCAGTCTTAGAACCATAATCTTCAAAGGAATCAAGTAAAACAATGGTTTCTTTATGATATTTCAGCATTTCTGATTGAATCATGACATACACCATTTTATTACCTCCCTGAAACTCTATGTCATTTGTTTGTTCATTTCTCAAAGTCTCCATAGGTGGGGTTTTATAGCCTTCATACACGTCCAAGCCACTTATAATTTGAACAACTACAACATTCATCGGGGGAGAAAGACAATTTTGAAACACTTTGTTTTGCTAGAAATCTATTTGAATATCTTCATCAATTTTAGAAGAAGGCAAATGACTTTGAACAACAATGATTTTACCATCTTTCTTTGTTTTCTTGTGATTGGCTCTTAACAATTAAAAGGAAGAGAAACATAATGGAAGATAGATTTCATTTGCAAGTCTATTTCTTTCTTTAGATTCAACATCATGCCTCAAGGGTTTCTGATCGGAAACATTATTAACATTTTGCTTGAGCAATTTGAAAGAAGCAAAACATAATGGCAAGGTTCTTACACCTGATTCAAAAATTTATTCATTTTCTTCATTGTTATCATATGCACATTTTTCAATTTCTTTGTATTGTTGAACACACTCATTTTCATATTCATCTTTGACCAATGGCTACAATTTTGAACTGACAAGACCTTCTTCATAACAATTAACGAGGTCATCAAACAAATGAGGATATTGTTGCAATTTCGTGTCAAATTGTTCCAGTGAATCAATGTGTTTTGGCATCAGAACACATTTCTTTGCTTCAATGATTATCTTATCATTTTCTTTCAAAAATTTAAATGAATAAAATCATAGAGGTAAATAATTTCCTTCAGTTGATTCATAACTTTCTTCTTTGTAACTGAAATATGTAAGTTGATTTACCTCAATACACTGCTGAAAAGGAACATTTCTTGATAAAGAACATGTAAATTGTTGTTCTAGGAAGTCAAAATCATAATCATCATAATATTCATCATCTATAGTAAAATCAACAACATCTGCAATGTCATCTAACAAGAAAAAGCTTGGGACATCAACCTGTTCCTCAACAAGTTGATTTGCAAACTCATATTCTTGACTGTCTACAAATGAATACATCAAACAATCATATCCATGATTATCATGGGGTGGATAAAAAGTTACATAAGTTCCCTCTCTTCCAATAAGTGGAATATAATCCTTTGCAAAATCATTAACATTTAAAACTTCAAGAGGACCTATGATATTATCAATTTTATGTTCAAGACTCCAATCAACTCTTCTTTGTTCATATTCACTTTCATGTCCTGGAGCATCCAACTCCTCATTTCAAATCTATTCACATGCTTGGATATTGTGTTGAATCTTCTGAGCATCATTAAATATTTGTTGTAAGGTCTTAGGTCTTCTTTCCATCGGGAGGAAAGACAAATCTAGGTGAAGAGTAGTGGCATACTGGAGCATGGAAACTGCTTCATTGGGTTGAATTTGTTTGGGAAAATCATAATAAATACTAGAAAACCTTCTACTGAATGTATAAATAGTTTCATTTATTTTCCATTTCAAGTCATATAATTCTATAAGTTGTAGTTCTAGAGATTTCTTCTTGCCCCAAAACTTCGAAAACACACTCTTCAATTCTTCCCATGAGATAATTGTCTCTAGCTACAAATTTTTAAACCATTCTTTGGTATCTCCTTTCAAGGATTGAGAGAAGGCCCTCATACAAACATCGTCATGGTCAATCTCAAATAGATATATAAAATTCTCAAACTCTTGAATGTTTTTTTCAGCTGTGATAGCATCGTGTTTCCCATCAAACACATGTAGGTGCTTATAGTGATTTGGAGGAAAATCATGAAGGATGAGAGGTAATTTCAAGGGTTTGTATCTATGCTAAGTCTTGGAGGGTGTTGGATCAAGTACAGGAGGTGAAATATCAACCTTGGTTTCATGAGGCTCATCAACTTGGTCATGGTTATCGCATGGCTCAAATGGGAGATTTTGATCAAAATCGGTGATAAACTGAGGAGATATCCATATAAATTTAAGAGGATATACAATTTCAATATTATCATGACCATAATTTGCATGCAACAGGTGAATAAAACTGTGTTTAGCATGTTCAGGAAAGGAAAAAAAGTAATTAATAACAAAAAATACCATGTCTTGGAAAAAAAATCAACTTTAGGTACTTGTTTTCTCTCATGATGTCCTTTCATACCTCTGTCAAGGGATCACATCTTCCAGTGGAGTCTCTTAATCTCATTTGAAGCTTGAGTGGAGTCGCCAATAAAATTTGCAAGTTATTGAGTCTTTGGGCAGTGGAGTCGCCATGAAAATTTTGAATCCTATATTCTTGGAAATGGAGTTTCAAGGTGAATGATATACAACATTTTTGTGTCCAAATAATTTTCACCATCAGTACTCAGATCTGAACTTTGTTGTTTCTCCCGGGGAATATTTCACCTTCTCTTCCCAACAACAACGCCATAATGTTAGCACTCTGAAAATTTGTTCGATTGATAAAACAAACGACAAAGGTAATTGTTTCAACCAACTTTAGGTTGGATTCTGACCCTTTAAACTAGAGAGGGATCTCTTAGGAATATATCTATTCAAAACACTTAAAATATTTGGCAATGCACACACAGAGGTCAGATTATGCCATAGGGTAAAATTTAAAAGTGGTAGGACAAAACATGAGAGTAGGGCCATTGGGCAATGGGGTCAATTCCTAAAAACGTATGGATATTTATAAGCTATGTATTCTAGAGGGAACATAGGAAAAATAGGTATGATGTTCAGCAAGATAATTAATATGAGATGGCAGAGGGAAATAAAGGAAAGACTACTATCAACAAGAGGCATCTAATAGAGGGTGAATCTCGTGGTATAGCATTAGAAGAAGAAACATAAATGATGGCTACCAAAAATAGAGAACCACCTAATGGTGAATTCTGAAACATTAACAAATGAACACATGAAAAGTATAATCAATATGATAAAGAGCACTGGCAAGGTGAGTTTTTTATTTTTCCTAAAGATCATCGCTAGCAGAAAAACACATTCATGAATATTAAATACAAGAAAACATATTGAACATCAACACTGTGATGAATCTCGGCTATCTAAGAAAACCTTCTCTGCTTATATTAAAATCCATAAGAAATTATAAAGTTAACCTGTCACAAGGGTAGGCCTTTCTCCAGCCAATCAAACCATTCACTTATCTTTTTAACAATATATATAGATTAATTACATACAGGATCCAAAACGGATCATCTTCTCCAAGATTCAAAAAATAGATATCGGTCATAGAGGGAGTAACATACCAAAACTGAACTCCTACTTTCTAAGGAACGTTACAAACATAAAACTATTTTTTTTTAGATCTATACCTTGAATGCCACTTGTCTGAATCGTCACAAGATTCCATGAAATATACTCAATTTAGCTTGCAATTTATTTCAGGTTTGCAAGATCTTCCTATAAGGTGTCAAGCCAACCAGGTTGGTTTTCTTCGATACCTTTGACCATTCCAGCTTTACTTTCCTTCTTTCATCTCTTGTTTATTTTACCCTTGCCATATTGCATGTAATATATGTCTTCATATCCATTAATTATCAAATCCTTCATAATAGGATTCAATCTAATTTCTTCACCTAATCCTAGTTCATTTGCAGATTTTGTGTGAAATTTTGTTGCAAGTATTTTCACAACATGCCTTTCATTCTTCTTAATTGATAGCTTTTTCATACTATTAAAATTTCCTGGTTTGTTGAAGGCCATTGGATATTTCTTCTCCATTTTCTCTGGTTTTCTTGGAAACGAGAGCCTATTTCTCTCAATTGTACAAGAATTGGACGAATGATTCGATCTGCGATTATCCCGCTCTAGAATAAAATGTCAATTACCCAAAATAGAGTAATTTCACCTGTGTTTTGAGTAAAATCCACCATTGAGGGCTAATCATGAGCTATTGATTAAACTCCTTACAGGGATAGAGGCTTATCACATTCGACCATCAATTTCAAATGATGAGTCTTTAAATCGGTTATTTGGCAGTGCTTACTTGGAATCACACGGACGAATTAACTAGCGTCTCGAGATGATTTGACTAGACATCAACTTTCCTTTCCACATGTGACCCTTGGATTTAACACATTTAATGAAATTTGACATGTGATTTCAGGTTGTGATTGAGTAGTTTAGAGTTCGCCTGCTTTTCCCCCTGAAATGTATCCTGTGGTGTGACATGATCTCAAGATGAAACCATGGTATTCTTATCATTCCACTTTCAAAATATTAACCTTCTCACTATTTCTTGGCCCGATATGCTCCCTGACCATTGATCTACGATGCCCATGATCTGTGACCCGTCGGGTCCCATCGACTTCACACTTCCACTAAACTTAGCCTCGTCTACTAGATATGGCCCCATTCTCTAGTTTATCACACCTCTACACTTATCTATCCTCTTTCTAAGTCCCAAACCTTGGATTCCATATAAAAATTATCATAGTGATAACACCCATGTCACAAAATGTGTGAAAAGCGTTGAACCGAATGTCCAAAAATCCCCCCCTAGCACGTGTCAAGCAAGTTCCGAACTCGAGAACTATCTCTCTGATATCATTTGTTGGACAATGATTTTAGTTATACCAAAACATGCAGGTTTTAATCTCTTCCACAATTGTCAAAATTAGGATCCAAGAGAGGGGGTTAACCCATGTCACGAAACTAACGATAGGTTGATTATCAGTGACAGTGATAGGTTGATTATTAGTGATAATAAACATCATGATTAACAAATCCAGATCCATTCATACAAGTCATATGCCAATATCACCAATATCATCTCTCAAAACATATGTACAACATCATCAAGATATTCATCCAAACCATGTGCCAATATATACCTCAAACATGTACCATAACCTCCATAAACCTTGTACAGAGGATATGCCTCAAACATATGTCATATCATTCATGATATGCCTCAACCATCTTCCAAAATATGTGCCTCAAACATATTCCATATAATTCATGATATGCCTCAACCATGTACCAAAATATATTCCATAAATCACATACCATAACCTCTAATATATGCCTTAAGCATATACCATGACCTTAAAGATACAAGCCTCAAAATGTATATAATAACACACCTTTTCATTCCATAAAACATGGTACATTGTATCTCAGACAAACATGGCTTCCTCAACTTCAACATCAAGAGAGTAGCACCTTCTTCAAAACTCTTTTTCACAGATCCATGCTTCATACACTGTCAACCCATGAACATTGACACTTTGCCTCACTGTGACCCACATACATCCATGCCTTTCTCCAATGCAACCCATAGATAACCTCAGAAATATGTGTCTCTCTCCATTGCAACCCGTGGATAACCTTAGAAAGTTAGTTCAGTCACTTTTTTACTCCTTTCTCTCCTCGACCTCCTTTCTTCTAGACTATATTTACTTTGTTGAGATTGCCAATCCTCTTAGCACAAGTGTAGACCCACTTATGCTAGATCCATACCATAAACACACACTTGGATGGATGAACAAATGAGAGTTTCTTGATGTGTATTTATAATTTTCCAAGTACCTCCCTTTATTAACTTCAGGGACRACCAATAACTTCTTATTTTMAACAACTTTTCTCCTTTAATTAATTTTGGGGYTGACTTGTAACTTCTTKACCTAGAATCTAGGGCTTCTTAACCATACTTCAGGGCTTAAACTTTAAGAGGGCATAAATTCTCAACTATAAGGAAYGATGTGACTTACAACCTACCATTGGAAATGGAATGATGATGACTATACACCTACATGCRTTTTTCATGTATTTGCAATGTCTTTCATTCTCTTTTTTCTCAAACAACTTCAAGCTTCATGACCAACCTCTAGGGCATGTAAACCACTTAACCACTTAGCTATATTTCCAAGTATTCTTGTAGAATTCTTCAATGTGTCTTCCCCCGACTTCCATTCTTAAATCTACACCATAAGGAGACCACTTTAGAGACTTATCCAAATACACCCATCACTTCCATATGCTTCACCAATTGCTTTGGGTATTCTTCTAGATTTTACATCAACAACAACCAACTTTCCAACAATACCCTCCTTTGGAATTGATGGAAACACTCATACTCCACCTGTGACCATTTTCCCCCTATCTACATGCTTTTTGAAATTTCTCTCCCCCTTTTACATCAATGGAAAAGGGTAACTCCCTTTGACAAACTCTCTCTCCCCATCTTCATGCTTTTGATATTTCTCTTTTTCTTTTATTCTTTTTCTCCCCCTTTGGTATTAATGGTAACTCCCTCTAATGGTTTCTCTCCTCCTGTCTTCTTTTTCAAGATGCCATGCTTTCTTTCCTCTATTTTGGTGTTTTTGTTTTCCATTGGTACTTCTTGTTACTGTAATCTATTGACGTATATTAAAATCATTCATGTTGAGGTTCCTTCATCACTTTACTTCAATTCTTCATGGATTGTCATCTTCACTACACTAACATCAATGACGTAATCATTCAACAATATTCTCTTGATAATATATCTCCCCCTTTCTTTATTTTCATTTCACTACTTTCCTTCCTGTGACTAGTTGGTTCCACTTGTCAATATCCTTTACTTTTGAGCCATATGTTTTACAACAAATCTATCTTCCTTTATAAAATTCCTCCTGAGATCATGATTTCATCCACTTTCATGTATCATATCTAGTTCATGTCGAGTATTGTCTTCTAGACCTGTCAAATATCTCTTGAATTTATTTGTGTCCATATGTAACAAAACTGTCAATGACTCTGCTACTTAACTACACACAATGTTGACCCATCTGTCACTTCTGAAATTGATTACCGCATATCTCTTCTTCTCAATCTTAATCAAATATGCTCACAAGTTTTCAACATTATGTAATGATCAATATATCCCTTATTGAATACATTCTTAGAATATTCTATGAATCGTCGCCTCAAATCATTCTAAATCTTCCTTCCCAAAAAATACAAATGAACACTTCAAAACTATATGAAAGATAGGTCACTAATATGTAACAATTTTTTCTTAGACTCCCCCTCTTCAACATTCACATTATAGAGAGTCTCCAAGCCTCAAACATATGTCATATAATTCATGATATAACTCAACCATGTACCAAAATACATGACATAAATCATGTACCATAACCTCCAAGATATGTCTTAAGCATATACCATGACCTTCAAGATACAAGCCTCAAAATGTATAGAATAACATACCTTTAATTTTGTAAAACCTAGTACATCAGATATTAGACCAACAGGCCTACCTCAAATTTAACATTAAGAGAGTAGCACCTTATTCAAAACTCTTTTTCATACATCCGCAAGTCATACATTGTCAACCCGTGGGCATCCGTGCTTTGCCTCATTGTGACTCGTGTACATCCACTCCTTTCTCCACTACAAACCATATATAACCTCATAAATAGGTTCATTTCTCCACTACATCTCGTGGATAACCGTAGAAATATAGTTCAGTCACCTTCGTAATCCTTTCTCTCCTCGGCCTCCTTTCTCCTAGGCCATATTTTCTTTGTTGAGATCACCAATCCTCTTGGAACAAGTGCAGACCCACTTATGTCAAGATACATACCATAAACACACACTTGGTTGGATTACAAAAGGAGAGGTTATTGATGTGTATTTATACTTTTCCAAGTACCTCTCTTGCTTAACTTTACGGCTGACCTGTAACTTCTTATTTGCAACATGTTTTCTCCTTAATTTAATTTTGGGGCCGACTTGTAACTTCTTGACCTTGAATCCAGGGCTTCATGACCATACTTTTGGTATTAAAATTTAAGAGGGAATAACTTCTCCACCATGAGGAAACACATGCGTACCACCTTCCCTTAGAAATGACATGACAAGGATTATCCATATATAAGGGTTTTTCATGCAATTTGCAATGTCCTTCATCCTTGTTTTCCTCAAACAATTTCAGGCTTCATGAGCACACCTCCATGGCTTCTAAACCACTTAACCACTTAACCATATTTGCATGGATTATTGTAGACTTCTTCAAATTGTCTTCCTGTGAGGGCCTTTTTTAAATCTACGCCATAAGGGGACCACTTTGGAGACTTCTTCAAATATACCCATCACTTCTATATGCTTCCCAAGTTACTTCAGGGATTCTTCTAGGTTTGACCAGGGTTGAAATCAATGACAACTAACATTCCAAAAATATCCCCCTACAGAATTGATGACAACACTCATACTCCACATGTCACCATTGCTCCCTCTATCTACATTCTTGTTGAACTTTATCTCCCCCTTTGACATCAATGGAAAAGGGTAACTCCCTTGACAATGTCTCTCTCATCGTCTTTATGATTTTGATCTTTCTCTTCTACTTTTGTTCTTTTTCTTTCCCTTTGACATTAATAGTAATTACCTCTAACGATTTATCTCCCTATGTCTTATTTTGCAAGATGGTGTTCTTTATTTCCTCTCTTCCAGTGATTTTTTTCCATTGGTACTTCATGTTAATGTAATCTACTAATGTATATTAAAATCATTCATGTTAAGGTTCCTTCATCACTTGACTTAAATTCTTCATGTCTTGTCACATTCACTGCACTGACATCAATGAAATAATAATTCAACAATATTCTCTTAACAATATATCTTCTCTTGATGGTTTTTCTCCCCCTTTCTTGTTGTTCCTTTCACTTCTTTCCTTCCTATGACTAGATGGTTCCACCTATCAATATGCTTTACTTCTGAGTCATATTCTTTACAATGAATCCATATTAATTTCTGCAATTCCTTCTAATCTCATGACTTCATCCACTGTCATGTATCCTCTTTGTTTCTTGTTAGGTATTGTCTTCTAGACTTGTCCAATATATCATGAATTCATTTTTTTTCCATATGTCACAATTGTCCATGACTCTACTACTTAACTGCATGTAATGTTGACCCATCTGTCACTATTTCAACTCATTACCACATATATTTTCTTCTCAATATGAATCAAATATGTTCATAAGTCTAAAAAATTTGTTAATGAATATATCCTTACTTGAATGTATTCTTTGAATCTGCTATGAATCTCTTCCTTGAATCATTCTAAATATGCCTTCTAAAAACTGCAAATGAACACTTCAGATTGTCTAAAAACTAGTTCTCTACTATATAACAGTTGTTTCTTATACTCCCCCTCTTCAACATTCACATTACTTGGAGTCTCCAATGCATATGGCTTAGAATAATATTTCAAGATGCTTTTTAGTAGGATCATCATTATGAATCTCGACATCTTCCTCTTTGCATGTAGATTTGTCCAGACTTATCATAACATGGACTTTGACTGTTGAGAATGTCTTCTAGCGTTTGGGAGATTTTCAAGTTCTTATTGAGATTGTTGACTTCAACCCTCAATGACACGACTTTTCCTTAAAGATTCTTACAATATTCTTCTTTATTTATCATCTGGATATTCATTACTTCTTTCATTCTCTTTGCTTCTTCAAGTTGGGTTTTCAAGGATATGATATCTTCTTCAAGTCTTCCTTCTTGTTGACTAAATTCTGCTTTAATCCTATTTGAGTCTTCAGGTCTTTCCTTAAAATGAATTGTCAAAATATTTTCTCTCTTTTCTGCTTCTTTTAGCTTAGTTTTTAAATGAGCAACTTCTTTGGGATTTTGAGAACTCTCCTTTAGTTTGATCAATTCTTCCTTGAATGAATTTCTTTTCTTCATTTCTCTTTTTATCTCACTTAAGATGCTAATTAGTTTTTCTTCAAGATCTACTTCACCTTATTCATAATCTTCATCATGTCCTTTCTAATTTTCCATTTCCATGAAGAGAGCTCTTTCCGAATCACTGTCACTATCATCATCTGTTTGTTTGGGTGTTGGAACTAACAATATAAGTGAGTTCAATGCTATATTCAGACTGATGAAGTATGATCTTGGTTAGGATGTGCTAAAATTGCAGGTACTTGATGATTCCAAACTAGTCATAAACTGGATGTTGGGTGTTGTACATATCACAAACAATTCTCTTGTTAATATTGGTCGGATACTAAAAATAATTTCACAAACATTTCAGGTGATTTCCTTCAAGTATATTTTTAGACACTTAAATGCCCAGGTGGACTCTCTTTCCAAGGAAGCTTTAGTTGGGTTGTGTCTGAAAACTTTTTGATATTGAAAGAATTAATCTCTGGAAACATTATCCATAGAAGTTCAATTCCTTTTTATGATCATTAGTGGCTCAAGTATTTGGTTTTAGATATTGTCCTTTGACTTAGTGAATCCTTGTTTGTTGTGTGTTGTTTTTAATTACATGTATTTATATTTATAAAGGAGGATTAGTGAAATTCTATTATATTTCACTAATCTTACTTTATAAATATAAATACATGTAATTAAAATTAACACACAACAAAAAAGGATTCACTAAGTCAAAGGACAATATCTAAAACCAAATACTTGAGCCACTAATGATCATGAAAGGAACTAAACTTCTGTGATGGCTTGGGTATTCAAAAAGAAAATATTTTTTGATGGCTTGGGTCTTAAATAACTCAGCGGGAGAATATTATTCCAACCTCAAGTATCTAGTGTCAATGGATGAGGTTGATCCCATTGAGGAGTGGTGGTACAAGAAAATTTGGAAGATCTATTTCCCAATAAAATGCATAATATTTTTATGGTTAGTTCTCAAGGAAAGGGTTATTATGTAGGACAGTTTGCAAAGGAGTTGTAAGAAATTTCTTCATCTATGCTACCTATGTAAATCAGAGGAGGAAACAGACTTTCATGTGTTCCATAATTGTTCTTTCTCAGTTGTTTCTTGGCTAGATATCAGTAGTCATTTGGGCCTTCCTCCTTTATCGAGTAAAATTTCTCTAAATGAATGTTTATGGGAATTCTTTAACAACCCTCCGTAAAATAAATGGAGAGATTTTCCACCTCTCGTGGTATGGGGAATATAGATCTCTAGAAACAACAAAAAATTTGAAGGTAGAGGTTGTATACCATCTTTCCAAATTGCTCGACAGGTTTCTGGTAGGATGGAATACTTCATAGTTCCATAAGTGGTGGCCCAGCCTCCGGTCCTCCTCCCAAAATATATAGACCAATATTACCCATGGGGTTTATTTGATGGGGCATCACAAGTGTAGGGGTAGAGTTGTGGTACTGACTTCATACTTTTTTTTAATAAAAATAATTTTGTTACAGGGAAATTATGATTGGGTGTTGGAACTAAGGATAAAAGTGAGTTCAATGTTATCCTCAGAATGATGAAGTATTCTCTTGGTTAGGGTGTGCTAAAATTACATGTACTTGATGATTCCAAACTAGTCATAGACTAGATGTTGGGTGTTATACATATCACGAACAATTCTCTTGTTAATATTGGTTGGATCCTAAATATAATTTTAGAAACATTTCAGGTGATTTCCTTCAAGTATATTTTCAGACACTTAAATTCCCTGGTGGACTCTCTTTCCAAGGAAGATTTAGTTGGGTCTGAAAATGTTTTGATATTGGAAGAATTCATCTCTAGAAATATTATCCACATAAGTTCAGTTCCTTTTTATGATCATTAGTGGCTCAAGTATTTGGTTTTAGATATTTTCCTTTGACTTAGTGAATCCTGATTTGTTTTGTGTTGTTTTTAATTGTATATATTTATAGGTATAAAGTAGGATTAGTCACACACACACACACACACATAGAGAGATATATCACTAATCCTACTTTATAACTATAAATATAAATTAACTTACTCTTATGATGATGATGATTAACGTCCATTGAGACCAATTGGTCTATCGAACCTTAAGAACGTAAGAGATTAGTTCAATTTATTTAAACTTGTATTTATATTCTTGAAAATAACTGAGAGAAGTGTTCCAAGATCACCATAGTTTTGATGACTTGGAAGGTTAGGAACGTATGTATTGTGGAAAATATTTTTAAATTGGGATCTAATATCTGTATATGTAGGGAAATATAAGAGGAAGTGATTTTCATATTATACCCTCTTAGTGTCACAAAAATGATATATTATTTCATCCCACGATGTTTTCGAAGTTGTCCAATGCCCAATTTGACTATATAGCTCATGAGAGTTTGTTCTTATTTTAGCAATGTTGATTTTCTTCTTTGCACTTCTCAAAAATGAGAGGTAATTTTGATATTCTAAATTAGGTTTGACCACCTCCTTTTAGTATCTTAATTTTCTTTATCCTTTAATTATTTATCACACCCCATATTCTCCTTAAATTTAGAAGTGATAATATTTGTAATATTATCGATCTTTTGCATGATGGCTTCTTCTTGTATTCGCCAATGATTTAGCCAAGATTTGGCATCTTTATGCCATACCCTCTTGCGATGATGGTGGTTTTGGATAGAACTTGAATCAATTTTTGGGAGCCTCTTGTCATTCATGTTATTTATATTGTTCTTTTCCGTTAGGTATATAATCATATAAATTATCTTAATGGAGGAAAGGATTGCTTCTATGAGGAGGATACGATAGGGTGTATTTCCCTTAATTTTGATATTATAAGTTATAAAATTATTTTGGATCTATCCTATCTTTCTCCAGGATTCTCTAGATACATTGTAACCCCAAACTTCACATCCATATAATATAACCAAAGTGACGAGAGTGTGAGAGAGGAGTTTTTTTATCCCAAAGCCAAAGGTCTTCTGATTTACAATTGTTTCCGAGCCCATAATAATATTTCCACCATCCATTTATCCTTTTTTTCAACACTATAGTTCCAATTAAGGTTGTGGTGGATATTGATTCCAAGCTATTTGTATGAAGGCACTTCCTACAAGCTATTGATGTCATAAACAAAAGTATCGTAGGTGATCCTTTTGGATTTAATTATCATAACCTTTGTTTTGTCAGTGTTCACAGTCATGCCCATGCTAGAGTAGAAGTCCTTGAGGATTATTAGTTTCTTACCTAGGTCATAGGGACTCTTTGCAATAAGAACAATATCATCAGCATAAATAAGGAGTATAATGAATATACTAATGAGAGTTGTGCCAACAAATCCTGTGTCCTCTAAACAATATTTTAACTTATCAATATAAATGTTGAAAAGTTCAGTGGATACGGGACAACCCTGCTTGACTCCTATATTACAGGTAATTTCTTCTGACAATCCCTCAATGCTCCTAAACTTGGTATCGAGTGCCGCAAACCGATTTCTTATGCAAACATTACTCCCTCGTGAAGTTGACGTATCAACTACCCCCATCGAGGCCCACAAACCTTCTCACATTTCATCTCTCGGGGTTAGGGTTTTCACATTTCTGATTTATGTTAAAAAATTGTTTGGAGCATCATTGTAATCAAATTATTGTGAATTAATGTAGCCAGCACATCTCTCCTCGTAGATAAGCTTCCACCATTCCATCTATCTTGTGTTCTTTTGAATTTTACAGTCTTTTGTATTTCAGGCAATCATTAATAGAATCTGAAATTTAATGTATTATTGTGTTCTTTTCTATATATATGTATATTTCCTTGTTATATCTCTGTTGTATTTATTACTTCATGTCATTTTCAAAATAATATGGATCAATGGTATTAGATTAGTTTGTTCCTTATCGTTCTTAGTGCATGTCCCTGATGAGGTCAAGGTATAGAGAGTTGGGTCTTGATCTTGTTTATCTTGAGGAAAACTGATCTCGCACACCCAAGAAACCTCCCATGGTGGAATAAAATAGGGATGTTGGGAAAGGATAACATTTAAAATTGTTTCTCAAGGAAGCCCTAATGCAACAAAAGAACTATATGATGGATAATTTCGCCTAGATCCTTTGACGATTTCCGAAAACAATGGAGGCACCTTCAACCAACAGTCACTTCAAACATGCAACTCCCTTCAAGGTACAAGTTAACTTTGATATTCATTTATTTGAAGGCCAGATAGACACTGATTCTTTGGAAAAAAGGTTAAGTCCTCTATAGGGTTATTTCTTTGTCCAACATTTTTCCAACAATGAAAAGATTGCCTTCGCGCTCCTTAGGGCCCTTCTTCATGTCATATATTAGTGGGAGACTTACCATGAGAAACATGTCGAGGATGAGTCTAATTATTTTTGGTCAGGACCCACTTGGGAGGATTTTGTTGATTCCCTCAAGGAACAATATTACCATGTTGGAAATTATGATGACCAGTACATGAAATGGACCACACGGTGCCAAGAGAGGGGCCAAACAGTGTCGGATTTCATAAATACCTTCCATACCTTACACACCAATATGGTTATCAAATACTCTGAGTGACATCTAGTTCTAAAATATCATGGGGCTTTACATAGGTACATTATAATTGAAATGGATTTTCTAGACATCTCATCATTGGGAGTCACTTATCGATATGTTGTCAAAATCAAGTAGAAATTTAAGCAGGATTTCAGGTCTACAAATCCGCAACACCTAAAGTATGGTAAGGGTGTCTCTAAATACTAGGACAAAGGATATAGAAAGGATGGCCAACCCTAGGATAACCATCCCAAGCCACCAACAAAGAAGGGTAATGGGAAGTCGAATAAGGACACTGGAAAGTGGTGCAAGTTTCAAAAAATCCCTTGGCAGAATACTGATAAATGTTTCTTCAAACAGTTAATGTTGGCTGATACAAAAGCCTCGAGGAAAGATACAACTCAGACTCTTATTCGAAACCAGAAAAGGGAAGAAAGATCATTGATGCAGAACCTAGTTTCACCATTGCTACCATAAAATTCCAACCAGAGGAACCGAAGGAGCCTGAAGAAGGAGAGTTCCTCTTCCACTCAAAAATGTGGGTGAAAAGGACCCCACTCCATTTCATTGTTGAAAATGGTAGCTAGAAGAAACTGATATCGACATAGGTTTTCAATATTTTTAACCTAACAAGAACGTTGCATCCTTGTCCATACACCATTGGTTAGTTCAGCTAGGGATGGGATATTCACGTTAGTCAGAAATGTCACCTACAATATGACATCAAACCCTTCAAAGATGAGGTATTGNTGACCTGTAACTTCTTATTTGCAACATGTTTTCTCCTTAATTTAATTTTGGGGCCGACTTGTAACTTCTTGACCTTGAATCCAGGGCTTCATGACCATACTTTTGGTATTAAAATTTAAGAGGGAATAACTTCTCCACCATGAGGAAACACATGCGTACCACCTTCCCTTAGAAATGACATGACAAGGATTATCCATATATAAGGGTTTTTCATGCAATTTGCAATGTCCTTCATCCTTGTTTTCCTCAAACAATTTCAGGCTTCATGAGCACACCTCCATGGCTTCTAAACCACTTAACCACTTAACCATATTTGCATGGATTATTGTAGACTTCTTCAAATTGTCTTCCTGTGAGGGCCTTTTTTAAATCTACGCCATAAGGGGACCACTTTGGAGACTTCTTCAAATATACCCATCACTTCTATATGCTTCCCAAGTTACTTCAGGGATTCTTCTAGGTTTGACCAGGGTTGAAATCAATGACAACTAACATTCCAAAAATATCCCCCTACAGAATTGATGACAACACTCATACTCCACATGTCACCATTGCTCCCTCTATCTACATTCTTGTTGAACTTTATCTCCCCCTTTGACATCAATGGAAAAGGGTAACTCCCTTGACAATGTCTCTCTCATCGTCTTTATGATTTTGATCTTTCTCTTCTACTTTTGTTCTTTTTCTTTCCCTTTGACATTAATAGTAATTACCTCTAACGATTTATCTCCCTATGTCTTATTTTGCAAGATGGTGTTCTTTATTTCCTCTCTTCCAGTGATTTTTTTCCATTGGTACTTCATGTTAATGTAATCTACTAATGTATATTAAAATCATTCATGTTAAGGTTCCTTCATCACTTGACTTAAATTCTTCATGTCTTGTCACATTCACTGCACTGACATCAATGAAATAATAATTCAACAATATTCTCTTAACAATATATCTTCTCTTGATGGTTTTTCTCCCCCTTTCTTGTTGTTCCTTTCACTTCTTTCCTTCCTATGACTAGATGGTTCCACCTATCAATATGCTTTACTTCTGAGTCATATTCTTTACAATGAATCCATATTAATTTCTGCAATTCCTTCTAATCTCATGACTTCATCCACTGTCATGTATCCTCTTTGTTTCTTGTTAGGTATTGTCTTCTAGACTTGTCCAATATATCATGAATTCATTTTTTTTCCATATGTCACAATTGTCCATGACTCTACTACTTAACTGCATGTAATGTTGACCCATCTGTCACTATTTCAACTCATTACCACATATATTTTCTTCTCAATATGAATCAAATATGTTCATAAGTCTAAAAAATTTGTTAATGAATATATCCTTACTTGAATGTATTCTTTGAATCTGCTATGAATCTCTTCCTTGAATCATTCTAAATATGCCTTCTAAAAACTGCAAATGAACACTTCAGATTGTCTAAAAACTAGTTCTCTACTATATAACAGTTGTTTCTTATACTCCCCCTCTTCAACATTCACATTACTTGGAGTCTCCAATGCATATGGCTTAGAATAATATTTCAAGATGCTTTTTAGTAGGATCATCATTATGAATCTCGACATCTTCCTCTTTGCATGTAGATTTGTCCAGACTTATCATAACATGGACTTTGACTGTTGAGAATGTCTTCTAGCGTTTGGGAGATTTTCAAGTTCTTATTGAGATTGTTGACTTCAACCCTCAATGACACGACTTTTCCTTAAAGATTCTTACAATATTCTTCTTTATTTATCATCTGGATATTCATTACTTCTTTCATTCTCTTTGCTTCTTCAAGTTGGGTTTTCAAGGATATGATATCTTCTTCAAGTCTTCCTTCTTGTTGACTAAATTCTGCTTTAATCCTATTTGAGTCTTCAGGTCTTTCCTTAAAATGAATTGTCAAAATATTTTCTCTCTTTTCTGCTTCTTTTAGCTTAGTTTTTAAATGAGCAACTTCTTTGGGATTTTGAGAACTCTCCTTTAGTTTGATCAATTCTTCCTTGAATGAATTTCTTTTCTTCATTTCTCTTTTTATCTCACTTAAGATGCTAATTAGTTTTTCTTCAAGATCTACTTCACCTTATTCATAATCTTCATCATGTCCTTTCTAATTTTCCATTTCCATGAAGAGAGCTCTTTCCGAATCACTGTCACTATCATCATCTGTTTGTTTGGGTGTTGGAACTAACAATATAAGTGAGTTCAATGCTATATTCAGACTGATGAAGTATGATCTTGGTTAGGATGTGCTAAAATTGCAGGTACTTGATGATTCCAAACTAGTCATAAACTGGATGTTGGGTGTTGTACATATCACAAACAATTCTCTTGTTAATATTGGTCGGATACTAAAAATAATTTCACAAACATTTCAGGTGATTTCCTTCAAGTATATTTTTAGACACTTAAATGCCCAGGTGGACTCTCTTTCCAAGGAAGCTTTAGTTGGGTTGTGTCTGAAAACTTTTTGATATTGAAAGAATTAATCTCTGGAAACATTATCCATAGAAGTTCAATTCCTTTTTATGATCATTAGTGGCTCAAGTATTTGGTTTTAGATATTGTCCTTTGACTTAGTGAATCCTTGTTTGTTGTGTGTTGTTTTTAATTACATGTATTTATATTTATAAAGGAGGATTAGTGAAATTCTATTATATTTCACTAATCTTACTTTATAAATATAAATACATGTAATTAAAATTAACACACAACAAAAAAGGATTCACTAAGTCAAAGGACAATATCTAAAACCAAATACTTGAGCCACTAATGATCATGAAAGGAACTAAACTTCTGTGATGGCTTGGGTATTCAAAAAGAAAATATTTTTTGATGGCTTGGGTCTTAAATAACTCAGCGGGAGAATATTATTCCAACCTCAAGTATCTAGTGTCAATGGATGAGGTTGATCCCATTGAGGAGTGGTGGTACAAGAAAATTTGGAAGATCTATTTCCCAATAAAATGCATAATATTTTTATGGTTAGTTCTCAAGGAAAGGGTTATTATGTAGGACAGTTTGCAAAGGAGTTGTAAGAAATTTCTTCATCTATGCTACCTATGTAAATCAGAGGAGGAAACAGACTTTCATGTGTTCCATAATTGTTCTTTCTCAGTTGTTTCTTGGCTAGATATCAGTAGTCATTTGGGCCTTCCTCCTTTATCGAGTAAAATTTCTCTAAATGAATGTTTATGGGAATTCTTTAACAACCCTCCGTAAAATAAATGGAGAGATTTTCCACCTCTCGTGGTATGGGGAATATAGATCTCTAGAAACAACAAAAAATTTGAAGGTAGAGGTTGTATACCATCTTTCCAAATTGCTCGACAGGTTTCTGGTAGGATGGAATACTTCATAGTTCCATAAGTGGTGGCCCAGCCTCCGGTCCTCCTCCCAAAATATATAGACCAATATTACCCATGGGGTTTATTTGATGGGGCATCACAAGTGTAGGGGTAGAGTTGTGGTACTGACTTCATACTTTTTTTTAATAAAAATAATTTTGTTACAGGGAAATTATGATTGGGTGTTGGAACTAAGGATAAAAGTGAGTTCAATGTTATCCTCAGAATGATGAAGTATTCTCTTGGTTAGGGTGTGCTAAAATTACATGTACTTGATGATTCCAAACTAGTCATAGACTAGATGTTGGGTGTTATACATATCACGAACAATTCTCTTGTTAATATTGGTTGGATCCTAAATATAATTTTAGAAACATTTCAGGTGATTTCCTTCAAGTATATTTTCAGACACTTAAATTCCCTGGTGGACTCTCTTTCCAAGGAAGATTTAGTTGGGTCTGAAAATGTTTTGATATTGGAAGAATTCATCTCTAGAAATATTATCCACATAAGTTCAGTTCCTTTTTATGATCATTAGTGGCTCAAGTATTTGGTTTTAGATATTTTCCTTTGACTTAGTGAATCCTGATTTGTTTTGTGTTGTTTTTAATTGTATATATTTATAGGTATAAAGTAGGATTAGTCACACACACACACACACACATAGAGAGATATATCACTAATCCTACTTTATAACTATAAATATAAATTAACTTACTCTTATGATGATGATGATTAACGTCCATTGAGACCAATTGGTCTATCGAACCTTAAGAACGTAAGAGATTAGTTCAATTTATTTAAACTTGTATTTATATTCTTGAAAATAACTGAGAGAAGTGTTCCAAGATCACCATAGTTTTGATGACTTGGAAGGTTAGGAACGTATGTATTGTGGAAAATATTTTTAAATTGGGATCTAATATCTGTATATGTAGGGAAATATAAGAGGAAGTGATTTTCATATTATACCCTCTTAGTGTCACAAAAATGATATATTATTTCATCCCACGATGTTTTCGAAGTTGTCCAATGCCCAATTTGACTATATAGCTCATGAGAGTTTGTTCTTATTTTAGCAATGTTGATTTTCTTCTTTGCACTTCTCAAAAATGAGAGGTAATTTTGATATTCTAAATTAGGTTTGACCACCTCCTTTTAGTATCTTAATTTTCTTTATCCTTTAATTATTTATCACACCCCATATTCTCCTTAAATTTAGAAGTGATAATATTTGTAATATTATCGATCTTTTGCATGATGGCTTCTTCTTGTATTCGCCAATGATTTAGCCAAGATTTGGCATCTTTATGCCATACCCTCTTGCGATGATGGTGGTTTTGGATAGAACTTGAATCAATTTTTGGGAGCCTCTTGTCATTCATGTTATTTATATTGTTCTTTTCCGTTAGGTATATAATCATATAAATTATCTTAATGGAGGAAAGGATTGCTTCTATGAGGAGGATACGATAGGGTGTATTTCCCTTAATTTTGATATTATAAGTTATAAAATTATTTTGGATCTATCCTATCTTTCTCCAGGATTCTCTAGATACATTGTAACCCCAAACTTCACATCCATATAATATAACCAAAGTGACGAGAGTGTGAGAGAGGAGTTTTTTTATCCCAAAGCCAAAGGTCTTCTGATTTACAATTGTTTCCGAGCCCATAATAATATTTCCACCATCCATTTATCCTTTTTTTCAACACTATAGTTCCAATTAAGGTTGTGGTGGATATTGATTCCAAGCTATTTGTATGAAGGCACTTCCTACAAGCTATTGATGTCATAAACAAAAGTATCGTAGGTGATCCTTTTGGATTTAATTATCATAACCTTTGTTTTGTCAGTGTTCACAGTCATGCCCATGCTAGAGTAGAAGTCCTTGAGGATTATTAGTTTCTTACCTAGGTCATAGGGACTCTTTGCAATAAGAACAATATCATCAGCATAAATAAGGAGTATAATGAATATACTAATGAGAGTTGTGCCAACAAATCCTGTGTCCTCTAAACAATATTTTAACTTATCAATATAAATGTTGAAAAGTTCAGTGGATACGGGACAACCCTGCTTGACTCCTATATTACAGGTAATTTCTTCTGACAATCCCTCAATGCTCCTAAACTTGGTATCGAGTGCCGCAAACCGATTTCTTATGCAAACATTACTCCCTCGTGAAGTTGACGTATCAACTACCCCCATCGAGGCCCACAAACCTTCTCACATTTCATCTCTCGGGGTTAGGGTTTTCACATTTCTGATTTATGTTAAAAAATTGTTTGGAGCATCATTGTAATCAAATTATTGTGAATTAATGTAGCCAGCACATCTCTCCTCGTAGATAAGCTTCCACCATTCCATCTATCTTGTGTTCTTTTGAATTTTACAGTCTTTTGTATTTCAGGCAATCATTAATAGAATCTGAAATTTAATGTATTATTGTGTTCTTTTCTATATATATGTATATTTCCTTGTTATATCTCTGTTGTATTTATTCCTTCATGTCATTTTCAAAATAATATGGATCAATGGTATTAGATTAGTTTGTTCCTTATCGTTCTTAGTGCATGTCCCTGATGAGGTCAAGGTATAGAGAGTTGGGTCTTGATATTGTTTATCTTGAGGAAAACTGATCTCGCACACCCAAGAAACCTCCCATTGTGGAATAAAATAGGGATGTTGGGAAAGGATAACATTTAAAATTGTTTCTCAAGGAAGCCCTCATGCAACAAAAGAACTATATGATGGATAATTTCACCTAGATCCTTTGACGATTTCCGAAAACAATGGAGGCACCTTCAATCAACAGTCACTTCAAACATGCAACTCCCTTCAAGGTACAAGTTAACTTTGATATTCATTTATTTGAAGGCCAGATAGACACTGATTCTTTGGAAAAAAGGTTAAGTCCACTATAGGGTTATTTCTTTGTCCAACATTTTTCCAACAATGAAAAGATTGCCTTCGCGCTCCTTAAGGCCCTTCTCCATGTCATATATTAGTGGGAGACTTACCATGAGAAACATGTCGAGGATGAGTCTAAATTTTTTTGGTCAGGACCCACTTGGGAGGATTTTTTTGATTCCCTCAAGGAACAATATTACCATGTTGGAAATTATGATGACCAGTACATGAGATGGACCACACGGCGCCAAGAGAGGGGCCAAACAGTGTCGGATTTCATAAATACCTTCCATACCTTACACACCAATATGGTTATCAAATACTCTGAGTGACATCTGGTTCTAAAATATCATGGGGCTTTACATAGGTACATTATAATTGAAATGGATTTTCTAGACATCTCATCATTGGGAGTCACTTATCGATATGTTGTCAAAATCAAGTAGAAATTTANTTAATTGATATGACACCTAGTTCTCCTCTGCCTAACATCCCTATATACAGGTGTTTTGTTATGGAGAATTAAGAAATCAAATGCTAGATCCAAGAGAAAATTATGAAGGGCCACATCATACCAAGATCCTCACCTTCTAGGAGCCCAATTATTTTGGTACAGAATAAGGATAGGAAATGGAAAAAATGTATTGATTAAAAATCCTTGAGAAATATCATAGTTAAGAATCAATAACCAATTCCTCGGATTGATGATCTTCTCGATAAAATTTGCAACATGTGAGGGGGTTTACCCATGTCGCAAAACTTGTGAGAAGCGTTGAACCCAATGTCCAATAACCTCCCCCTAGAAATTGTCAGGCGAGTTATGAACTTGATACCTACCGCTCTAATACATCTTGTTGGACAATGATTTTAGTTATACCAAAACCCACAGGTGTCAATCTTTTCCACAATTTTCATAGTTATAATCCATGAGAGGGGGTTAACCCATGTTGTGAAACTCACGATAGGTTGATTATTAGTGACAGTGATAGGTTTATTATCAGTGATAATCAACACCATGATCAACAAATCCATATGCATTCATACAATTCATATGCCAATACCACCAATATCATCTCTCAAAACATATGTCCAACATCATCAAAATATCCATCCAAACCATGTGCCAATATATAACTCAAGCATGTACCATAACCTCCATAAACCATGTACCAAGGATATGCCTCAAACATATGCCATATCATTCATGATATGCCTTAAACATGTACCAAAACATATTCCATAAACCACAAACCATAACCTCCAAGATATGCCTTAAGAATATACCATGACCTTCAAGATATAAGCCTCAAAATGTATATAATAACACACCTTTTCATTCTGTAAAACCTGGTACATCGGATCTCAGAAAAACATACATTCCTCAAATTTGGAATCAAGAGAGTATCATCTTCTTGAAAACTATTTTTCAAAGATCCACGATTCATACATTGTCAACCCATGAACATCCATTATTTGCCTCACTGTGACCTGCATAAATCCATGCCTTTCTCCATTGCAATCCACAGATAACCTCATAAATCTGCGCCTTGCTCCACTGCAACCCGTGGATAACCTCAGAAATTTAGTTCAGTCACTCTTTTACTCCTTTCTCTCCTCAAACTCCTTTCTTCTAGGCCAGATTTACTTTTCTAAGATCACCAATCCTCCTAGAACAAGTGCAGACCCACTTATGATAGATCCATACCATAAACACACACTTGGATGGATGGAAAAATGAGAGTTTCTTGATGTGTATTTATAATTTTCCAAGTACCTCCCTTTATTAACTTTAGGTCTGATGAGTAACTTCTTATTTTCAACAACCTTTCTCCTTTAATTAGTTTTGGGGCTAACTTGTAACTTCTTGACCTATAATCTTGGGCTTCTTGACCATACTTCGAGGCTTAAACTTTAAGAGGGAATAAATTCTCAACCATGAGGAACCATGTGACGTACAACCTACCATTGGAAACGACATGATGATGACTATTCACCTACATGGGTTTTGCATGTATTTGCAATGTCTTTCATCCTCGTTTTTCTCAAACAACTTCAGGCTTCATGACCACACCTCCAGGGCTTCTAAACCACTTAACCACTTAGCTATATTTCCATGTATTATTGTAGAATTCTTCAAAGTGTCTTCCCCCGACGAAATTTTTTAGATATACACCATAAGGGGACCACTTTAGAGACTTATCCAAATACACCCATCACTTCTAGTTTCTTCACCACTTGCTTCAAGGATTCTTCTAGGGTTGACATCAATGACAACCAACTTTCCAACAATATTCCCCTTTGGCATTGATGGAAACATTCATACTCCACCTATGACCATTTCCCCCCTATCTTTATGCTTGTTGAACTTTCTCTCCCCCTTTGACATCAATGGAAAATCATAACTCCCTTTGAAAAAATCTCTCTCCCCATATTCATGCTTCCGATATTTATCTTTTTATTTTGTTCTTTTTCTCCCCCTTTGACATTAAGGGTAACTCCCTCTAATGATTTCTCCTCCCCTGTCTTCTTTTTCAATATGTCATGCTTTATGTCCTCTCTTCCGGTGTTTTTTATCAATTGGTACTTCATTTTACTGTAATTTATTGACATATATTAAAAGCATTCATGTTAAGTTTCCTTCATCACTTGACTTCAAGTCTTCATGGTTTGTCATCTTCACTGCACTGACATCAATGGCATAATCATTCAACAATATTTATTGATATTATATCGCCTCATTATGGTTTCCTCCTAGCACAAGTGCAGACTCACTTATGCTAGATCCATATCATAAACACACACCTGGATGGATGAACAAATGAGAGGTTCTTCATTTGTATTTATAATTTTCCAAGTACCCTCTTTCCATAACTTTAGGCTCTCTTGGAGTTGAGCCTCTAATGTTTGCAATTCTGGATTCTCTGTGAGGGTTTCATAAGTTTGGGTGCTTCTAGCGCTCAGCTACTTGCATTCCAAAGAAAATATTTTTAATTGGCCAAATGCACTTCGAGCAGTGGCCTCTCTTAGATCTCTTATTTCCTTAGGGGTCTCAGGCACGATACAGAGCTCCATATCCATGATGCATTGTTGGAGTTGTTGGATTACTTCTTCCAGTTGGGTCACCTATTGTGGGAGATGATATTCCATCTTCACCTCTATGACTATCATAGAGTGCAATGCTTAGTGAATCCTTTCCTGAACTTCAAGTTTCTCTACTAGCCACTGTGCCTTTTCCTCATCCCACTTCGCTTTCAGGGAAATATTTTCCCATTCTGCCTCCTTCTGTTGTTATAGAAGTGCTTTATGTTCTTGCATCAAATCTTGGGTGGCTTGTGTTGTATTTTCTTAAGCTCGTCAAAGGTGAGCTTCGACTTGATCAGTGATCTAGTGCAATTGAGTGGGATCATCACCTGTTCCTGATGCTCCTCTTGGTAAAGGCATTGTAGACACTGCTTGGCTGGATTGGAGTGCCTACTACACTTCTTTGAGTTCGCCTTTGATTTGGTTGAAGAGCTCCTCCTACTTTTCTTCTTGCTTTTTTGCGAGCTCGAGCGAAACATCGTTCAGCGCGGAAATTAGGAACTCGAAGTCATCTCAGGTAAGGGTAGTTTTAAGCGTGGTTCGGGTGGCCTTATATTTCTTTCAGGAGAAGGGCTTTAGTGGTGTCATATTTATTTTCATGGAGGGATCCT
>JZKD02S0348100.1:189731-250732 GCA_000966675.3 Picea glauca
ACATCAATGGCATAATCATTCAACAATATTTATTGATATTATATCTCCTCATTATGGTTTCCTCCTAGCACAAGTGCAGACCCACTTATGCTAGATCCATATCATAAACACACACTTGGATGGATGAACAAATGAGAGGTTCTTCATGTGTATTTATAATTTTCCAAGTACCTCCCTTTCTTAACTTTAGGGTCAACCAGTAACTTCTTATTTGCAACAACTTTTCTCCTTTAATTAATTTTTGGGTTGACTTGTAACTTCTTGACCTAGAATCAGGGGCTTCGTGACCATACTTTGGGGCTTAAAATTTAAGAGGGCATAAATTATCAACCATGAGGAACCATGTGAAGTAAAACCTACCATTGGAAACAGAATGATGATGAATATCCACCTACATGTTTTTTTCATGTATTTGCAATGTCTTTCATCCTCTTTTTTCTCAAAAAACTTTAGGATTCATGGCCACACCTTCAGGGCTTCTAAACTATTTAAAAACTTAGTCATATTTCTAGGGAATCTTGTAGAATTATTCAAATTTTATTCCCCTAAGGGACATGCTTAAATCTAAGCCATAATGGGACCACTTTGGAGACTTCTCCAAATAAACCTATCACTTATATATGCTTCACCACTTACTTCAGGGTTTCTTCTAGGTTTGACATCAATGAAAATCAACTTTCCAACAATCTTCCCCTTTGGCATTGATGGAAACACTCGTACTCCACCTGTGACCATTCCCCCCTCCCCCATTTGCATGATTTTTGAACTTTCTCTCCCCCTTTGTGATGCAGACCCCCAATCCTCAGATCGAAGTCCACATAGGATCTTTCAAATTCAACCCCTTAGAATGTGACTAGCTCTTTTATTTCCTCTCGGAAATTCTTTACACACACAACAACAGTGTTTTTCCATAGGTCCTTATCAGTATAATTGTGTGAACCAACACAAAGCACCACTCAACTCTCCTGACCACAATAAATTGATTGTGCCTTTTTTTCTTATCGAGACCTTCCTTTTCTTTCCTTTTCAGGATTTCGGGTTTCACGATTTCGTGAATCTTCTTGTCGAGGTTCTTGACCTTTCCACCTTCCGAAACCCGAAATGTCGATTTTCCCAAAATTCTTGACCCATCCTCCTACATAGCTATATCACATTTCATGACTTCGGGAGTTCCAGAACAAGGAATCCTGAGCTCTTGTCTTCACAACTGCCAAAATGCTAAAACCCGAAATTTTCAACAAGAGACTAGCTTCTATTGGAACTTTTTGCCCTTTCGGGGTTTCAGACTTCACGATTTCGTGAGTCCTGATGTAAGGCATCCGACTCTCTAACCTCCACAAACCCTAGAATCCGAAACAATATCTCCAAATGGATCAATGGCTATAAGACTCCCTTCGATTCGACGACCCACATGATTTTAGACTTTCGAGTACCGGGAGTCCAAGACTCTTGATCCCAAAACGCTGTCCTCTCAGGTTCCCGAACCCCAAAACACAGAATTGCCGAAACACCACTTCACACTATTTCATGTTTCACAATTTTGGGGGTTCTCATGTGAAGTGCCCTGAATTCTTGTCAATGGGAATTACGAAATCCCAATTCCCGAAATGTCGAATTGCCAAAACTCTCCTCCAACGGTATTTCGTGTTTCGCAATTTCAGAGCTTCTGATGTGGAGCACTCTACTCCTTTTCAATAGGAATGTCGAAATTCTGAAATTTGTCCTAGACTATTCTTTTCGTGATTTGAGAATTAGAGTGACCAAGGGTTTTTGGAATTACACTCCGGACTCACAAATCCTGAATTTCTGAAATAATATGACGCTCCAGCATATCACAATCAACGGTCCACATTGACTCCTGTTACCAGAGTGATGGATTCGTCCCTCCTTATCCACCTTGTAACTTCTTTGGATCTTGCGTTTCTCATGATTTCGGGAGTTCTCCTTGGAGAATTTCAACCGCTCGATTTATTCCTTGACAACTCCTTCGAAATGAACCAGTGTTCTTATACTGGAACTTAGATCCTGCGAAATGACTTCGACTCCTCCCTTTGAACACTTCAAAGGCGTTAACCCTTCTGAGCTTTTCTTTGACAACTTCAAATCACAAAAGAACTCCTACACGCACTCCTTGTAGAAAATCCTTCAAATACTTCTGGGTATTTGAACTCACGACTCTGTGCACTTTCTCTGCAACAATAGTCCTTCAATCTCTCAACCTTCGTTGATAATTTATAAGGTCTTGATCAGCCTGCACACACCTTGCACAACTTCTATGCTTGTCTTACACTTCTGCTGAAATGAGAACAATGGTATCCCTCCTGAGCTTTCAGAGATAAACTCTGAGCCTTCGTCAATGCACTCCTTGCAGATGTTTCACTGCACTCCTTCCAGGAACTTCTCACTCAGGATGATAAACAATTGAAACTCATTTCCTCTCTCTCTCAGAATTTAAACATTCAACATGAAAACATACATTCACACACAACATAATAACAAATGCATGACAGAGAGAGTAAGAAACTGTAAGAAAACCATTGAACATGTATACACAGAAAACATCATAACACCATGAGTCTAAATCAAAGATTCATATATTAATTCAAGCTTATGTGCATGGGTTCTCCTCTACAACGCTTCTACTACAACTCTCTTCTTCTCTATGCTAATGTTCTTAATTGATCTAATTTTGATTGATACAATGATACAAAGATGAGGGTGTCTATAGTCATTTTCCCTCTTGTTCCTAAAATTGTCTAATCTAGAATTTAAATCTACCTACTTTCATTAACTATGCATAAATGCCTCTACTTTCTACAGATGAGATCGAATCGCTCATGATATGTTTACATACGCAAGTATGCTTCCCTTTAACCATTACATTAATCCTTAAAAAAAAATTCCAAAACATGCAAAATGTGTGTTGCACTTTCTAGCTATCTTCTGCTTTCATGCTCTCTTGGCTGGTTGCTTGCGATGCTTCTGCATCATACTCCCTTGCTTGAAAATTTTCATGAACTCCTGTTCATAAGCTCATGCACAGTTTGTACATTCTTCTGAATTTCTGCTTCATCTTCCCAACTGGCATCTTCGACTGGATGTCCCTTCCATTTGACCAAGTATTCAAAATACTCATTCCTCCTAGTCCTCTTGTTGATTCTCTTGTCAAGTATACTTTCCATCTGTGTCTTTTCAACTATAGTCATTTGTTTACTCCACTGAACCTCTGTCTGTTTATTATCTACTCCTACTTCTTCATCTCTGTAAGGGTAAAAATCCACAACATTGAATATCGGTGAAATTCCAATCCCATCGGGTAATTCAATCTCATATGTGTTTGCCCCAAACTTCTTCATGACCTTGCATGGTCTAATCTTCTTCATTTTCAATTTGTTATATGTTCCCCTTGGAAACCTTTCTTTCCTCAGATCTGCAAGAATCAAATCACCAACTTCAAACTGAAGTTCTCGCCTTTGTTGATCTACTCTGTGTTTATACTCTTGACTCAGATTTTGCAAATGTTCCCTCACTTGGCTGTGAATTTCCTTCATTGCCTCTGCAAAATCCTCTACACTAGCACTTATGAATTCAGTTTGTTCCATATCTTTTAATTCAGAAACTCCCCTTGGCTGCATTCCATATATTATTTGGAATGGACTCTGCCCTATGCTTCTATTGATTGAATCATTATAAGCAAATTCCGCCTGTGGCAGAATGTGATCCCACTGACTATGGTGTTCAGTCACTAGGCTCCTCAATAAATCTCCCAAGCTCTTGTTCAAAAGTTTTGTCTTCCCATATGTATGAGGGTGATATGCTGAGCTAAATGACAAGCTTGTCCCCAGCTTCTTCCATAAATTCCTCTAGAAATATCCTACGAACTTGGTATCTTGATATAAAACTATACTCCTCGGTAAGCCGTGAAGTCTGACGACTTCTTTGAAAAACAGGTTCGCAATATGAGTTGCGTCGCTAGTTTTCTGACATGGTATAAAATGTGTCATCTTTAAAAATATGTCTACCACCACAAAGATTGAATCAAATCTTCTTTTCATTCTTGGCAGCCCCAATATAAAATCCATGCTCACTGGGTCCCACAGCCTCTCTAGTATGGGTAATGGCTGGTATAACCCTGTGTTTTTCCTTTTTCCTTTTGTGTGCTAACAAATTCTACATCTGTCCACAAATATTTTGAGCCATTTAATTTCGAGAACATTTTGTCATGACTGAAATGTCTGGCCAATCCTCCACTATGTTTTTCTTTCAACAGATTCTTCCTCATGGAACATTTTGGAATACATAATTGATTGCTTATGAATAATAATACATATTGGATCATATATTCGGTCCATTGGCTTTTGTCCCTGAGAATTGGATTCTCATATGCCTCATACGCTTCCCTAAAATCTGGGTCATCCTTATACATTTCTTTGAGGTTATCAAAACCCAAAGTTTTGACTCTAAATTCCTGCATAAGAAAACATTTGCTTCTCAAAGCATCAACAACTTTGTTAGCAGTTCCAGAAATATGTTTAGTTACAAAAGTAAAATTCTGCATGTATTCAACCCATTTTGCATGCTTTTGGTTCAATTTTTCCTATTGAATCACGAATTGTAAGGCATGATTATCACTGTACAAAACAAACTCTTTACGAACCAAATAATGTCTCCATTTCTTCAGCGCTTGTATGACTGCATAAAATTCTTTGTCATATGTGGAGTAATTAACCTTTGCTTCATTCAGTTTCTCATTGAAGTACGTGACCGACCTATCATCTTGGCTCAAGACCGCTCCAATTGTAAATCCACTAGCGTCGCACTTAACCTGAAATGTCTTACTGAAATCTGGCAGCACCAGAATTGGGTGTTCAGTAATCCTTTTCTTTAGCAAATTGAAACTTTTTTCTGCTTCCTCTGTCCAATGAAAATATTTATGTCTTTTCTTTACTGTGTCCATCATTGGTGCACTAATCCCACTGAAATTTTGAATGAATTTCCTGTAGAAACTAGCTAAACCATGGAAGCTTTGAATTTCAGATACACTCTTCGGTGATGGCCAATTCTTAATTGCCTCCACTTTATCTGGATCCATTTTTAGCTTATCTACAGAGATAACAAACCCCAAATAAATGAGTTTTGTCCTCATGAATGTTGATTTCTTCATTTTTATTAGCAACTTCTCTTGCTGTAATCTTCTCATCACTGTAGCTAAATGTTTCAAGTGTTTTGTTTTGGTCTTGCTGAAGATTAATATATCGTCCAGATATACAATGACAAACTTCCCAATAAACTCTTTCAGGACTTCATTCATCAATCTCATGAAAGTACTGGGCGTATTTGCTAAGCCAAATAGCATAATAAGCCATTCATACAACCCCTCATTTGTCTTGAATGTTGTCTTCCATTCATTGCCTTCTCTCATACAAATTTGATGATATCCACTTTTCAAATCAATCTTTGAAAAAAAAATTCTCCACTGAAGCAATCCATCAAATCATCCATCCTTGGTAATGGAAATCTGTACCTAATGGTAATATTATTGATTTCCCTTGAGTCTGTACATATTCTCCAGCCTCCATCTTTCTTTGGGTTGAGCACTGTTGGAACAACGCATGGACTCAAGATTTCTCGAATCAACCCTTTGTCCATTAAGTCCTGGACTTGTCTCTTGACCTCTTCATTCTTCTGTGGCGTCAATATGTACACTTCTTTGTTTGGTAAACTAGCTCCAGGTATAAGATCGATGTGATGACTTATACTTATGATCGGTGGCAACGAACAAGGTAGTTCGTCCACTACTATATCAACAAAATCTTCCAGCAACTTCTGGATTTCCTCTGGTAAATCATCCATTCTTGTACTGGTTAAAACAATTCTCTTCTTCCTAACCACAATGAATTGTGTATCTTCCTTCTTCTTAACCTCCTTAAGAAGTTCCTTCCCACTCATGAGAAGTACAGTGTCGTTCACTTCTGGTTTCGTTTCTTTATCCTTAATCGACAACAACATGTGAGTTCTCCCATTCTTCTCCAAGGTGTATCTGTTCTTTCTCCCATCATGAATCACATTCCTGTCATATTGCCATGGTCTACCCAGAAATAGATGACAAACACCCATGGGAATGACATCACATAGTATTTCATCCTTATATCCTCCTATTTTAAATTCAACTAAACATTGTTTAGTGACATTTACCTGACGTCCTTTTTGTAACCATGAAACTTTGTATGGGCTTGGATGTTCAATAATATCCAACTCTATCTTTTCTACCATCTCTGTATAAATGAGATTGTCTGTGCTACCACTGTCTACGATAACTTTTCATACCCTATCTTTCGTCTTGCAAGCAGTCTGAAAAAGTTTGTTCCTTTGGACTGGGTTCTCTGCCTTCTTCTCTAGCGTTAGGAAAAATTTTCTCATCATCAATGATCTTCCACCCTCACCATATTCTTCCTCAACATTCCATCCTTGTGCTTCGAAAATGTGAGTTTCACCTCCTTCTTTCTTTCTATCTAGACATTCATAGGATTTGTGTCCATTTTTTCCACAGGTAAAGCATTTTATTTCTCCACCTCTACCTTTTCCTCTTCCTCTGGTTCAAGGAAAAGCATTCTTATCAACATACTTCCCTCTTTGTGAGCTTCCACCTCTCTCATGTTGAGTCTTAGGTTTCTTCCACTCTTCTTTAGGTTTCTGATTCCTGTCTTAGGCAATTGTTTTGCCTTTGGCTTGACTTCTGCCTCGGCCTCTCTGACCTTACTTTCGTCTCAACTTCTCTTCAGCTTTCAGAGCCATCTGATAAAAATCTTCTACATTCCTAAGGGTCATCATGCTCATCTCGTCCTGAATGTCATATATTAGACCATTCATGTACCTGGAAACCTTTTCATCATCGCTTTCCCGATGACCTACCCTAATGTTTATCTTGTAGAATTCCTCAGTGTATTCCTTCACTGAACTCAACTTCTGTCTCAAATTATGCATCCTTCGAAACAGATTAATTTGATAGTCCTTGGGTATGATTTTGGATTTCATCTTCGCAACCATTCTATCCCAACTCTTGATTTTCCTCTTGCCTTTACAATGTCTGTCATCCTGTAGTTCATCCCACCATAATGTTGCATGCCCTTTAAGTCTTGTAACAACATGTTTAACCTTTTTGTCTTCCTCAACATCTTCATAGTCAAAATATTTATCCAGAGCTCTAATCCAGTCTAGAAGCTCTTCAACATCCAGGTTTCCCTCATACATTGGAATCTCCATTTTTGCCCTGGCACCTATCCTTGCAACAACCCTGAATAGGCATTCATCTGTTGCATCTTCAGCTGCAACTTCTTGTCCTTCATGTCCAGCTTCATCTTCACTGTCAGCCTCGCTGATGTCCCTAGCATTGACTGTGCACCTCTGTGTTGTCTCCATGGCATCAAGCCTATCATGTAGTTCGCGCATTTCTCTTTCCACTGCTAGATCAACCATTGGCCTGTCTCTTCTTCTCAGCAGCATGGCTGCAAATATTTTCTTCCTTCCTCTGCTACAAAAAAAAAAAGAACTTTTTCTATTCTCTGATACCACTTCTTATGCAGACCCCCAATCTTCAGATCGAGGTCCACATAGGATCTTTCAACTTTGGCCCCTTAGAGTCTGACTGGCTCTTTTATTTCCTTTTGAAAATTATTTACACACACAACAACAGTATTTTCCCACAGGTCTTTATGAGTATGCCCGTGTGAACCAACACAAAGCACCACTCAACTCCCCTGACCACAATAAATTGATCATGCCTTTTTTTCTTATCAGGACCTTCCTTTTCTTTCCTTTTTGGGATTTCGGGTTTTGCGATTTCACGAATCCTCTTGTCGAGGTTTTCAACCTTTCCACCTTTCGAAACCCGAAATTTCAATTTTCCCAAAATTCTTGACCCATCCTCCTACACAGCTATATCGCGTTTTGTGACTTCGGGAGTTCAGGAATAAGGAATCCCGACCTCTTTTCTTCACAACTGCCAAAATGTTGAAACCTGAAATGTTCAACAAGAGACTGGATTCTATCATAACTTTTCACCTTTTCGGGGTTTCGGACTTCACGATTTTGCGAGTCCTTATGTAAGGCTTC
This sequence comes from Picea glauca, assembly GCA_000966675.3. Taxonomy (NCBI): domain Eukaryota; kingdom Viridiplantae; phylum Streptophyta; class Pinopsida; order Pinales; family Pinaceae; genus Picea; species Picea glauca. Next base: position 197,844 of record JZKD02S0348100.1, read on the forward strand.
TGGCTCTCTAACCTCCACAAACCCCGAACTCCGAAACAATATCTCCAATGGTATCAATGGCTATAAGCCTCCCTTCGATTCGACGACCCACATGATTTCATAATTTCGGGTACCGGGAGTCCAAGACTCTTGATCCCAGAACACTGTCCTCTCAGGTTCCCGAACCATGAAACGCCGAATTTCCAAAACGCCACTTCACACTATTTCACGTTTCACAATTTCGGGGGTTCTCATGTGAAGTGCCCCAAATTCTTGTCAACGGGAATGCCGAAATATTGATTCCCGAAATGTCGAATTGCCGAAACGCTCCTCCAAAGGTATTTCGTGTTTCATGATTTTAGAGCTTCTAATGTGGAGCACTCTACTCCTTGTCAACAGGAATGCCAAAATTCTTAAATTCTTCCCAGGCTATTATTTTTGCGATTCGGGAGTTAGAGTGACCAAGGGTTTTTGGAATTACACTCCGGACTCACAAATCCCTAATTTCTGAAATAATCTGACGCTCCAGCAGATCATGATCAACTGTCCACGTTGACTCCTATTACCAGAGTGATGGATTCATCCCTCCTTATCCACCTTGTAACTTCTCTGGATCTTATGGTTCTCGTGATTTTAGGAGTTCTCCTCAGAGAATTCCGACTGCTCAATTTCTTCCTTGACAACTCCTTCAAAAAGAACTAGTGTTCTTATACTAGAACTCAGATCCTATGAAATGACTTCGAATCCCCCCTTTGAACACTTCAAAGGAATTAACCCTTTTGATCTTTTCTCTGACAACTTCAAATCACAAAAGAACTCCTGCACACACTCCTTGCGGAAAATCCTTCAAATACTTCTAGGTATTTCAACTCACGACTATGTGCACTTTCTCTACAACAACAGTCCTTCAATATCTCAACTTTAGTTGATAAGTTATAAGGTCTTGATCAACCTGACCACACCTTGCACGGCTTCTGTGCTTGTCTTTCACTTCTCCTAAAACGTGAACAATGGTATCCCTCCTGAGCTTTCAGAGATAAACTTTGAGCCTTCGTCAACGCACTCCTTGTGGACGTTTCACTGCACTCCTTGCAAGAAATTCTCACTCAGGATGAGAAACAATTGAAACTCATTTCCTCTCTCTCTCATAATTTAAACATTCAACATGAAAACATACATTCACACACAAAATAATAACAAATGCATGACAGAGAGAGTAAGAAACTGTACGCAGACCATTCAACATGTATACACAAAAAACATCATAACACCATGAGTCTAAATCAAAGCTTCATATATTAATTCAAGATTTTGTGCTTGGGTTCTCCTCTACAACTCTTCTGCTACAACTCTCTTCTTCTCTATGCTAATGTGCTTAATTTATCTAATTCTGATTGATACAATGATACAAACATGAGGGTGTCTATAGTCTTTTTCCCTCATGTTCCNACATCAATGGCATAATCATTCAACAATATTTATTGATATTATATCTCCTCATTATGGTTTCCTCCTAGCACAAGTGCAGACCCACTTATGCTAGATCCATATCATAAACACACACTTGGATGGATGAACAAATGAGAGGTTCTTCATGTGTATTTATAATTTTCCAAGTACCTCCCTTTCTTAACTTTAGGGTCAACCAGTAACTTCTTATTTGCAACAACTTTTCTCCTTTAATTAATTTTTGGGTTGACTTGTAACTTCTTGACCTAGAATCAGGGGCTTCGTGACCATACTTTGGGGCTTAAAATTTAAGAGGGCATAAATTATCAACCATGAGGAACCATGTGAAGTAAAACCTACCATTGGAAACAGAATGATGATGAATATCCACCTACATGTTTTTTTCATGTATTTGCAATGTCTTTCATCCTCTTTTTTCTCAAAAAACTTTAGGATTCATGGCCACACCTTCAGGGCTTCTAAACTATTTAAAAACTTAGTCATATTTCTAGGGAATCTTGTAGAATTATTCAAATTTTATTCCCCTAAGGGACATGCTTAAATCTAAGCCATAATGGGACCACTTTGGAGACTTCTCCAAATAAACCTATCACTTATATATGCTTCACCACTTACTTCAGGGTTTCTTCTAGGTTTGACATCAATGAAAATCAACTTTCCAACAATCTTCCCCTTTGGCATTGATGGAAACACTCGTACTCCACCTGTGACCATTCCCCCCTCCCCCATTTGCATGATTTTTGAACTTTCTCTCCCCCTTTGTGATGCAGACCCCCAATCCTCAGATCGAAGTCCACATAGGATCTTTCAAATTCAACCCCTTAGAATGTGACTAGCTCTTTTATTTCCTCTCGGAAATTCTTTACACACACAACAACAGTGTTTTTCCATAGGTCCTTATCAGTATAATTGTGTGAACCAACACAAAGCACCACTCAACTCTCCTGACCACAATAAATTGATTGTGCCTTTTTTTCTTATCGAGACCTTCCTTTTCTTTCCTTTTCAGGATTTCGGGTTTCACGATTTCGTGAATCTTCTTGTCGAGGTTCTTGACCTTTCCACCTTCTGAAACCCGAAATGTCGATTTTCCCAAAATTCTTGACCCATCCTCCTACATAGCTATATCGCGTTTCATGACTTCGGGAGTTCCAGAACAAGGAATCCTGAGCTCTTGTCTTCACAACTGCCAAAATGCTAAAACCCAAAATTTTCAACAAGAGACTAGCTTCTATTGGAACTTTTTGCCCTTTCGGGGTTTCGGACTTCACGATTTCGTGAGTCCTGATGTAAGGCATCCGACTCTCTAACCTCCACAAACCCCAGACTCCGAAACAATATCTCCAAAGGGATCAATGGCTATAAGCCTCCCTTTGATTCGACGACCCACATGATTTTAGACTTTCAAGTACCGGGAGTCCAAGATTCTTGATCCCAGAACGCTGTCCTCTCAGGTTCCCGAACCCCAAAACACAGAATTTCCGAAACACCACTTCACACTATTTCATGTTTCACAATTTTGGGGGTTCTCATGTGAAGTGCCCCTAATTCTTGTCAATGGGAATTACGAAATCCCAATTCCCGAAATGTCGAATTGCCAAAACTCTCCTCCAAAGGTATTTCGCGTTTCGTGATTTCAGAGCTTCTGATGTGGAGCACTCTACTCCTTGTCAATAGGAATCAGGGGTGATTTTAAGGATGGAAATTTATATTAAAATGTAGAAACATGGGCTAATCTTACTAGTCCTTAATATGCAAAATATAAAATGTTTGGCGATAGTTTTGTAAAAATATTCAAATTTCTAAGGATTTTATATAGTTTCTATAATTTTTTTGCGATTTTTAAGGTAAAATAATTTTATTCTATGGAATTTGGGCGAATTATTTTTAGAAAAAATGGAAATTGGCGAATCTTTTTTTGGTAAAAATCATGGAAAATTAGCCCAATTGCGAAATTTAGCACCTAAAATCATCTATGATAGGAATGTCGAAATTCTGAAATTCGACCTAGACTATTCTTTTCGTGATTTGAGAATTAGAGTGACCAAGGGTTTTTGGAATTACACTCCGGACTCACAAATCCTAAATTTCTGAAATAATATGACGCTCCAGTAGATCACAATCAACGGTCCACATTGACTCCTGTTACCAGAGTGATGGATTCGTCCCTCCTTATCCACCTTGTAACTTATTTGGATCTTGCATTTCTCATGATTTCGGGAGTTCTCCTTGGAGAATTTCGACCGCTCGATTTCTTCCTTGACAACTCCTTCGAAATGAACCCGTGTTCTTATACTGGAACTCAGATCCTACGAAATGACTTTGACTCCTCCCTTTGAACACTTCAAAGGCATTAACCCTTCTGATCTTTTCTCTGACAACTTCAAATCACAAAAGAAGTCCTACATGCACTCCTTGCGGAAAATCCTTCAAATACTTCTGGGTATTTGAACTCACGACTCTGTGCACTTTCTCTGCAACAATAGTCCTTCAATATCTCAACCTTCGTTGATAATTTCTAAGGTCTTGATCAGCCTGCACACACCTTGCACAACTTCTATGCTTGTCTTACACTTCTGCTGAAATGAGAACAACGGTATCCCTCCTGAGCTTTCAGAGATAAACTCTGAGCCTTCATCAACACACTCCTTGCAGATGTTTCACTGCACTCCTTGCAGGAACTTCTCACTCAGGATGATAAACAATTGAAACTCATTTTCTCTCTCTCTCAGAATTTACACATTCAACATGAAAACATACATTCACACACAACATAATAACAAATGCATGACAGAGAGAGTAAGAAACTGTAAGCAAACCATTGAACATGTATACACAGAAAACATCATAACACCATGAGTCTAAATCAAAGATTCATATATTAATTCAAGCTTATGTGCATGGGTTCTCCTCTACAACGCTTCTACTACAACTCTCTTCTTCTCTATGCTAATGTTCTTAATTGATCTAATTTTGATTGATACAATGATACAAAGATGAGGGTGTCTATAGTCATTTTCCCTCTTGTTCCTAAAATTGTCTAATCTAGAATTTAAATCTACCTACTTTCATTAACTATGCATAAATGCCTCTACTTTCTACAGATGAGATCGAATCGCTCATGATATGTTTACATACGCAAGTATGCTTCCCTTTAACCATTACATTAATCCTTAAAAAAAAATTCCAAAACATGCAAAATGTGTGTTGCACTTTCTAGCTATCTTCTGCTTTCATGCTCTCTTGGCTGGTTGCTTGCGATGCTTCTGCATCATACTCCCTTGCTTGAAAATTTTCATGAACTCCTGTTCATAAGCTCATGCACAGTTTGTACATTCTTCTGAATTTCTGCTTCATCTTCCCAACTGGCATCTTCGACTGGATGTCCCTTCCATTTGACCAAGTATTCAAAATACTCATTCCTCCTAGTCCTCTTGTTGATTCTCTTGTCAAGTATACTTTCCATCTGTGTCTTTTCAACTATAGTCATTTGTTTACTCCACTGAACCTCTGTCTGTTTATTATCTACTCCTACTTCTTCATCTCTGTAAGGGTAAAAATCCACAACATTGAATATCGGTGAAATTCCAATCCCATCGGGTAATTCAATCTCATATGTGTTTGCCCCAAACTTCTTCATGACCTTGCATGGTCTAATCTTCTTCATTTTCAATTTGTTATATGTTCCCCTTGGAAACCTTTCTTTCCTCAGATCTGCAAGAATCAAATCACCAACTTCAAACTGAAGTTCTCGCCTTTGTTGATCTACTCTGTGTTTATACTCTTGACTCAGATTTTGCAAATGTTCCCTCACTTGGCTGTGAATTTCCTTCATTGCCTCTGCAAAATCCTCTACACTAGCACTTATGAATTCAGTTTGTTCCATATCTTTTAATTCAGAAACTCCCCTTGGCTGCATTCCATATATTATTTGGAATGGACTCTGCCCTATGCTTCTATTGATTGAATCATTATAAGCAAATTCCGCCTGTGGCAGAATGTGATCCCACTGACTATGGTGTTCAGTCACTAGGCTCCTCAATAAATCTCCCAAGCTCTTGTTCAAAAGTTTTGTCTTCCCATATGTATGAGGGTGATATGCTGAGCTAAATGACAAGCTTGTCCCCAGCTTCTTCCATAAATTCCTCTAGAAATATCCTACGAACTTGGTATCTTGATATAAAACTATACTCCTCGGTAAGCCGTGAAGTCTGACGACTTCTTTGAAAAACAGGTTCGCAATATGAGTTGCGTCGCTAGTTTTCTGACATGGTATAAAATGTGTCATCTTTAAAAATATGTCTACCACCACAAAGATTGAATCAAATCTTCTTTTCATTCTTGGCAGCCCCAATATAAAATCCATGCTCACTGGGTCCCACAGCCTCTCTAGTATGGGTAATGGCTGGTATAACCCTGTGTTTTTCCTTTTTCCTTTTGTGTGCTAACAAATTCTACATCTGTCCACAAATATTTTGAGCCATTTAATTTCGAGAACATTTTGTCATGACTGAAATGTCTGGCCAATCCTCCACTATGTTTTTCTTTCAACAGATTCTTCCTCATGGAACATTTTGGAATACATAATTGATTGCTTATGAATAATAATACATATTGGATCATATATTCGGTCCATTGGCTTTTGTCCCTGAGAATTGGATTCTCATATGCCTCATACGCTTCCCTAAAATCTGGGTCATCCTTATACATTTCTTTGAGGTTATCAAAACCCAAAGTTTTGACTCTAAATTCCTGCATAAGAAAACATTTGCTTCTCAAAGCATCAACAACTTTGTTAGCAGTTCCAGAAATATGTTTAGTTACAAAAGTAAAATTCTGCATGTATTCAACCCATTTTGCATGCTTTTGGTTCAATTTTTCCTATTGAATCACGAATTGTAAGGCATGATTATCACTGTACAAAACAAACTCTTTACGAACCAAATAATGTCTCCATTTCTTCAGCGCTTGTATGACTGCATAAAATTCTTTGTCATATGTGGAGTAATTAACCTTTGCTTCATTCAGTTTCTCATTGAAGTACGTGACCGACCTATCATCTTGGCTCAAGACCGCTCCAATTGTAAATCCACTAGCGTCGCACTTAACCTGAAATGTCTTACTGAAATCTGGCAGCACCAGAATTGGGTGTTCAGTAATCCTTTTCTTTAGCAAATTGAAACTTTTTTCTGCTTCCTCTGTCCAATGAAAATATTTATGTCTTTTCTTTACTGTGTCCATCATTGGTGCACTAATCCCACTGAAATTTTGAATGAATTTCCTGTAGAAACTAGCTAAACCATGGAAGCTTTGAATTTCAGATACACTCTTCGGTGATGGCCAATTCTTAATTGCCTCCACTTTATCTGGATCCATTTTTAGCTTATCTACAGAGATAACAAACCCCAAATAAATGAGTTTTGTCCTCATGAATGTTGATTTCTTCATTTTTATTAGCAACTTCTCTTGCTGTAATCTTCTCATCACTGTAGCTAAATGTTTCAAGTGTTTTGTTTTGGTCTTGCTGAAGATTAATATATCGTCCAGATATACAATGACAAACTTCCCAATAAACTCTTTCAGGACTTCATTCATCAATCTCATGAAAGTACTGGGCGTATTTGCTAAGCCAAATAGCATAATAAGCCATTCATACAACCCCTCATTTGTCTTGAATGTTGTCTTCCATTCATTGCCTTCTCTCATACAAATTTGATGATATCCACTTTTCAAATCAATCTTTGAAAAAAAAATTCTCCACTGAAGCAATCCATCAAATCATCCATCCTTGGTAATGGAAATCTGTACCTAATGGTAATATTATTGATTTCCCTTGAGTCTGTACATATTCTCCAGCCTCCATCTTTCTTTGGGTTGAGCACTGTTGGAACAACGCATGGACTCAAGATTTCTCGAATCAACCCTTTGTCCATTAAGTCCTGGACTTGTCTCTTGACCTCTTCATTCTTCTGTGGCGTCAATATGTACACTTCTTTGTTTGGTAAACTAGCTCCAGGTATAAGATCGATGTGATGACTTATACTTATGATCGGTGGCAACGAACAAGGTAGTTCGTCCACTACTATATCAACAAAATCTTCCAGCAACTTCTGGATTTCCTCTGGTAAATCATCCATTCTTGTACTGGTTAAAACAATTCTCTTCTTCCTAACCACAATGAATTGTGTATCTTCCTTCTTCTTAACCTCCTTAAGAAGTTCCTTCCCACTCATGAGAAGTACAGTGTCGTTCACTTCTGGTTTCGTTTCTTTATCCTTAATCGACAACAACATGTGAGTTCTCCCATTCTTCTCCAAGGTGTATCTGTTCTTTCTCCCATCATGAATCACATTCCTGTCATATTGCCATGGTCTACCCAGAAATAGATGACAAACACCCATGGGAATGACATCACATAGTATTTCATCCTTATATCCTCCTATTTTAAATTCAACTAAACATTGTTTAGTGACATTTACCTGACGTCCTTTTTGTAACCATGAAACTTTGTATGGGCTTGGATGTTCAATAATATCCAACTCTATCTTTTCTACCATCTCTGTATAAATGAGATTGTCTGTGCTACCACTGTCTACGATAACTTTTCATACCCTATCTTTCGTCTTGCAAGCAGTCTGAAAAAGTTTGTTCCTTTGGACTGGGTTCTCTGCCTTCTTCTCTAGCGTTAGGAAAAATTTTCTCATCATCAATGATCTTCCACCCTCACCATATTCTTCCTCAACATTCCATCCTTGTGCTTCGAAAATGTGAGTTTCACCTCCTTCTTTCTTTCTATCTAGACATTCATAGGATTTGTGTCCATTTTTTCCACAGGTAAAGCATTTTATTTCTCCACCTCTACCTTTTCCTCTTCCTCTGGTTCAAGGAAAAGCATTCTTATCAACATACTTCCCTCTTTGTGAGCTTCCACCTCTCTCATGTTGAGTCTTAGGTTTCTTCCACTCTTCTTTAGGTTTCTGATTCCTGTCTTAGGCAATTGTTTTGCCTTTGGCTTGACTTCTGCCTCGGCCTCTCTGACCTTACTTTCGTCTCAACTTCTCTTCAGCTTTCAGAGCCATCTGATAAAAATCTTCTACATTCCTAAGGGTCATCATGCTCATCTCGTCCTGAATGTCATATATTAGACCATTCATGTACCTGGAAACCTTTTCATCATCGCTTTCCCGATGACCTACCCTAATGTTTATCTTGTAGAATTCCTCAGTGTATTCCTTCACTGAACTCAACTTCTGTCTCAAATTATGCATCCTTCGAAACAGATTAATTTGATAGTCCTTGGGTATGATTTTGGATTTCATCTTCGCAACCATTCTATCCCAACTCTTGATTTTCCTCTTGCCTTTACAATGTCTGTCATCCTGTAGTTCATCCCACCATAATGTTGCATGCCCTTTAAGTCTTGTAACAACATGTTTAACCTTTTTGTCTTCCTCAACATCTTCATAGTCAAAATATTTATCCAGAGCTCTAATCCAGTCTAGAAGCTCTTCAACATCCAGGTTTCCCTCATACATTGGAATCTCCATTTTTGCCCTGGCACCTATCCTTGCAACAACCCTGAATAGGCATTCATCTGTTGCATCTTCAGCTGCAACTTCTTGTCCTTCATGTCCAGCTTCATCTTCACTGTCAGCCTCGCTGATGTCCCTAGCATTGACTGTGCACCTCTGTGTTGTCTCCATGGCATCAAGCCTATCATGTAGTTCGCGCATTTCTCTTTCCACTGCTAGATCAACCATTGGCCTGTCTCTTCTTCTCAGCAGCATGGCTGCAAATATTTTCTTCCTTCCTCTGCTACAAAAAAAAAAAGAACTTTTTCTATTCTCTGATACCACTTCTTATGCAGACCCCCAATCTTCAGATCGAGGTCCACATAGGATCTTTCAACTTTGGCCCCTTAGAGTCTGACTGGCTCTTTTATTTCCTTTTGAAAATTATTTACACACACAACAACAGTATTTTCCCACAGGTCTTTATGAGTATGCCCGTGTGAACCAACACAAAGCACCACTCAACTCCCCTGACCACAATAAATTGATCATGCCTTTTTTTCTTATCAGGACCTTCCTTTTCTTTCCTTTTTGGGATTTCGGGTTTTGCGATTTCACGAATCCTCTTGTCGAGGTTTTCAACCTTTCCACCTTTCGAAACCCGAAATTTCAATTTTCCCAAAATTCTTGACCCATCCTCCTACACAGCTATATCGCGTTTTGTGACTTCGGGAGTTCAGGAATAAGGAATCCCGACCTCTTTTCTTCACAACTGCCAAAATGTTGAAACCTGAAATGTTCAACAAGAGACTGGATTCTATCATAACTTTTCACCTTTTCGGGGTTTCGGACTTCACGATTTTGCGAGTCCTTATGTAAGGCTTCTGGCTCTCTAACCTCCACAAACCCCGAACTCCGAAACAATATCTCCAATGGTATCAATGGCTATAAGCCTCCCTTCGATTCGACGACCCACATGATTTCATAATTTCGGGTACCGGGAGTCCAAGACTCTTGATCCCAGAACACTGTCCTCTCAGGTTCCCGAACCATGAAACGCCGAATTTCCAAAACGCCACTTCACACTATTTCACGTTTCACAATTTCGGGGGTTCTCATGTGAAGTGCCCCAAATTCTTGTCAACGGGAATGCCGAAATATTGATTCCCGAAATGTCGAATTGCCGAAACGCTCCTCCAAAGGTATTTCGTGTTTCATGATTTTAGAGCTTCTAATGTGGAGCACTCTACTCCTTGTCAACAGGAATGCCAAAATTCTTAAATTCTTCCCAGGCTATTATTTTTGCGATTCGGGAGTTAGAGTGACCAAGGGTTTTTGGAATTACACTCCGGACTCACAAATCCCTAATTTCTGAAATAATCTGACGCTCCAGCAGATCATGATCAACTGTCCACGTTGACTCCTATTACCAGAGTGATGGATTCATCCCTCCTTATCCACCTTGTAACTTCTCTGGATCTTATGGTTCTCGTGATTTTAGGAGTTCTCCTCAGAGAATTCCGACTGCTCAATTTCTTCCTTGACAACTCCTTCAAAAAGAACTAGTGTTCTTATACTAGAACTCAGATCCTATGAAATGACTTCGAATCCCCCCTTTGAACACTTCAAAGGAATTAACCCTTTTGATCTTTTCTCTGACAACTTCAAATCACAAAAGAACTCCTGCACACACTCCTTGCGGAAAATCCTTCAAATACTTCTAGGTATTTCAACTCACGACTATGTGCACTTTCTCTACAACAACAGTCCTTCAATATCTCAACTTTAGTTGATAAGTTATAAGGTCTTGATCAACCTGACCACACCTTGCACGGCTTCTGTGCTTGTCTTTCACTTCTCCTAAAACGTGAACAATGGTATCCCTCCTGAGCTTTCAGAGATAAACTTTGAGCCTTCGTCAACGCACTCCTTGTGGACGTTTCACTGCACTCCTTGCAAGAAATTCTCACTCAGGATGAGAAACAATTGAAACTCATTTCCTCTCTCTCTCATAATTTAAACATTCAACATGAAAACATACATTCACACACAAAATAATAACAAATGCATGACAGAGAGAGTAAGAAACTGTACGCAGACCATTCAACATGTATACACAAAAAACATCATAACACCATGAGTCTAAATCAAAGCTTCATATATTAATTCAAGATTTTGTGCTTGGGTTCTCCTCTACAACTCTTCTGCTACAACTCTCTTCTTCTCTATGCTAATGTGCTTAATTTATCTAATTCTGATTGATACAATGATACAAACATGAGGGTGTCTATAGTCTTTTTCCCTCATGTTCCTAAAATTATCTAATCTGGAATTTAAATCTACCTACTTTCATTAACTATGCATAAATTCCTCTACATTCTATAGATGAGAGCGAATCGCTCATGATCTGTTTACAATACGCAAGTACGCTTCTCTTTAACCATTACATTAATGCTTCAAAAACATTTCCAAAACATGCAAAATGTGTGTTGCACTTTCTAGATGTCTTCTTCCTTCATGCTTGCTTGGCCGGTTGCTTGCAATGCTCCTGCATCACTTTGACATCAATGGAAAAGAGTAAATCCACTTGACAAACTCTCTCTCCTCGTATTCATGCTTCTGATATGTTTGTTTTGTTTTTGTTCTTTTTCTCCCACTTTGAAATTAAGGGTAACTCCCCACCCCTTTGTCTTAGTTTTCAATATGTCATGATTTATGTCCTCTCTTCCAATGCTTTTTGTCCATTTGTACTTCATGTTACTGTAATTTATTGATGTATATTAAAATCATTCATGTTAAGGTTCCTTCAACACTTGACTTCAAGTCTTCATGGATTGCCATCTTCACTACACTGACATCAATGACATAATCATTCAACAATATTATCTTGATAGTATATATCGTCCTTATGGTTTCTCTCCACCTATCTTTATCTATCTTTCATTGTTTTCCTTCATGTGACTAGTTGGTTCCACCTGTAAATATCCTTTACTTATGAGAAATATGTTTTACAACGAGTCCATCTTCCTTTTTGAGCTCATGATTCCATCCAATGTCATGTATCCTCTCTTTTCCATGTTAGGTATTATCTTCTAGACCTATCAAATATCTCTTGAATTAATTTTTGTCCATATGTAATGAAAATTTCCACGACTCTTCTACTTAACTACACATTATGTTGACCCATCTATCACTACTGCAATTGATGAACACATATCTCTGCTTCTCAAGTTGAGTAAAATATACTCACAATTCTGCAACATTCTATAATGAATCTTCTATAAATCTCTACCTCAAATCATTCTGAATTTTCCTTACCAAAAACTGGAAATGAACACTTCATACTATCCAAAAGATAGTTCGCTAATATGTAACATTTTTTTCTTAGAATCCCCCCTCTTCAACATTCACATTAATAATATTCTCCAGGACAAATATATTAGAAGAATATTTCAAGTTGCTCTGCAGCAAAAGAGTAGGTTAACCCATGTCGTGAAACTAGTGGGAAGCGTTGAACCCAACATCCAACAATCTCTCCCTCAGCGTGTGTCGAGAAATTTTTGAACTTGAGACTTGTCACTCCGATACCATTTTTTGAACTAATATTGTCATTATACAAAAACCCATAGGAATTAATCTCTACGACAATCCTTGGAGTAAGGATCCATGAGAGGGGGTTAACCCATGTCTCGAAACTCACGGAAGGTTGATTATCAGGGACAGTGATAGGTTGATTATAAGTGATAATAAACATCAGGTTGATTATAAGTGATAATAAACAGCATCATCAACAAAGCCAAATCCATTCATAGAAATCATATTCCAAGATCACCAATAACATCTCTCAAAACATATGTCCAACATCATCAAGATATGCATCCAAACCATGTGCTAAGATATACCTCAAGCATGTACCATAACCTCCAAGATATGCCTTTAGTATATACCATGACCTTCAAAATACAAGCCTCAAAATGTATAGAATAACATACCTTTTCATTCTTTAAAACCTAGTACATCATATCTCAAACCAACAGACCTACCTCAACTTCAGCATCAAGAGAGTAACACCTTCTTCAAAACTCTTTTTCACAGATACACAATTCATACACTATCAACCTATGGACATCCGTGATTTGCCTCACTATGACCCATGTACATCCAGGCCTTGCTCCACTGCAACCCATATATAATCTCATAAATACATGCCTTTCCCCACTACAACCTGTGGATAACCATAGAAAGATAGTTTAGTCACCTCTGTACTCCTTTCTCTCCTCGACCTCCTTTCTCCTAGGCCATATTTGCTTTGTTGAGATTGCCAATCCTTCTAGAACAAGTGAATACCCACTTATGCCATCTTCATAAAATAAACACACATTTAGGTGGATGAAAAAATGAGAGGTTATTGATGTGTATTTATGCTTTTCCAAGTGCCTCCCTTGCTTAACTTTACGATTGACCTGTAACTTATTATTTCTAACAAAATTTCTCCTTTAATTAATTTTGGGGCCAATTTATAACTTCTTGACCTTGAATTAGGGGCTTCATGACCATACTTCAGGGCTTGAACTTTAAGAGCACATAAATTCTCAACCATGAGGAACCATTAGTGTACCACCTTCCCTTAGAAACAACATGATGAGGACTATCCATCTATGAGAGTTTTTTATGAATTTTCAATGCCCTTCATCCTCTTTTTCCTCATACAACTTCGAGGTTCATGACCACACCTACGTGGCTTCTAAACCATTTAACCACTTAACCATATTTCCAGGTATTCTTGTAGACTTCTTCAAAGTTGTTTCCCATGAGTTTCATGCTTAAATATACGCCACAAGGGGACCACTTTGGATATTTCTAAAAATACACCCATCACTTCTAGATGCTTCCAAACGTTTTGTGGGGATTCCTCTAGGGTTGACCAGGATTGACATCAATGACAACCAGATTTCCAACAATATCCCCCTTTTTGATTGATGGAAACACTCATAATCCATCTGTGGCCATTGCTCCCCTTGTCTACATTCTTTTTGAACTTCCTCTCCCCCTTTGACATCAATGGAAAATTGTAACTCCCCCTTACAATCTCTGTCATCATCTTCATGCTTTTGATCTTTATATTCTAATTTTGTTCTTTTTCTCTCCCTTTGACATTAAGGGTAACTCCATCTTATGATTTCTCTCCCCCTGTCTTATTTTTTAAGATGTTGTGCTTTATTTCCTCTCTTCCAGTGATTTTTGTCCATTGGTGCTTCATGTTACTGTAATATATTGATGTATATTAAAATCATTCATGTTAGGGTTCCTTCATCCCTTGAATTCAAGTATTCATGGCTTTTCATCTTCATTGTGCTGAAATTAATGACATAATCATTCAACAATATTCTCTTGACAATATAGATCCTCTTAATGGTTTGTCTCCGCATGTCTTGTTGTTCCTTTCACTGCTTGCCTTCCTGGGACAAGATGGTTCCAATTATCAATATGATTTACTTCTAAGTCATATGCTTTACAACAAATCCATATTCCTTTATGAAATTCCTTCTGAGCTCATGATTTCATCCACTGTCATGTATCCTCTTTGGTTCATGTCAGGTGTTGTCTTCTAGACCTATCAAATATCTCATGAATTCAATTTTTTCCATATGTCATGAAACTGTCCATGACTCTGCTACTTAATTGCACATAATGCTGACCCATATGTCATTGTTGAAACTAATTACCACATATATTTTCTTCTCAAGATGAATCAATTATGCTCATAAGTATACAACATTAGGTAATGAATATATACCTTCTTGAATACATGTTTTGAATCTGCTAAGAATCTCTTCCTCGAATCATTATGAATATGCCTTCCAAAAACTGCAAACGAACACTTCATATTGTCTGAAAGATAGTTCTCTAATATGTAACATTTACTGTTTAGACTCCCCCTCTTTAACATTCACATTATTGGGAGTTTCCATGCTAGATGGCTTAGAATAATATTTCAAGTTGATTTTCATCAAGATCATCATTATGAATCTCGACATTTTCCTCTTTTCATGTATATTTGTCATGAAACTCTATAAATCCTGTGAGTATGATCTCTGGGAGTTCTTCATTCACCTTCTCTTCTTGTTCTTGTTTCCTTATCCAAACCTTCTTGTACTTGATATCAGTGTTTTCCTTCATGGTAGACTTCATCATGCTTCTACAATCACGATTTATGTGTCTATAGTTGTGGCATTTGTAATGTTCAATATTGAAGTGGCCCAAATAAACATTTCTTGCTTGAACTTTTATTCCATACACTCTGCGATTGACAAATTTATGTCCAAAGTTATTACTAGTAAAAAAATGACCAAGAAATAAACTTTGATACCTGGGATCCAATGATCCTCTCTATGATGTAGTCCTTTTGAATTCATGCCTTAGTTAATCACGATCCTCTATTCTGTTGTTTTCTTCACAATGATTGTAGCTTCTTTGATTCCTGGAGGTAAAATATTTTCTTGAAAATACAATTCATCTACATTCATTCCTCTCTATTTATGATTGTTTAATTTGTATTCCTCTTATGGGTTGATCTCCTTGCATTACCTGAATATTATCCTTTGAAGTCTTGGGACTTATGTTGCCTTTTGCATAACTCTTTTGTTTTGATTCTTTTGTAACGGAGCTTGAACCATTCTCAAAATGAATTTGATTGTATCCTAGTATATACTTATCATAACATGTCCTTTGATTGTTGAGAATTTCTTCTAGTGCTTGGGAGATTTTCAAGTTCATGTTCAGATTATTGAATTCAACCCTCAATGACACAACTTTTCCTTCAAGCTTATCACACTATTCTTCTTCCTTTATCATCTGGATCTTCATTACTTCTTTCGTTCTCTTTTCTTCTTCAAGTTGGGTTTTCAAGGAGATGGTATATTCTTCAAGTCTTCTTTCTTGTTGACTAAATTATTCTTTAAGCCTATTTAAGTCTTTAGGTCTTTCCTTAAAATGAATTGTCAAATATTTTCTCTCTTTTCTGCTTCTTTTACCTTAGTTTTTAAATGAGCAACTTCTTTGGGATTTTGAGAACTCTTCTTTAGTTTGATCAATTATTTATTGAATGGATTTATTTTCTTCCTTTCTCTTTTTATCTCACTTAAGGTGATGATTATTTTTCCTTCAAGATCTACTTCACCTTCTTCATAATCTTTATCATTTACTTTCTACGTTTCCATTTCCATGAAGAGTGCTCTTTCCTAGTCATTGACACTATCATCATCTGTTTGTTTGGGTGTTGGAACTAACAATACAAGTGAGTTCAATGCTATCTTTGGAATGTTGAACTATGCTCTTGGTTATGGTGTGTTAAAATTACAGGTACTTGATGATTCCAAACTAGTCATAGACTGGATGTTGGGTGTTGTACAGATCATGAACAATGCGTTTTTTAATATTGGTTGGATCCTAAAAATAATTTCAAAAACATTTCAGGTGATTTCCTTCAAGTATGTTTTAGACACTTAAATGCCCAGGTGGACTCTCTTTCCAAGGAAGTTGTAGTTGGGTCTAAAAACATTTTGATATTAGAATAATTCATCTTTGGAAATGGTATCCATGGAACTTTAGTTTCTTTTTATGATCATTAGTGGTTCATGTATGTATCACTAATCCTACGTTATAAATATAAATACATATAATTAAAAGAAACACACAAAAAACAAGGATTCACTAAGTCAAAGGACAATATCTAAAACCAAATATTTGAGCCACTAATGATCATAAAAAGGAATTGAACTTTTGTGATGGCTTGGGTCTTCAACAAGAAAATATTTTTTGATGGCTTGAGTCTTCAACAAGAAAATATTGTGTGATGGCTTGGGTCTTCAAAAACTCGGGGGGAGAATATTCTGCCAAGCTCGGGTATCTAGTGTCAATGGATGAGGTTGATCCCATTGAGAAGTGGTGGTAAAACAAAATTTGGAAGATCTATTTCCCATCAAAAAGCATAATATTTTTATGGTTAGTTCTCAAGGAAAGGGTTCTTACTTAGGATTTGTTGCAAAGGAGTGGTAAGAAAGGTCTTTGTCTATTCTACCTATGTAAATTAGAGGAAGAAATATACTTTCACTTGTTCCATAATTGTCCTTTCTTAGTTGTTTCTTGGGTAGATATTAATAATCAGTTGGGCCTTTCTCCCTTGTCAAGTAAAATTTCTCTGAATGAACGTTTTTTGGAATTATTCAACAACCTTGAGTAAAATAAGTGGAGATATTTTCCACCTCTCATGGTATGGGGAATATTTATCACCAGGAAAAACATATGTTTTGAAGGTAGAGGGATACTATCTTTCCAGATTGCTCGGCAGGTTTTCGATATGATGGAATTCTTCATAGTTGCAGAAGTAGTGGTCCAGCCTCTGGTCCTCTTCTCGATAGATATAAACCAATATTACCCATGGGGTTTATTTGATGTGGAATAACAAGAGTAGGGGCAAAGTTGTGGTAGCGGATTCATACCTGTTTTTTAATGAAAATAATTTTGTTATAGGGACATTTTGTTTGGGTATTAGAACTAACAATCTAAGTGAGTTAAATGTTATATTCGAACTGATGAAGTATTCTCTTGTCTAGGGTGTGCTAAAATTACATGTACTTTATGATTCCAAACTATTCATATATTGGATGTTGGGTGTTGTACATATCATGAACAATGCTCTTGTTAATATTGGTCGGATCCTGAAAATAATTTTAGAAACATTTCAGGTGATTTCCTTCAAGTATATTTTTAGACACTTAAATGCCCAGGTGGAATCTCTTTCCAAGGAAGCTTTAGTTGGGTCTGAAAAGTTTTTGATATTGGAAGAATTCATCTCTCGAAATATTATACATAAAAGTTTAGTTCCTTTTTATGATCATTAGTGGCTCAAGTATTTGGTTTTAGATATTGTCCTTTGACTTAGTGAATCCTTTTTTGTTGTGTGTTGTTTTTAATTATATATATCTATAGTTGTAAAATGGGATTAGTCACACACACACACACACATATATCACTAATCCTACTTTATAACTATAAATATTAATAATTACTCTTATGATGATGATGATGATGATGATGATGATTAACGTCCACTGAGACCAATTGTTCTATCAGACCTTAAGAAGGTAAGAGATTACTTCAATTTATTTAAAATTGTATTTCTATGCTTGAAAAGCATTGAGAGAAGCGTTCCAAGATCACCATAGTTTTTATGACTTAGGAGGTTAGGAAGGTCTGTATTGTGGAAAATATTTTTAAATTGGGATCTAATATGTCTATATGTAGGGAAATATAAGAGGAAGTGGTTTTCATCTTCTACCCTCTTAGTGTCACAAAAATGATAGATTCTTTCATCCCGTGTTGTTTTTGGAGTTGTCCAATGCCTAGTTTCACTATGTATCTCATGAGAGTTTGTTCTTATTTTAGAAATCTTGATTTTCTTCTTTGCACTTCTCAAAATTGAGAGGTAATTTTGATCTTCTAAATTAGGTTTGACCACCTCATTTTAGTATCTTAATTTCCTTTTAACCTTTAATTCTTTATCACACCACATATTATCCTTAAATTTAGAAGTCATAATATTTGTAGTAGTATCGATATTTTTCATGATGGCTTCTTGTATTCCCCAATAATTTAGCCAAGATTTGGCATCTTTATGCCATACCCTCTTGAGATGATGGTGGTTTTGGCTAGAGTTTGAAGCAATTTTGAGGAGCCTCTTGTCATCCATGTTGTTTATTTTATTATTTTATGTTAGGTATATAATAATAGAAATTCCCTCAATGGGGGAAATGATTTATTCTATGAAGAGGATAGGATAGGGTGTATTTCCCTTAATTTTGAGATTATAAGTTATAAAATTCTTTTCGATCTATCATATATTTCTCCAAGATTCTATAGATACATTGTAACCCCGAACTTCACATCCATATAAGATAACCAAAGTGACGAGAATGTTAAAAAGGATTTTTTTTTTATTCCAAAGCCAAAGGTCTTCTAATTTACAATTGTTTTTGAGCCCATAATAATCTTTCCACCATCCATTTATCCTTTTTTCAACACTATTGTTCCAATTAAGGTTGTGGTGGATATTGATTCCAAGATATTTGTATGAAGGCACTTCCTCCAAGATATTGATGTCATAAACAAAAGTATCATAGGTGATCCTTTTGGATTTAATTATCATAACCTTTGTTTTTTCATTGTTCACAGTCATGCTCATACTAGAGTAGAAGTCCTTGAGGATTATTAGTTTATTACCTAGGTCATAGAGGATCTTTGCAATAAGAACAATATCATCATCATAAATAAGGAGTATAATGACTATACTAGCGAGAGTTGGTCCAACATAGTATGTGTCCTCTAAACAATATTCTAACTTATCAATATAAATACTGAAAAGGTCAGGGGATAGGGGAAAACCTTGCTTGAATCTTATATTATAGTTAATTTATTCTTACCAGCCCTTAATGTTCCTAAACTTGGCATTGAGCACCCAAAATGAATTTTGTATGCAAAAGTTACTCCCTCGAGAAGTTGATGTATCAACTTCCCCCACCAGGGCCCACAAACCTTTTGGAATTTCATCTCTCGAGGTTAGGGTTTTATCATTTCTTATTTATGTTAAAAATAAATTTGGAGCCTCATTGTAATAATATTATTGTGAATAAGCATAGCCGACACATCTCTCCTCAGTGATAAGCTTCCACCATTCTGGCTACCTTGGGTGATTTTTCATTTACAGTCTTTTGTATTTCAAATAGTCATTAATAGAATCTGAGCTTTACTGTATTATTGCATTCCTTTCCATATAACTGTATATTTCCTTTATATATATATGTTTTATTTCTTCCTTCATGTTTTTCTCAAAATAATGTGGATCGGTGGTATCAAAGAAGTTTGTTCCTTATCATTCATAGTGCATCTCCTTGATGAGGTCAAGGTATAGAGAGTTAGGTTTCAAGCATGTTTCTCTTGTAGAAAATCACTCTCTCCCATCCAAGAAACCTCCCATGGTGGAATAAAAGGGGGATGATGGGAAAGTATACCCTTTCAAATTGTTTCTCAAGGAATCCCTCACATGACAAAGGAACGAGATGATGGATAATTTCACCTAGATCCTTCAACGATTTCTGAAAACAATGGAGGCACCTTCAACCACCAGTCACTTAAAAGGTATGAATCCTTTCAAGGTACAAGTTAAATTTGATATTCATTTATTCTAAGTCCAGATAGACACTGATGCTTTGGAAAAATGGGTAAGTCTACTAGAGGGACATTTCTTTATGCACAATTTTTCCAATAGTGAAAAGATCACCTTCATGCTTCTTAAGGCCCTTCTCCATGCCATAGATTGGTGGGACACTTACTGTGAAAAACATGTCGAGGATGAGTCTACGATTTTTGGGTCAGGACCCACTTGGGCAGATTTTGTTGATTCCCTCAAGGAACAATATTACCCTGTTGAAAATTATGATGACCGGTACACGATATGGACCACACGGTGCCAAGAGAGGGGCCAAAAAGTGTTGGAGTTCACAAATACCTTCCATACCTTAAGAACCAATATGGGTAACAAAGACCCTGAGTGGAATCTATTCCTAAAATATCGTGCGGATCTACATAGGTACATTACAACCAAAATGGATTTTTTGTACATCTCGTCATTGTCAACCTCTTATCGATATGTTGTCAAAATCGAGAAGAAATTTAAGAAAAATAACATGAAAGAGTTCAGGACTGAAAATATGCAATAGATAAAGTATGGTAAGGGTGTCCCTAACTCCTAGGCCAAAGGATAGAAAATGGATGGCCAACCCTAGGATAACTAGCCCAAGCCACCAACAAAAAAGGGTAATGGGAAGTCGAAGAAGGACACTGGAAAGTGGTGCAAGTTACAAAAAATCCTTCGGCACAATACTGACAAATGTCACTCCAAACAATCATCGTTGGATGAGAAAAAATCCTTGGAGAGAGATGAAAACTCATACTCTGATTCAGAACCGAAAAAGGGAACACAGATCATTGATGCAGAACCTAGTGTCACCATCACTACCAAAACATTCTTGCCAAAGGAACCGGAGGATCCTGAAGAAGGGTAGCACCTCTTCCACTTAAAAATGTGGGTGAAGGGGAACCCACTCCATTTCATTGTTGGTAGTGTGTAACACCCTATTTCCCTTAGTTTGTAAATATAACTATATTGGCCAAGAGACTATGGAAAACTCAATATGTGTGAATGTTTGATTTGATGGACCTTTGGTATAAAAGTTTAATGAATGTAAATTGTGTTATTTACTATAAAATGGATATGTGTTGCATGACTGTTGGAAGGGGGGTTTACTAAGAGATACCATGAATTCTAGGAGAATTATGGTGAAGGGGACTAGGAATGGTTGTGTTAACCTCCACCAAACCATTACATTACTGGATTTAATTGCTTAGGACCAGAATAGTCCTCTGACCCAGAAATGAATTACAGTCAAGCTGGTAGGTGGGAAGATCTCCTCAATAGTTAATGAGGGGATGGAGCAGAGCACCCATATGTAAGTATTCCATACCTAACCATGGATTGGGAATTCGAGCCACACACAATATTTGTGAGAAAGGAAAGAAAAGAAAGTGTGGTGGGCAGAGGAAGACCTGTGAAGAGTGCAGAGACAAGAGACTAAGCTCTCGGGTTCAAGGAAGAACTAGGAAATGAGCATTTTCTGGTCGCATGAAATGGATAGCAGGGTTATGATACAAGATGATAAAGGAGGCTTCTAAGTGACTAAGGAAGTACTCAGGTAGTACTCCTTGCTTTGTATCATGTAAATTGTTTCCCAGATCCTGCAAGAGGAGGAGAGTAACCTATATCCATGTTTTCATTGAGTTGAAAGAAAGGATTATATCTCAGAGCATCGTGGTCTAGCTCAGGGGTGGCTAGTGGTAAATCCGTTGGGAGTGACTGAGCCTATGGTTGGGTGGAAATGGGCACCCCTTTCAACAGTCACATCATGCCTTCTAGTTTTGATAAGTGTTTTCATTCTTCGTGCTTTGAATTGGGAATAATGGATGCATGCATGTATTTATGTACCTATAAATGGTTTTTGTATTAAAATGGTTAAGTTATGTGTATGAATTTGGTTTTCCTATGAAATTATGCTTTTGATTAATTATTTGTGTGCCCCAACTTAGCCTTCAATGTGCCTTAGGACATCAACTTGTAGGACAGCCGAGATAGAAAGTATTGCATCAATATGGCCCTTTCCGTTTAATGAGACTATCCGCTTAAAACTCCTTGTTGTGTGAATAGGATATCATGCCCAAACCCTTAACAATTTCATGATGAATCTCAGGAAGGATAGAAAGATTTAATTCTCAAAAAGGGAAGACCCTTTTGTCTAGAAGATGAACGGATGAGATCTATTTGAGAGAACCCATATGACCAACACCTAGGAACCTTAGTCTAATCTTAAGGGAGCTAAGTCCTTCTGACTTCAGAGCTCTAGAATTCTGGGACTTTGGAGTATTGTCGGCCCTCATAGTCATAAACTGGTCAGAGGCGACCGAGAGATACGGTTACTCATAAGATTGACCAGCATTAGCCAGTTCCCCAGGTGGTTAGTTGAACCTATCTTACCAACTAAACTGGGATCCAAAACCCCAAAGGCAAGAGTTGTGAAGAACCCAAAATCGTAGTTTGAGGGATCCTTCAGTTTCTTTCCTAGTCGCCGATATACTAGGGATGCATGGCACTATCCCCTTTAGTTCGGAGATTGGGAACTTTGGGAGAAAATAGGAGTTTTCATTGCAAAACTCCTAAACGTTGAATTCCCAAGGTAACAATATCCATATATATACAAATCTACGTGGTCGTATCTCGACTATGAGATCTAGGGAATGTTATAAGGTTGTGAGTCTAGGGTGACGTGGACCCCAACTTGACATGCCATGTTTCACCCAGATTCTTGCGTATCACATACCCTATAGTCCCATTGGAATGTAACACGTGTCACCTTAACCCCTCCTATGTGTTAGTTCCTAGTACGTGTTTGCCTAGCCAACGTTGTTGGTGAAGTGACCAAGACTCCAAGACTCTAGGATTTCAAGACTCTATAGGATTTGGGATGTAGCATTGTAGAGAGACCAAAAAGGTCTGAAGGCTAGAACCACGTGGCAAGCTTTTGGGACTTTGGAAGTTTGGGACTTCGGGAGGTCTTGTGCATAGATAGTAAGGAGATGTTTAGGGCCTAAGCATTGAACTCTAAATCCCCCACCAGTCTTCATGTCAGACGAGGGTTAAGCCAGCCATCAGATTGGTTAATGGATGGAACTTCCCTACAGGAGGTAGGAACTAAGAGATGACACTAACGAGATGAAGCCACAGGGGCATCGCATGGACCTCAACCAATGAACTCCCGAAGAACTTTTAAAAGTCATAAGATATAAACCAAGAGTCGGTTTAGAATCTGGTATTAGTCATTAGAAAGCTACGGGAAAGTAGAAGAGAATTAATCATCTCAGAGAGATGATTCGAGATGAGTTAGTTAAGGAAAAATGAATTTTTGATGCCCCACCCCTTAAAAGAATATTAAGGGGTCGGGTGTGTTACAAAGTGGTATATAGAAGAACCTAATCTCAACATAGGTTGTCAATATGTTTAACCTAACAACAACATTGCATCCTTATCCATACACCATCAATTGGCTCAACCAAGGATGGGACATTCACATCATTCAACAATGTCATCCCAACTATGACATCAAACCCTTCAAATATGAGGTATTGTTTTATGTTTATCCCCTTGAAGTTTGTGATTTTCTGTTAGGACAACCATATATTTGGAAGCGTCATGTTTTTTGTGAATCTAGGCCCTGTAATGTCATTATTACTTTGGGATATCAACTCTACAGGGTAACAAAGGCAGTCCCAAACATTGTGGTCTCTTTGATCTCTGTGAAGCAGTTCATAAACATGTTCTCTCATACCAAGAGATTTGGCCTCTGTATGGTTAAATCGGAAGGTGAATGTAAGGTCAATGCAACCACCAAAACCTCTGCACGGGGTCTCTCTGCACAACAATGATAGGTGAATGGAAACATATAGGAGAACAAAGACATATTCACCTCACCTAATGGGGTGCCTATGCACTATTAGGTAAATCACTCAATTGGTATGACACCTAGTTCTCCTCTACCTAATGTCCCTATATACAATATTTTTGTTATGTAGAATGAAGAAACAAAATTCCATATCAAAGAGAAAATTATGAAGGGATACATCATACCAATCTCCTCACCTTGTAGAAGCCCAATTGTTTCGGTACAAAAGAAGGATAAGACACGACAAACCTGTATTAATTAAAAATCCCTAAACAAGATCACAGTTAAGAACTGATACCCAATTCCCTGAATTGATGATCTTCACTATCAACTCAAGGGGGACAAGTTTTTCAGTAAGATTGATCTAAAGTTGGGATACCACCAGGTGTCGATTGAGAAACCTAGTGTGTGGAAGACAACCTTCAAGCCTAAGCAAGGTCTCTTTGAGTGGTTAGTCCTACCTTTATCTTGACTAATTCCCTGGCCACATTCATGTGGATGATGGATGATATATTAAGAACATTCAAAAAACCCTTTTTGGTTCTATATTTGGATGACATACTCATATCCAACAAAACTTGGGAGGAACATTTGGAGCATATTTAACAGGTCTTGGAAACCCTGCAACAACACAAATTATATGCCAATTTGGAGAAGTATTCCTTCGACTCGTAGAGAATAAAATATTTGTGATACATCAAGGATGATCAAGGTGCACATGTGGATATATCCAAGATCAATTCATTCGTGATTGGTTGGCCCCAAAGACAATGACCAAGCTTTGCATCTTCTTGGGCCTTTCCAACTTCTACCGTCGATTTGTGTTGGGGTTCTCTCATATTTATTGGGCCATAAGCTAAGTGACCAAGGGTGGAGTGAAGGCCAAGTTTGTGTGGCTCACTCCCCAACATAAATAATTTGAGGATTCTAACTTCCACCTCTTCTCACCACTGGTCATTATCATGCCATACCTACAAAAACTATTTGAGATTGAGATAGATGCTTCAGATTATGCTATCGGTGTAGTCCTCAATTAGCATGGTCATCCAACATCCTATCATAGTGAAACTCTATTTGATGTTGTTCACAGATACCCCACCTATGAAAAAGATATGTACTCCATTGTCCAGGCATGTTGAGAGTGGAAGAATTACATTCTGGAGAAGGAAATGATCATCCACACCGATAACATGCCTATGTAATTCATGAAAACACAAGGAAAGTTATAGAATGACCGCCATCTGAAGTGGTCCACATAACTACAACAATTCCACTTGAATATCAAGTACAAGAAGGGTATAAAAAACCATGTCATGGATGGCCTCAGTTGACCCCTGGTGGTTGCACTGACCACAGTTCTTAACTCCTATGGACATGAGACATCTAGATTGCCACAACTATATAATAATGACTATGACTTTTCCACTACCTATTAGACATTGAGTGCAAGAAAGACAGTTCTAGAATTTTATCTCCAGGATGTATTTTTATTCCATTTGATCCATATTCGTGTCCTTTCAAGAAAGCATACAAAGTTGATCCAGGAAGCTCATTATATCTAGGCAATGAGACATTTTGGTGTAGAAACAACAGTGGCAGTACTGCAAAAGAACTTTTATTGGTTGAATGTACTTTCTGCATCATTGCCAAGCCTGCCATCAAGAAACAAGTGATATACACCCCTCTTCCTACTTTGGATAGGCCTTGGGAGTCCATTTCCATGGACTACACTTCTAATTTTCCTTCAACCAAGCATGGGTATGACTATGTCTGTGTGGTCATTGATCGATTCTCTAAGATGGAATTTTTGGCACCCTGAAAGAAGAGAATGTTTTCCAAGGCCACCACAAAGATCTTATTTACACATGTTTGGGTTCATTTTGGGCTCCCACATACTATTATATTTGAATGAGAAAATATTTTCTTGAGAACCTTTTAGTCTATCCTATGGTCAATGATGGACACCAAGCTAACCAAATCGACTGTCTTCCACCCACACACTAATGGAAAAACAAAGGTAGTTGACGGGATGATTTTCCATATCCTGAGGATGTACAATTACAAAAATCCATGCACAAGGGATGAAATCCTTCCTTATGTTCAACATAGCTACAACAAATCCCTCCACAACTCTATTGGCCACATCCCTTTTCAGGTGTGCTTGGGGTTCCAACAATTGGCCCCCATTGATGTAACTTTATCCATTGCAGCCGCACAGGAAGAGTCCTCTCATGCTCATATAGAGGTTGATCGGGTAGACAAATTTGTTGAGAACATCCACCACATCCAATAAAAAGTTCATGATATTGTGCAGAAAGTTAATTACAAGTACAAGCAATGACATAATCAACATCGAGTACCACACAAATTTTAGGAAGGAGATAAGGTGTGGTTGCATTTGCAGAAAGAGTTCCTCACAGAAACCCATCAGAATCTATGCCCATTCTAATACGATCCTTACACCATCACCAAGGTTGTGGGTGGGAATGATTTTGAATCAAGTATTCCTCCTTTCCTTGGCTTTCACTCGATATTTAATGTGGAACTGCTCTGACCATATTTTTCACCTCTCGTGGAGATTTTGGTCGTGGCTGAACAATTGGAACCTACATAACTCAGTCCTGACTACATCAAATAGGAGACAATTTTTTATATCATGGACACCAAGACAAAGGACACCCTCTAGTAGACCATCCAACTCTATCGAGTTGCCAAAGCAAGGTATTTTCTTCATTAGGGAAAGTGGGTCACCAAGAGTCAAATTCAGCAAAAGTTTCCCCATATGATGGAGGAAATTGGTGCAATGGATATCGTTACTTCCTAATGGGGTCATAATTATATAGGTTTACATTAGTGGCCACCCACCTATTCCACTGGCTCAAATTACAATTTTCCATCTTAGTAGTTTTTCTACAATTTTTTTAGTCTCAAACTTCCAGGGTCGTTTTGAAGCCCTAAATGAATTTTTTTGGCTCAACAGTGCCTAAGATGTACGTAAAGGTAGATGCTAAGACAAAAGGCATGTGTTTTCCTTGACTAGACCTTTTTGACAAGGTATTGAGTGGCCCAAACAGAGTTCGTATGCAAAATTTATGCCCTCGAGAAGTTGACATATCAACTACCCCCATCAGGGTTTTGGATGTATAGGGTTTTATTATTTATTATTTATGTTAAAAAATCCTTTGTATCCTCATTGTAATCATCTTCTTTCAAATGAGTGTAGCCGACACATATTTCCTTATAGATAAGATACCACCATTCTAGCTATATTGTGTTGTTTTGCATTTTACAGTCTTTTGTATTTCAAACAGTCATTAATAGAATCTAAGATTTACTTTATTACTTTGTTCCTGGTCATATCTATGTATATTTCCTTGTTATATCTCTATTATATTTCTTTCTTCATGTCATTCTCAAAATAATCTAGATCATCCTAGGTGTGCTACAAAATGCGAACAAAGAGATTTGGTGTTGCTTTGCAATACCCCATCACCTCAAAAGGAGTAACAAAGGACTTGGGTATGCGACATTGGTAGTTAACATAATTACATGAATATTTAATTGAGTGTCCTACCAAACACATAAATCAAGGATTAATCTTTGTAATGGTCCAAGAAACACATTAAAGAAATTTTTTATCCAAACATCGCACCTTGAGATGTTAGTGCATCAACTAGCCTCCTTGGGGATTGCATCCCTTTTTCCACATCATTTCCTAGTGTTAGGGTTTTGGATATTTAGGATTTTTCCATCTTATGGAATCATACTTTATGTTAAATGTAATGTTTGGCCTATTGCAATGTCTTCTTGCAAATGAGCATAACTAACACATCTCTCTTTGGAGATAAGCTACCACCATTCTATCTAGTTTGTATTTCTTTTAATTTTACAGATGTTTTACATTTGATTCATTAATACAGTTTGGGTTTCATTTTCTTATAATTATATCTACAATATATGTGTTTGTTTTCTTATATTTATACCTACATTTCAATCTCTACATAATCCATATCACACGGTGCTTCACTCTAACCACCATGCCACATCTATAATATTATCTCACTGAAGTGGTGTATCCTTATGTTGGAATTAAATTCTACATTAACACTTCCATTATAATTGTATAGGTGTGTGTTGGGTCTATGTGTTTTGAATAATCCCATGCATAGCAAGGAGGTGGAGGTGGTTTATAGGGAATTTATTGCACCAAATTTTTTTTTCAATCCTAAAGTTGGTATTGGAGAGTAGGCCCTTGAGTTGATGTGATAACATATTCCCTCACTTTGATACTAGCATAGTGGTTGATCCAATGTCATTCCTCACTTTGACTTGTGGTTTCTATCTACATGACAATAATATCTCACAATAGTGACATATATGTATGTTGTAATTTTGTTCCAGATTGACTCTCCACTTCTACTTGTGTGTTTTGTGTTGTGAATAATCCAAAATTCATAGCAACTAAGAAAAGATTGTTTATAATTAATTATTTGCACCAAAATATTTACTAATCCAAACATATTTTTTGGGTGAAATTCCTCAAGTTGATGTGATAACATATTCCATTATAATACTAACATCCTTGGTAGTTGTAGTGTCAAGCCATCTGGGCCATCTTTGACGTGTGGTTGTTATATATGTGATATGTACAATAATATATTATTATGTTTTGGTTTTGTTACACAATACTACTCTCCTAATTTTTTTTTTGTGTGTGTTGTGAATAATTCTCACGTGCATAGCAATTGCGAGTAAAGGCAGTTAAGGCATTATTTGCACCAAAATCTGTGTCAATTTTGAAGCTATATTTGGGGTTTAAGTCCCTCAATTGATATGATAGCATCTCACTTACTTTTGGACTAACATCGTTGGTAGTTTCAATGTCATGTATTATGGGCCATGGTTAGCTTGTGGTTGTTATCTAGGTAATGTCTATAGTACTATCTTATTGCAATGGTATATCCCTATATTTGGATTTCATTCCATATTCATACTCTCCTTATAATTTAGTGGCATATCATATGTTCATATTTCACTCCACAATAACACTCTCCTAATTATGTGTTCACTAGGTGTGTTTTGTGAATAAATCCACATGCATAGGAATTGTGAGCATATGTGGTTTTAAGGTTCTACTTGCACCAAAATATTTGTCAATCTAAAATTTGGTCTTAGGGTGCAAGTCCTTGGTTTGAATTGATTTCATCCTCATTCAAGGCTATCATTAACATAAGTTTTGTGTGTGTGTGTGTGTTTGGTTTGTGCATTGTTAACAATATCACATGCATATAAATTGTGAGTAGAGGCAATTTATAAGGATAAAATATGGAGAGAAAAATTTAAAAAAAAATTCACACATCAATGATTCAAATAAGAAACATCAATCACATCACCATACTAGAGGATGATCAAGGTCAATTTACTTAATATCACCAAGGAATTGAGCAGGAATTAGTCTCTTACTACCATACTTTACTTTCTAATCCCAATTCAGACATATCAGAGGCCATCACAAAAATAACTCAACACATCCCCTCCTTGATCATGACTGAACATAACTATGATCTCCATAGACCAATAACCTTATAAGAAGTATACCAAGCCATCAAGGATGTTCCTACAGGAAAATCCTTAGGCTCAGATGGCTTCATCACATATTTTTTCCATCATTGTTGGAATCTAGTATGAGAATATTATACAGGAGAATCGTATAAAGCCCAAGTGCGTGCCTAAAACCAAGGAGATAACTAGACGTGTAGATGCAATTAAATACGTTTTTTTGAAAACGTTGTGAATTTCAAAATCTAAAACATTAATGTAATGGATGGGAGGAAAGTGTAGTTGCATTTATGCCTCGAAGATCCAAACTAATTTTGGAGCGTATGTTCCTATCTGCCAGATGTAATAGGAATTTATGTGTGTTTAATGAAAGTAGGTATATTTAAATGATAGATTAGACAATTTAGGAGATTAGGAGGGAAATCAGACGATAGACACCCTCAACCCTTGTATCATTGTAACAACATAATTTAGAATTCGTAAGCTATAGAGCTGCAAAGGAGAATAGAAGAGAACAGATAATTTTATGCATTTTTAGTTGTTGTTATTTACCATGTACAGGAGCACTGGAATTAATATAAGAAATATTTGATTCCAAATCTATGTGTTTGTTATGGTTGTTGGAACCACCTGTTAAATGGTATGTTACAGGCTTGTTTGCATTCTCTGTATGCATTTTCTTTCAATGCTATGTGTGTGTGCAGACTATAGAATTATATGTTGAATGTTTGAATTCTTGATAAGGGGAGAATGAGTTTCAGTTGTTTCTCTTTCTGAGAACTCCTACAAAGAGTGCAGTGGAGGGTCCGCAAGGAGTGCATTGACCAGGCTCTAGGTTTACTCTCAGAACTCGCAGGAAGTATACAATTGTGTCTTTACAGGAAGAAGTGCTAGAAAGGCACAGATTTGTGCAAGGTGTGCACAGGATGGGTGAGGTCTTGGATTTTACAAACCTGAGAGGAAGATTGAAAGAATGTTTTTGCAAAGAGCGCAAAGTCAAAGGTCCAAACTAGCTTGAGGTTATTTGAAATTTACCACAAGGAGTGCGCGCAGAGAACCTTTTGGAAGCCTTGAATTTGCAAGCGAAAGCTCTGAAGGGATAGATCCTTTGAAGTGTTCAAAGGGAGAAATAGGTTGAAATCGTCTTACAAGAATTCAATTTAGGAGGGAGGATGCCATGCTAATTGGCAAGAAGTCTTCATGGAGTTGAAAATGGACAGTGGAATCACTTCAAGGAGAAGTGTCGAAGTTCCATGAGTCGTTGGATCTGATAGACCAGTGGAGGGACTAAGACTAAGTGTCTTTCAACACCCATAAGCTCAAAAGGAACCCATCACTTGGGAGCTGAGGATCAACAAGAGTCGTTGATTGCATTTTATTCGAGCCATTATATTTCCTTGGGGTTTTCGGGGTTCGTGGGTTTGGAAGGCAGACCAATTCCTCGGTCGTTCCAAGTCCTGAGTCATGAGGTATAAGGTGGGAAATCCAGGTTGTTGTATCTCAGCAGCAGGAGAACCATTGGATCAACCCCCCCATCATATCGTGTATCAAGGTTTCAAGGTGTATAAACCTTTGTTGTGATCACAGAGCTTATGAAACGCTGAACGTCGAAGTCACACGTGATAGGTGGCACTGACGTAGCTTGAAAAAAAGGTGAAAGCAGGCAACAATTGGTGTGGACACATCACTTGGGAGGAGTCAACACTCTGTTGACTTATCGTACTTCATAGGTTCACAAGGGGAGAGCAATATTTTACGACCCTCCAACTCATGAAGTCGCGAGTTGCGAGAGGGGCTAGTACTTAGTCTAGCCAGTGTCATCTATAAAGGGAGCTAACAGAAAGGGGCCATACATGATCTGTAAATAGAAGGATAACTTTTTATGCTATGCAAGCACCCTCTACTTCATTAAAATGAAACTTTACAGGACCTTTCTCCATGTGTTAAAATATGCAAGATAAAATTATGTGTTAAGTTCATGCTTCTTCTTTTAAATGGTTATGTGTGAGGAAAAGTTCTCTTAAATGGTTAAATAAGTGCTTTAAATAAAAACACAGCAGCATAACTTGTAGCAAATAAACCATCAAACTCACAACAAGAACAACATGATAAAGGAGTTCACCCCTCTCCAGGCTACATCTCCTTGAGCCTCCATCAATGGACTTGGATCTCTGGGATTAATTTGTCAAAAATTATTTTACAAGATTCTACTCAACTCCAATGGAAAAACATATTGTACCATTGGGATCAGAATACATAAAAACCCAAAAAATGACTAATAAAAATCTAAAAACGGATCATGGCTCATTCGGGCATGACCTCTTCTACATGTGGCCTTAAGCTTCCATGAGATTCTCTATGGAAAAAACACCTATAAAAGTCCTCAAAAGCCTCTTATATCTGTCCCAATGTGTTCAAAGCATAACAATTATCCAAAAATGACTATTCAGTCATAGAAAACAAACTGGAACTCACCAAAACATGACCTCAATCAATGAGGGCTTCAAGCTCCCTGGAGCTCTCTAAAACTTCAATGGTTAAAAACCTGCAAAATTAATCTTCAAATGGCTGTGAAAATAGTTCCAATGGATTCAGAACATCCAAAAACCCCTAGTTGGGCTTTTACGACACCTCATTCGGACAAAAAATGAGGAAGATAGGCCTCCTGCCATTCTCTTCCTTCAAGCTTGTTGTCTCTGGTTCGCCAAAACGCACCTCTTGTACGTTGAACCCAGAACACTCTCCAAAACACATGCTTAAACCCAGTACATGTGTGCAACCTCAAAACTAGCTAAACTGTCGAACGGTTAACGGAACCGAAACCCCTAACCACCAAAATTAAGGTCATCTGGATCAATCCATAAGACCGGGGGCTAACCGTTTGAACACCAAAATGAACCCGCGCGCCCATTTAAAATGTTGGTCACATGGTAATACACATATAACCCGGGATAAAGTCTATTGTAATACCAAAACCCGCGCTCTGTGTATACAATGGTCGTATGGTGTACAATGCAACCACAGGCTGGGGCTAAGCCCCAGCCCAACCCCCGCGCCAATATACAAAAACTTTAATTTAAATAAATTTAAATACATATTGTTAATAAGAAACACCGTGTGGGCTAGTGGTAGCCCACACTCTACCAAAGGGCGGAGCCAAAGGGGAGGTCCGGGGTTTGATCTCCATGGACTCCATAAATTTTGAACCAATAAACCATTTCCATGGTGCCACGTGGCAGCCCATGACTGGGCCACGTGGCACCACACCATTTGCCAAAAATGATGCCATGTGTCAACAAATGATTCACACAAATCTGCCAATCCAAAACTGCCACATCAGCATGTGCCAACTCAGCTCTGCCACATCACCTTTGTCACATCAGCGTATGGTCATGCCACGTTAGCATGTACGGACTGTATGGACTGCACAGTCAGCGTCCCTTTTTTTGCCTATTTGATGATTCAAACAGATCACAATATCTCTCGCTCCTGATGTCCATTTGAGATGAAATGAGTTGCGTTGGATTCGTAACAATGAGGGCTACACTTCTTTTTGTTTTGAGGCAATTCTGAAAAAGTTGATTTTTGAGCTAAAATTTGACCCCTGGTCCAGATTTTGATCAATACACCATCCTCCATATCGCTAGTTCAATTATCAATGTTTGGGGAACTAGAGGAGTCAAGAGTCCACGACTCTCCAACTCGCTAAGTTGTGAGTCACGAAAGGGCTCGTGCCAGGCCTTGGTTGTGGTCATATTGAAAAGGGGGGCTAAGGGAGAAGTGATTATACCTTACACTCATTCACAGTTTCGTGTCTCAGCTATTGCTAAGAACTGTGGCATTGTGTTAAAGGCCACAAACTCACGAGACCCGATCTCTTTCTTGGTTAAAGAAAAAGAGTCCCTTATGAATCTTGTGGAGTTGGAAAAGATCTTGAGCGGATCTCGGCCTGAGGGTTGGGGGTCTGCGCTAGTTGTGGTATCAGAGCACAGAACAAATTCTTTTCTTTCTGTACTAGAGAGAAAAGAAGAATTTTACAACCATGCCGATGAGAAGAAGAGAGAGGCCAATACCTGATCCAGTAGTGGAAAGAGAGATGCGTGAATTACGTGCCAGGATTGATGCTATGGAGAGAACATAGAAATGAACAGTTGATGCTAGAGATATCAGTGAATCTGAAAGTGAAAATGAAGATGGAAATTAAGGAGAAGAAATTGCAGTCGAAGATGCTACATAAGAATGCTTATTAAGAGTTGTTGCAAGAATAGGTGCCAGGGAAAAAATGGACATTCCAATGTACGAAGGTAACTTAGACGTTGAAGAGCTTCTAGATTGGATTAGGGCTCTAGACAAATGCTTAGACTATGAGGATGTTGAAGAAGACAAAAAAATTAAACATGCCATTACTAGACTTAAAGGGCATGCATCACTGTGGTGGGATGAACTGCAGGCTAATAGGCGTTACAAGGGAAAGAAGAAAATCAAGAGATGGGACATAATGGTCGCAAAAATGAAGGCCAAATTCATATCCAGAGATTATCAAATCAATCTATTTCGGAGGATGCAAAATTTGAGGCAGAAGTTGATGACAGTGAAAGAATACATCGAAGAGTTCTACAGGATAAACATCAGAGCAATTCATCGGGAAAGTGATGATGAGAAAGTTTCTAGATATATGAATGGTCTACAATATGAAATTCAGGACGAGATGAGCATGATGACCATCCAAAGCGTAGAAGATGCTTATTAGATGGCTCTGAAAGCTTAAGAGAAGCTAAGCTGAAAGCATGGTCAAAGAGGTTGAGGCAGAAGTCAAAGTAGAGGTAAGACAATTACCCAAGACAAAACTCAGAATCCTAAAGAGGAGGGGAAGAAACCACAAACTCAGTATGAGAGAAGAGGAAGCTCACAGGGGAGAAAGTATGTTGATAGAAATACTTTTCCTCGAGGAAGAGGCAGAGGACATGAAGTGAAATTCTTTGTCTATGGAAAAATCAGACATAAATCCTATTAGTGTCTAGATTGGAAGAAAGGTGGTGAAACTCACATTGCCGAAGCTCAAGGATGGAATGTTGAGGAAGAAGACACTGAGGGTGGAAGATCTTTGTTGATGAGGAAAGTTCTCTTGAAGCCAGAGAAGGAGCCAGAGAACCCATCCCAAAAGAAACAATATGTTTCAGACTTCTTGCAAGACAAAATATAGGGTATGCAAGGTCATAGTGGACAACAGTAGTACAAAAAATATTTTATCTATGGAAATGGTAGAAAAGTTGGAGTTGGAGACTATTGCACATCCAATTCCGTTAAAGTCTCATGGCTGCAAAAAGGACATTAGGTGAATGTCACTAAACAGTGTCTAGTTGAATTTAAAATAGGGGGATATAAAGATGAGATTTTGTGTGATGTCATTCCCATGGATGTTTGTCATCTATTGTTGGGTAGAGCATGGAAATATGACAAAAATGTGGTGCATGATGGGAAAAAGAACACATACACTCTAGAAAAAAATGGTAGGATGCACATGTTGTTGCCTATTAAGGATAAAGAAGTGGTACCAGAGGTGAACAACACCATACTTCTCATGAGTGGGAAGGAACTTCTTAAGGAGGTTAAGAAGAAGGAAGACACACAATTTATTGTGGTTAGGAAACCAAAAATTGTTTTGACTAGTACGAAAATAGATTATTTGTCAGAAGAAATCCAGGAGTTGTTGGAAGAATTTGTTGATATAGTAGTGGATGAACTACCCTATTCGTCGTCACCTATCAAGAGTATAATTCATCACATTGATCTTATACCTGGAGATAGTTTTCCGAACAAAGCAGCGTATCAGTTGACACTGCAAGAAAATGAATAAGTTAAGAGACAGGTCCAGGATTTGATGGAAAAAGTGTTGATTCAGGAGAGCTTGAGTCCATGTGTTGTTCCGACAGTTCTTATACCAAAGAAATATGGGGGCTGGAGAATGTGTACTGACTCAAGGAAAATCAATAATATTACCATCAGATACAGGTTTTCTTTTCCAATCATGGACTTCTTGATGGATTGCTTGAGAAAAGAAAAATATTTTTCAAAGAATGATTTGAAAAGCGGATACCATCAAATTAGAATGAGAGAAGGTGATGAATGGAAGACAACATTCAAAACCAATGAGGGGTTATACGAATGTCTTGTCATTCTATTTGGCTTAACGAATGCATCGAGCACCTTCATGAGGTTAGTGAATGAGGTTCTGAAGGACTTCATTGGAAAATCTATGATTGTATATCTTGATGATATATCAATCTTCAGCAAAACTGAAGAAGAACACTTGAAGCATTTAGTTGCCATGATGAGGAGATTGCAGCAAAAAAAATTGTTGATCAATATGAAGAAATCGTCATTTATGAGAACATAACTCATTTATTTGGGTTTTTTTATCTCTACAGTTGAATTGAAAATGGATTCGAAGAAGATAAAGGTGAATAAGGATTAGCCATCACCGAAGAGAGTATTTGAAGTTTGAATCTTCCATGGGTTGGCTAGCTTCTAAAGGAAATTCATCTGAAACTTCAGTGAAATTAGCGCACCGATGATGGATACGATGAAGAAGAGGCATAAATATTTTCACTAGATAGACGAAGCAGAGAAGAGATTCAACCTACTGAAAAGGAAGATCACTGAGCAACTGATTCTGGTTTTTCTAGATTTCAGAAAGACATTCCAGGTCAAGTGTGATGTGAGTGGATTTTCCATTGGAGTGGTCTTGAGTCAAGACAACGGGTCGATCACATATTTCAGTGAAAAATTGAATGAAGCAAAACTCAAGTACTCCACGTATGACAAAGAATTCTATGCAGTCATACAAGTGTTGAATAAATGGAGACACTATTTGGTTCCCAAAGAGTTCATTTTGTATAGCGATAATCATGCTTTGCAATTCGTGACTCGACCAGAGAATTTGACCCAAAAACATGCTAAATGGGTTGAGTTCATGCATAATTTTACTTTTGCGATTAAGCATATTTCTGGAACTGCTAACAAAGTTGTTGACGCTTTGAGCAGGAAATGTTTGCTTATGTAGGAATTTAGAGTTAAGACTTTGGGTTTTGTTAACCTCAAAGAATTGTACTAGGATGATCCAGATTTCAAAGAGGCATATGAGGCGTATGAGAATCCAATTCTCAAGGATAGAAGCCAATTGACCAAATACATGATCCAGGAAGGATTATTGTTCAAAGGTAATCAACTATGTATTCCAAAATTCTCCATGAGGGAGAATCTATTGAAGGAGAAGCACAACGGAGGATTGGTCGGACACTTTGGTCATGAAGAAATGTTCTCAAAGTTGAATGGCTCGTATTACTGGCCAGGGATGAGAACATATGTGAATAAATTTGTGGATAGATGCAGAATTTGCCAGCACACGAAGGGAAAGATGTAGAACATAGGGTTATACCAGCCCTTACCCATACCCGAAAGGGTGTGGGATGCAGTGAGCATGGATTTCATATTAGGAATGCCAAGGACACAAAGGAGATATGATTCAATCTTTGTATTGGTGGACATATTTTCAAATATGGCACATTTCATACCATGCCAGAAAACCAGCGACGCAACTCATATTGCGAACCTATTTTTCAAGGAATTCGTTAGACTTCACAGCTTGCCAAAGAGTGTTGTTTCTATCGAGATACCAAGTTCATGGGACATTTCTGGAGGACCTTATGGAAGAAGATGGGGACAAACTTGTCTTTTAGCTCAGCGTATCATTCTCAGATGGATGGACAGACAGAGGTTGTGAACAAGAGATTGGGATATTTGTTAAGAAGCTTAGTGACTGAACACCACAGTCAATGGGATCACATTCTGCCATAGGTGAAATTCGCTTACAATGATTCACTCAATAGAAGCACAGGGCAGATTCCATTCCATATTGTATATGGAATGTAGCCAAGGGGAGTTTTTGAGTTGAAAGATTGAGAACAAGCTGAATTCAAGAGTGCTAGTGCAGAGGACTTTGCAGAAAGAATGAAGGAGCTTCACAACAGAATTAGGGAGCGATTGCAGAGTTCAAGTCAAGAGTATAAGTGTAGATAATATCAACATAGGTGAGAACTTCAATTTGAAGTTGGTGATTTCATTCTTGCGCATTTGAGAAAGGAAAGGTTCCCAAGGGGAACGTATAACAAGCTTAAGATGAAAAAAATTGGACTATGCAAGGTCATAAGGAAATTTGGGGCAAACACATATGAGATTGAATTACTCGATGGGGTCAGAATCTCACCGATATTCAATATCACNCGTAGCTTGAAAAAAAGGTGAAAGCAGGCAACAATTGGTGTGGACACATCACTTGGGAGGAGTCAACACTCTGTTGACTTATCGTACTTCATAGGTTCACAAGGGGAGAGCAATAGTTTACAACCCTCCAACTCGTGAAGTCGCGAGTTGCGAGAGGGGCTAGTACTTAGTCTAGCCAGTGTCATCTATAAAGGGAGATAACAGAAAGGGGCCATAAATGATCTGTAAATAGAAGGCTAACTTGTTATGCTATGCAAGCACCCTCTACTTCATTAAAATGAAACTTTACAGGACCTTGCTCCATGTGTTAAAATATGCAAGATAAAATTATGTGTTAAGTACATGCTTCTTCTTTTAAATGGTTATGTGTGAGGAAAAGTTCTCTTAAGTGGTTAAATAAGTGATTTAAATAAAAACACAACAACATAACTTGTAGCAAATAAACCATCAAACTCACAACAAGAACAACATGATAAAGGAGTTCACCCCTCTCCAGGCTACATCTCCTTGAGCCTCCATCAATGGACTTGGCTCTCTGGGATTAATTTGTCAAAAATTATTTTACAATATTCTACTC
The DNA here is from genome assembly GCA_000966675.3 of Picea glauca. Classification (NCBI taxonomy): domain Eukaryota; kingdom Viridiplantae; phylum Streptophyta; class Pinopsida; order Pinales; family Pinaceae; genus Picea; species Picea glauca. Next base: position 236,330 of record JZKD02S0348100.1, read on the forward strand.
AACTCCAATGGAAAAACATATTGTACCATTGGGATCAAAATACATAAAAACCCCAAAAATGACTAATAAAAATCTAAAAACGGATCATGGCTCATCCGGGCATGACCTCTTCTACATGTGGCCTTAAGCTTCCATGAGATTCTCTATGAAAAAAACACCTATAAAAGTCCTCAAAAGCCTCTTATATCTGTCCCAATGTGTTCAGAGCATAACAATTATCCAAAAATGACTATTCAATCATAGAAAACAAACTGGAACTCACCAAAACATGACCTCAATCAATGAGGGCTTCAAGCTCCCTGGAGCTCTCTAAAACTTCAATGGTTAAAAACATGAAAAATTAATCTTCAAATGGCTGTGAAAATAGTGCCAATGGATTCAGAACATCCAAAAACCCCTAGCTGGGCTTTTACGACACCTCATTCGGCCAAACAATGAGGAAGATAGGCCTCCTGCCATTCTCTTCCTTCAAGCTTGTTGTCTCTGGTTCGCCAAAACGCACCTCCTGTACGTTGAACCCAGAACACTCTCCAAAACACATGCTTAAACCCAGTACATGTGTGCAACCACAAAACTAGCTAAACTGTCGAACGGTTAATGGAACTAAAACCCCTAACCACCAAAATTAAGGTCATCTGGATCGATCCATAAGACCGGGGGCTAACCGTTTGAACACCAAACTAAACCCGCGCGCCCATTTAAAATGTTGGTCACATGGTAATACACATATAACTGGGGATAAAGTCTATTGTAATACCAAAACCCGCGCTCCATGTATACAATGGTCGTATGGTGTACAATGCAACCATGGGCTGGGGCTAAGCCCCAGCCCAACCCCCGCGCCAATATACAAAAACTTTAATTTAAATAAATTTAAATACATATTGTTAATAAGAAACATCGTGTGGGCTAGTGGTAGCCCACACTCTACCAAAGGGCGGAGCCAAAGGGGAGGTCCGGGGTTTGATCTCCATGGACTCCATAAATTTTGAACCAATAAACCATTTCCATGGTGCCACGTGGCAGCCCATGACTGGGCCACGTGGCACCACACCATTTGCCAAAAATGATGCCATGTGTCAACAAATGATTCACCCAAATCTGCCAATCTGAAACTGCCACATCAGCATGTGCCAACTCATCTCTACCACATCACCTCTGTCACATCAGCGTATGGTCATGCCACGTTAGCATGTACGGACTGTACAGACTGCACAGTCAGCGTCCCTTTTTTTGCCTATTTGATGATTCGAACAGATCACAATATCTCTCACTCCTGATGTCCATTTGAGATGAAATGAGTTGCGTTGGATTCGTAACAATGAGGGCTACACTTCTGTTTGTTTTGAGGCAATTCCGAAAAAGTTGATTTTTGAGCTAAAATTTGACCCCTGGTCCAGATTTTGATCGATACACCATCCTCCATATCGCTAGTTCAGTTATCAACGTTTGGGGAACTAGAGGAGTCAAGAGTCCACGACTCTCCAACTCGCTAAGTTGTGAGTCGCGAAAGGGCTCGTGCCAGGCCTTGGTTGTGGTCATATTGAAAAGGGGGGCTAAGGGAGAAGTGATTATACCTTACACTCATTCGCAGTTTCACGTCTCAGCTATTGCTAAGAACTGTGGCATTGTGTTAAAGGCCACAAACTCATGAGACCCGATCTCTTGCTTGGTTAAATAAAAAGAGTCCCTTATGAATCTTGTGGAGTTGGAAAATATCTTGAGCAGATCTCGGCCTGAGGGTCGGGGGTCTGCGCTAGTTGTGGTATCAGAGCACAGAACAAATTCTTTTCTTTCTGTAGTAGAGAGAAAAGAAGAATTTTACAGCCATGCCGCTGAGAAGAAGAGAGAGGCCAATACCTGATCCAGTAGTGGAAAGAGAGATGCGTGAATTACGTGCCAGGCTTGATGCTATGGAGACAACATAGAAATGAACAGTTGATGCTAGAGATATCAGTGAATCTGAAAGTGAAAATGAAGATGGAAATTAAGGAGAAGAAATTGCAGTCGAAGATGCTACATAAGAATGCTTATTCAGAGTTGTTGCAAGAATAGGTGCCAGGGAAAAAATGGACATTCCAATGTACGAAGGTAACTTAGACGTTGAAGAGCTTCTAGATTGGATTAGGGCTCTAGACAAATTCTTAGACTATGAGGATGTTGAAGAAGACAAAAAAATTAAACATGCCATTACTAGACTTAAAGGGCATGCATCACTGTGGTGGGATGAACTGCAGGCTAATAGGCGTTGCAAGGGAAAGAAGAAAATCAAGAGATGGGACATAATGGTCGCAAAAATGAAGGCCAAATTCATATCCAGAGATTATCAAATCAATCTGTTTCGGAGGATGCAAAATTTGAGGCAGAAGTTGATGACAGTGAAAGAATACATCGAAGAGTTCTATGGGATAAACATCAGAGTTGTTCATCGGGAAAGTGATGATGAGAAAGTTTCTAGATATATGAATGGTCTACAATATGACATTCAGGACGAGATGAGCATGATGACCATCCAAAGCGTAGAATATGCTTATTAGATGGCTCTGAAAGCTTAAGAGAAGCTAAGCTGAAAGCATGGTCAAAGAGGTTGAGGCAGAATTCAAAGCAGAGGTAAGACAATTACCCAAGACAGAACTCAGAATCCTAAAGAGGAGGGGAAGAAACCACAAACTCAGTATGAGAGAAGAGGAAGCTCACAGGGGAGGAAGTATGCTGATAGAAATACTTTTCCTCGAGGAAGAGGCAGAGGACATGAAGTGAAATTCTTTGTCTATGGAAAAATCAGACATAAATCCTATGAGTGTCTAGATTGGAAGAAAGGTGGTGAAACTCACATTGCTGAAGCTCAAGGATGGAATGTTGAGGAAGAAGACACTGAGGGTGGAAGATCTTTGTTGATGAGGAAAGTTCTCTTGAAGCCAGAGAAGGAGCCAGAGAACCCATCCCAAAAGAAACAATATGTTTCAGACTTCTTGCAAGACAAAATATAGGGTATGCAAGGTCATAGTGGACAACAGTAGTACAAAAAATATTTTATCTATGGAAATGGTAGAAAAGTTGGAGTTGGAGACTATTGCACATCCAATTCCGTTAAAGTCTCATGGCTGCAAAAAGGACATTAGGTGAATGTCACTAAACAGTGTCTAGTTGAATTTAAAATAGGGGGATATAAAGATGAGATTTTGTGTGATGTCATTCCCATGGATGTTTGTCATCTATTGTTGGGTAGAGCATGGAAATATGACAAAAATGTGGTGCATGATGGGAAAAAGAACACATACACTCTAGAAAAAAATGGTAGGATGCACATGTTGTTGCCTATTAAGGATAAAGAAGTGGTACCAGAGGTGAACAACACCATACTTCTCATGAGTGGGAAGGAACTTCTTAAGGAGGTTAAGAAGAAGGAAGACACACAATTTATTGTGGTTAGGAAACCAAAAATTGTTTTGACTAGTACGAAAATAGATTATTTGTCAGAAGAAATCCAGGAGTTGTTGGAAGAATTTGTTGATATAGTAGTGGATGAACTACCCTATTCGTCGTCACCTATCAAGAGTATAATTCATCACATTGATCTTATACCTGGAGATAGTTTTCCGAACAAAGCAGCGTATCAGTTGACACTGCAAGAAAATGAATAAGTTAAGAGACAGGTCCAGGATTTGATGGAAAAAGTGTTGATTCAGGAGAGCTTGAGTCCATGTGTTGTTCCGACAGTTCTTATACCAAAGAAATATGGGGGCTGGAGAATGTGTACTGACTCAAGGAAAATCAATAATATTACCATCAGATACAGGTTTTCTTTTCCAATCATGGACTTCTTGATGGATTGCTTGAGAAAAGAAAAATATTTTTCAAAGAATGATTTGAAAAGCGGATACCATCAAATTAGAATGAGAGAAGGTGATGAATGGAAGACAACATTCAAAACCAATGAGGGGTTATACGAATGTCTTGTCATTCTATTTGGCTTAACGAATGCATCGAGCACCTTCATGAGGTTAGTGAATGAGGTTCTGAAGGACTTCATTGGAAAATCTATGATTGTATATCTTGATGATATATCAATCTTCAGCAAAACTGAAGAAGAACACTTGAAGCATTTAGTTGCCATGATGAGGAGATTGCAGCAAAAAAAATTGTTGATCAATATGAAGAAATCGTCATTTATGAGAACATAACTCATTTATTTGGGTTTTTTTATCTCTACAGTTGAATTGAAAATGGATTCGAAGAAGATAAAGGTGAATAAGGATTAGCCATCACCGAAGAGAGTATTTGAAGTTTGAATCTTCCATGGGTTGGCTAGCTTCTAAAGGAAATTCATCTGAAACTTCAGTGAAATTAGCGCACCGATGATGGATACGATGAAGAAGAGGCATAAATATTTTCACTAGATAGACGAAGCAGAGAAGAGATTCAACCTACTGAAAAGGAAGATCACTGAGCAACTGATTCTGGTTTTTCTAGATTTCAGAAAGACATTCCAGGTCAAGTGTGATGTGAGTGGATTTTCCATTGGAGTGGTCTTGAGTCAAGACAACGGGTCGATCACATATTTCAGTGAAAAATTGAATGAAGCAAAACTCAAGTACTCCACGTATGACAAAGAATTCTATGCAGTCATACAAGTGTTGAATAAATGGAGACACTATTTGGTTCCCAAAGAGTTCATTTTGTATAGCGATAATCATGCTTTGCAATTCGTGACTCGACCAGAGAATTTGACCCAAAAACATGCTAAATGGGTTGAGTTCATGCATAATTTTACTTTTGCGATTAAGCATATTTCTGGAACTGCTAACAAAGTTGTTGACGCTTTGAGCAGGAAATGTTTGCTTATGTAGGAATTTAGAGTTAAGACTTTGGGTTTTGTTAACCTCAAAGAATTGTACTAGGATGATCCAGATTTCAAAGAGGCATATGAGGCGTATGAGAATCCAATTCTCAAGGATAGAAGCCAATTGACCAAATACATGATCCAGGAAGGATTATTGTTCAAAGGTAATCAACTATGTATTCCAAAATTCTCCATGAGGGAGAATCTATTGAAGGAGAAGCACAACGGAGGATTGGTCGGACACTTTGGTCATGAAGAAATGTTCTCAAAGTTGAATGGCTCGTATTACTGGCCAGGGATGAGAACATATGTGAATAAATTTGTGGATAGATGCAGAATTTGCCAGCACACGAAGGGAAAGATGTAGAACATAGGGTTATACCAGCCCTTACCCATACCCGAAAGGGTGTGGGATGCAGTGAGCATGGATTTCATATTAGGAATGCCAAGGACACAAAGGAGATATGATTCAATCTTTGTATTGGTGGACATATTTTCAAATATGGCACATTTCATACCATGCCAGAAAACCAGCGACGCAACTCATATTGCGAACCTATTTTTCAAGGAATTCGTTAGACTTCACAGCTTGCCAAAGAGTGTTGTTTCTATCGAGATACCAAGTTCATGGGACATTTCTGGAGGACCTTATGGAAGAAGATGGGGACAAACTTGTCTTTTAGCTCAGCGTATCATTCTCAGATGGATGGACAGACAGAGGTTGTGAACAAGAGATTGGGATATTTGTTAAGAAGCTTAGTGACTGAACACCACAGTCAATGGGATCACATTCTGCCATAGGTGAAATTCGCTTACAATGATTCACTCAATAGAAGCACAGGGCAGATTCCATTCCATATTGTATATGGAATGTAGCCAAGGGGAGTTTTTGAGTTGAAAGATTGAGAACAAGCTGAATTCAAGAGTGCTAGTGCAGAGGACTTTGCAGAAAGAATGAAGGAGCTTCACAACAGAATTAGGGAGCGATTGCAGAGTTCAAGTCAAGAGTATAAGTGTAGATAATATCAACATAGGTGAGAACTTCAATTTGAAGTTGGTGATTTCATTCTTGCGCATTTGAGAAAGGAAAGGTTCCCAAGGGGAACGTATAACAAGCTTAAGATGAAAAAAATTGGACTATGCAAGGTCATAAGGAAATTTGGGGCAAACACATATGAGATTGAATTACTCGATGGGGTCAGAATCTCACCGATATTCAATATCACAGATTTGTACCCTTATAGAGCTAAAGAAGAAGGAGAAGACAATGAACAAGAAAATATTCAATGGACAAAACAAATGCATGTAGCTGAAAAGCCATAGATGGAAAGCATAATTGATAAGAGGATTAGTAGAAAGACTAGGAGAAAAGAGTATTTTGAATACTTGACCAAGTGGAAAGGACATCCAATTGAAGATGCTAGCTGGGAGAATGAAGTAGAAATTCAAATACATGGATATACCATGCAAGATATCATGAACAAGAGTTCATGAAAATTTTCAAGCGAGGGAGTATGATGCAAGAGAATCGTATAAAGCCCAAGTGCATGCCTAAAACCAAGGAGATAGTCGGACGCGCATATGCAATTAAATAGGTTTTCATGAAAACGTTGTGAATTTCAAAATCTGAAACATTAATGTAATGGATGGGAGGAAAGTGCAATTGCATTTATGGCTTGAAGATCCAAACTAATTTTGGAGCATATGTTCCTATCTACCAGATGTAATAGGAATTTATGTGTGTTTAATGCAAGTAGGTAGATTTAAATGATAGATTAGACAATTTAGGATCTTAGGAGGGAAAACAGATGATAGACACCCTCAACCCTTGTATCATTGTAACAACATAATTCAGAATTCGTAAGTTGTAGATCTGCAAAGGAGAATAGAAGAGAACAAAGAATTTTATGCATTTTTAGTTGTTGTTATTTACCATGTACAAGAGCAATGGAATTAATAGAAGAAATATTTGATTCCAAATCTATGTGTTTGTTATGGTTGTTGGAACCACTTGTTAAATGGTATGTTACAGGCTTCTTTGCATTCTCTATATGCATTTTCTTTCAATGCTATGTGTGTGTGCAGGCTCTAGAATTCTATGTTGAATGTTTGAATTCTGGATAAGGGTAGAATGAGTTTCAGTTGTTTCTCTTTCTGAGAACTCCTGCAAAGAGTGCAGTGGAGGGTCCACAAGGAGTGCATTAACCAGGTTCTGGGTTTCATTTCAGAACTCTCAAGAAGTATACAATTGTGTATTTATAGGAAAAAATGCTAGCAAGGCATATATCCATGCAAGGTGTGCGCAGGGTGGGTGAGGTATTGGATTTTACAAACACAAGAGGAAGATTGAAAGATTGTTGTTGCAGAGAGTGCATATTCGAAGGTCCAAAATAACTAGAGGTTATTTGAAATTTTCTGCAAGGAGTGCACGTAGAGACCCTTTTGAAAGCCTTGAATTTGCAAGAGAAAGATCAAAAGGGATAGATCCTTTGAAGTNGAAGCTCAAGGATGGAATGTTGAGGAAGAAGACACTGAGGGTGGAAGATCTTTGTTGATGAGGAAAGTTCTCTTGAAGCCAGAGAAGGAGCCAGAGAACCCATCCCAAAAGAAACAATATGTTTCAGACTTCTTGCAAGACAAAATATAGGGTATGCAAGGTCATAGTGGACAACAGTAGTACAAAAAATATTTTATCTATGGAAATGGTAGAAAAGTTGGAGTTGGAGACTATTGCACATCCAATTCCGTTAAAGTCTCATGGCTGCAAAAAGGACATTAGGTGAATGTCACTAAACAGTGTCTAGTTGAATTTAAAATAGGGGGATATAAAGATGAGATTTTGTGTGATGTCATTCCCATGGATGTTTGTCATCTATTGTTGGGTAGAGCATGGAAATATGACAAAAATGTGGTGCATGATGGGAAAAAGAACACATACACTCTAGAAAAAAATGGTAGGATGCACATGTTGTTGCCTATTAAGGATAAAGAAGTGGTACCAGAGGTGAACAACACCATACTTCTCATGAGTGGGAAGGAACTTCTTAAGGAGGTTAAGAAGAAGGAAGACACACAATTTATTGTGGTTAGGAAACCAAAAATTGTTTTGACTAGTACGAAAATAGATTATTTGTCAGAAGAAATCCAGGAGTTGTTGGAAGAATTTGTTGATATAGTAGTGGATGAACTACCCTATTCGTCGTCACCTATCAAGAGTATAATTCATCACATTGATCTTATACCTGGAGATAGTTTTCCGAACAAAGCAGCGTATCAGTTGACACTGCAAGAAAATGAATAAGTTAAGAGACAGGTCCAGGATTTGATGGAAAAAGTGTTGATTCAGGAGAGCTTGAGTCCATGTGTTGTTCCGACAGTTCTTATACCAAAGAAATATGGGGGCTGGAGAATGTGTACTGACTCAAGGAAAATCAATAATATTACCATCAGATACAGGTTTTCTTTTCCAATCATGGACTTCTTGATGGATTGCTTGAGAAAAGAAAAATATTTTTCAAAGAATGATTTGAAAAGCGGATACCATCAAATTAGAATGAGAGAAGGTGATGAATGGAAGACAACATTCAAAACCAATGAGGGGTTATACGAATGTCTTGTCATTCTATTTGGCTTAACGAATGCATCGAGCACCTTCATGAGGTTAGTGAATGAGGTTCTGAAGGACTTCATTGGAAAATCTATGATTGTATATCTTGATGATATATCAATCTTCAGCAAAACTGAAGAAGAACACTTGAAGCATTTAGTTGCCATGATGAGGAGATTGCAGCAAAAAAAATTGTTGATCAATATGAAGAAATCGTCATTTATGAGAACATAACTCATTTATTTGGGTTTTTTTATCTCTACAGTTGAATTGAAAATGGATTCGAAGAAGATAAAGGTGAATAAGGATTAGCCATCACCGAAGAGAGTATTTGAAGTTTGAATCTTCCATGGGTTGGCTAGCTTCTAAAGGAAATTCATCTGAAACTTCAGTGAAATTAGCGCACCGATGATGGATACGATGAAGAAGAGGCATAAATATTTTCACTAGATAGACGAAGCAGAGAAGAGATTCAACCTACTGAAAAGGAAGATCACTGAGCAACTGATTCTGGTTTTTCTAGATTTCAGAAAGACATTCCAGGTCAAGTGTGATGTGAGTGGATTTTCCATTGGAGTGGTCTTGAGTCAAGACAACGGGTCGATCACATATTTCAGTGAAAAATTGAATGAAGCAAAACTCAAGTACTCCACGTATGACAAAGAATTCTATGCAGTCATACAAGTGTTGAATAAATGGAGACACTATTTGGTTCCCAAAGAGTTCATTTTGTATAGCGATAATCATGCTTTGCAATTCGTGACTCGACCAGAGAATTTGACCCAAAAACATGCTAAATGGGTTGAGTTCATGCATAATTTTACTTTTGCGATTAAGCATATTTCTGGAACTGCTAACAAAGTTGTTGACGCTTTGAGCAGGAAATGTTTGCTTATGTAGGAATTTAGAGTTAAGACTTTGGGTTTTGTTAACCTCAAAGAATTGTACTAGGATGATCCAGATTTCAAAGAGGCATATGAGGCGTATGAGAATCCAATTCTCAAGGATAGAAGCCAATTGACCAAATACATGATCCAGGAAGGATTATTGTTCAAAGGTAATCAACTATGTATTCCAAAATTCTCCATGAGGGAGAATCTATTGAAGGAGAAGCACAACGGAGGATTGGTCGGACACTTTGGTCATGAAGAAATGTTCTCAAAGTTGAATGGCTCGTATTACTGGCCAGGGATGAGAACATATGTGAATAAATTTGTGGATAGATGCAGAATTTGCCAGCACACGAAGGGAAAGATGTAGAACATAGGGTTATACCAGCCCTTACCCATACCCGAAAGGGTGTGGGATGCAGTGAGCATGGATTTCATATTAGGAATGCCAAGGACACAAAGGAGATATGATTCAATCTTTGTATTGGTGGACATATTTTCAAATATGGCACATTTCATACCATGCCAGAAAACCAGCGACGCAACTCATATTGCGAACCTATTTTTCAAGGAATTCGTTAGACTTCACAGCTTGCCAAAGAGTGTTGTTTCTATCGAGATACCAAGTTCATGGGACATTTCTGGAGGACCTTATGGAAGAAGATGGGGACAAACTTGTCTTTTAGCTCAGCGTATCATTCTCAGATGGATGGACAGACAGAGGTTGTGAACAAGAGATTGGGATATTTGTTAAGAAGCTTAGTGACTGAACACCACAGTCAATGGGATCACATTCTGCCATAGGTGAAATTCGCTTACAATGATTCACTCAATAGAAGCACAGGGCAGATTCCATTCCATATTGTATATGGAATGTAGCCAAGGGGAGTTTTTGAGTTGAAAGATTGAGAACAAGCTGAATTCAAGAGTGCTAGTGCAGAGGACTTTGCAGAAAGAATGAAGGAGCTTCACAACAGAATTAGGGAGCGATTGCAGAGTTCAAGTCAAGAGTATAAGTGTAGATAATATCAACATAGGTGAGAACTTCAATTTGAAGTTGGTGATTTCATTCTTGCGCATTTGAGAAAGGAAAGGTTCCCAAGGGGAACGTATAACAAGCTTAAGATGAAAAAAATTGGACTATGCAAGGTCATAAGGAAATTTGGGGCAAACACATATGAGATTGAATTACTCGATGGGGTCAGAATCTCACCGATATTCAATATCACGGATTTGTACCCTTATAGAGCTGAAGAAGAAGGAGCAGACAATGAACAAGAAAATATTCAATGGACAAAACAAATGCCTGTAGCTGAAAAGCCATAGATGGAAAGCATAATTGATAAGAGGATTAGTAGAAAGTCCAGGAGAAAAGATTATTTTTAATACTTGACCAAGTGGAAAGGACATCCAATTGAAGATGCTAGCTGGGAGAACGAAGTAGAAATTCAAATACATGGATATACCATGCAAGATATCATGAACAAGAGTTCATGAAAATTTTCAAGCGAGGGAGTATGATGCAAGAGAATCGTATAAATCCCAAGTGCATGCCTAAAACCAAGGAGACACTCAGACGCGCATATGCAATTAAATAGGTTTTCATGAAAACGTTGTGAATTTCAAAATCTGAAACATTAATGTAATGGATGGGAGGAAAGTGCAATTGCATTTATGGCTTGAAGATCCAAACTAATTTTGGAGCATATGTTCCTATCTACCAGATGTAATAGGAATTTATGTGTGTTTAATGCAAGTAGGTAGATTTAAATGATAGATTAGACAATTTAGGATCTTAGGAGGGAAAACAGATGATAGACACCCTCAACCCTTGTATCATTGTAACAACATAATTCAGAATTCGTAAGTTGTAGATCTGCAAAGGAGAATAGAAGAGAACAAAGAATTTTATGCATTTTTAGTTGTTGTTATTTACCATGTACAAGAGCAATGGAATTAATAGAAGAAATATTTGATTCCAAATCTATGTGTTTGTTATGGTTGTTGGAACCACTTGTTAAATGGTATGTTACAGGCTTCTTTGCATTCTCTATATGCATTTTCTTTCAATGCTATGTGTGTGTGCAGGCTCTAGAATTCTATGTTGAATGTTTGAATTCTGGATAAGGGTAGAATGAGTTTCAGTTGTTTCTCTTTCTGAGAACTCCTGCAAAGAGTGCAGTGGAGGGTCCACAAGGAGTGCATTAACCAGGTTCTGGGTTTCATTTCAGAACTCTCAAGAAGTATACAATTGTGTATTTATAGGAAAAAATGCTAGCAAGGCATATATCCATGCAAGGTGTGCGCAGGGTGGGTGAGGTATTGGATTTTACAAACACAAGAGGAAGATTGAAAGATTGTTGTTGCAGAGAGTGCATATTCGAAGGTCCAAAATAACTAGAGGTTATTTGAAATTTTCTGCAAGGAGTGCACGTAGAGACCCTTTTGAAAGCCTTGAATTTGCAAGAGAAAGATCAAAAGGGATAGATCCTTTGAAGTTTTCAAAGGGAGACAGAGGTCAAAATCATCTTGCGGGAGTTCAGTTCAGGAGGGAGGATGCCATGTCAATTGGAAAGAATTCCTTGTGGAGTTGAAAATGGATGGTGGAATTGCTTCAAGGAGAAGTGTTGAAGTTCCATGAGCCATTGGATATGATAGACCAGTGGAGGGACTAATACTGGGTATCTTTCAACACCCATAAGCTCAAGAGGAACCCATCACCTGGGAGTTGAGGATCAATGGGAGCCGTTGATCGCGTTTTATTCGAGCTGTCATATTTTCTCGGGGTTTTTGGGGTTCGTGGGTTTGGAAGGAAGAACAATTCCTTTGTCATTCCAAGTTCTGAGTCACGAGGTATAAAGCGGGAAATCTAGGCCTTTGGATCTCAGCAACAGGAGAACCGTTGGATCAACCCCCCCTTCATATCGTGTATCGGGGTTTCAAGGTGTATAAACCTTTGATGTGATTGTGGAGGTTACGAAATGCCGAATGCCGAAGTCACAAATGACAGGTGGCGCTGACGTAGCATGTAGAAAAGGTGAAAGTGAGAGAAAGTTGGTGTGGACACATCGCTTGGGAGGAGTCAACACTCTGTTGACTTATCGTACTTCAGAGGTTCACAAGGGGAGAGAAACAATTTACGACCCTCTAACTCGTGAAGTAGGGAGTTGTGAGAGGGGCTAGTACTTAGCCTAGATGGTGGTCATTTGTAAAAGGAGATAACAGAAAGGGGCCATACACCATCCTCCATATCATCAATTCAGTTATCGATGTTTGGGGCACTGAAGGAGTCAAGAGTTCATGACTATCCAACTCGCTAAGTTGCGAGTCGTGAAAGGGCTCATGCCAGGCCTTGGTTGTGGTCATATTGAAAAGGGGAGATAAGGGATAAGTTCTTATACCTTATTCCCATTCGCAGTTTCACATCTCAGCTATTGCTGAGATCTGCAGAATTGTGTTAAAAGCTGCAAACTCGCGAGACCCGATCTCTTGCTTGATCAAAGAAAAAGAGTCCCTTTTGACTCTTGTGGAGGTTTTGGAAAATATCCTGAGCGGATCTTGGCCCGAGGGTCGAGGATCTATGCCATAATAGGTATGGAAACTCATCAAGTATTCTCACAACAATATTGGAGATGTTATGGCTCTCAATGCCACTTTTCTCACTCTAATCCCCAAATAAGAGAAATCATCTTATCCAAATCAATTCTTCCCAATCGCGTTGTGTAATATCATCTACAATATCATTGTCAAGGTAATATATCTTCAACTCAAACCCATTCTCTCTTTCATTATGTCTCCTAAGAAATTTGGTTATGTATAAGGTAGACAAATTATGGACAGTCTCATCCTTTCCCATGAGTTCATCCATTTCTTGAAATTCTATTGAACCCCTAGTACGCTAATTAAATTAGATCTCTCAAAGAATTTTGACACACTCAGCTAGAAATACATGAGTGATTCTCCAAGCTTTGGTATTTAATGAAGATTGGATCAATTGGATCATGTCCCTTACCTCTTCATCCTTCTTCTCCATCCTTATAAATCGTTTTCCCTCTTTCTTTTTTTCCCCTTCTAGAGGAATTCTACAAGGTGATCCTTTGTCCCCATTTTTGTTTTTCATAATGGAAGAAGGCATCAACTATCATATTAAAGAATCTATTGTGGATGGTTCTCTAACAGACCTCCCCTTGCATGGTGTTTACCCTCCTATCTCTCAAATTCAATTTGTGTATGACACTATGATGATGGGATCCCCCACTTCCAGATAGGCTAGGTACATTCAAATCATTATTAATGATTTCAGTGAAGATTCTGGTACATCCATTAACACTGAGAAATCCCATATTTTCTTTTTTAATAAGACTGCTTCCATACAATCTCACATCACTCACATTCTAGTCTTAAAAGGAATATCCCTTTCATATAAATACCTCAACAACCCCATAATTGATAATTCCCATAGAAAATACTCATGGGAGAGTCTAATTATTGCCATTGACAAATGTCTCAAATCTTGGACCGTCTGCTCTCCTATTCTAGTAGGTCGTCTGGTATAGCTTCTAAAATTTGTTTTGTAGGAAATTCCAATATATGTCTTATCATCCCTGACAACCCCCAAATCAATGATAAAAATAATAAAAATAATTCCCAAAGGAAGTTCCTATGGAAGGGTACCAAGGTGGAACATAAATGGGCATTGGTTAAATTGAAAACACTTTGCAGGCCCAATCATTTGGGAGGTCTAGGACTCAAATATCATTCCTTGCTTAATCGAGACATGGGAGAAAAAATATGGTGGTGATGGCTCATTAACCTAGAGTATCTCTATGGAAGGATGTGTGTTAAGAACCAAATATCAATATTTCATAGAAAAACCTCAGAATAAGTACTCAACGCCTTGAAAAAGAGAGAATTTCAGATAATAAGCCTCTTCGAGGGGGAAACTTCCTTTTACACCACATAAATGTTCAAGTACAAGATGATTCCAAATGAAAATGTCTCCTTGGTATATATAGGAGACTAGGAGGTACAATTACAACTAATGGACCCAAGACGACATAAAT
>JZKD02S0348100.1:250742-276812 GCA_000966675.3 Picea glauca
CATTTATCACATAGCATATGATCCCATGCCTTTAAAAATTGAAATTGCCTTTATTCTAATGACTTATTGACAAGGGAAGCATTCAACAATGAAAATAGGGAGGTTTTTATATTTTTCCAAAAGAACAGATCCAACCTAACTTACTTCAGAGATTTACTATCATTAGATATTATGGATAAATTTCACAGTATAAGTAGATTAGAATCCCTAGTCAAGGATGCACTCTTAAGAAGTTTCCTTCTTAGATAATATAGGCTTTAGATGTCATACCGGTAAAGTTGAATTAGGGTAGTTCTCAAATGGACATTTGCTTATAGTATTCATTTTGTTTGTTAATCTAGAGTTTGTATCTTATAAGTGTCAATAGTGACCTTTGTTTGTAGTATTCACTTTTTTTATGACAAAAGTGAATTTTTCAATTAGACAAGTATAAATGAGACATTTCTCAACGAGAAATCACTGCCAACAAGCTTGTTCAGTACTCCGATGTGGTAGTTGTGATAATTAGTGAGAGACATGCCTTCCCCAGGAAGAATGCCCCATTTCCAATAGGCTTGTTCAGTACCCTGATGGGTTTGCCTAGTCATACCATAGACCGGTACCCACTGCAACAGAAAAGAGCAACTATTATGTAACTAGGGAACAGGACCCTATTCCCAATGCAAGAATCTTCAGCACCTGTTTCCGATCATCACACTTCATGAACTTATTGCTTAACTGAAATAATGCACACTGAATGCTATCTAATTCTAACAGAGAACAGGACCCTATTTCCTNCACACTTATGGAAATAATTGAAGGCTAACTAATTCTAACAGAGAACAAGACCCTATTTCCTTCCCAAAGCAGGAACCTTCAGCACCAGTCTCTGATTAGCAAGCTTTCTTAAATTCATCACACAAAATTGATAACTAAAATGATTAACAGTTACCCAAGCATGAAATTCATGAAAACAATGTAACGTTCAGTAAAACAGAGTTCTTGAAAAGACAGAGTTCAGTAGTGTTTCAGCAAAGCAGAATTCATTAAAGTAGTGTTTCAGCAAGACAAAAATTAATCAAGGCATAAACATAGATCACACTAACACACTATAAAAATAACGGGTGAATCTTTTGAAGAAGGTGGGCCCTCCCTTCTCACAAGATTCCCCTGGAACGAGGAGGCTAGAAAAGGATGCTCAAAACAGTCTTTTATTCATCTATTAATGTACCCTATTACAATCTGAAAATGAAGTACGTCCTTCTCTGTAAACCCTTCTGAGTACAAAAAATGGTGATCCTTTCGAATGATGATTTCCTCTTATTTAAAGAGGGAATCCCTTCAATACAATTGATAAAAAATTACAGGTGTATATCTGAGTCCTATTCTTATTCAGATCAACTTTCTAAACTGGAATAGGATATCCTAGTCTTCCGCAACAGAATGCTATTATGAGTGTTGAGTGAGGTGTTGTTGTTATAGCTGTAGTAACAACTCTTTCTTGTTACTGTTGTTGTATGATGTTTCGACATCACAAATTGCGGGTTGTTTCAGCCACGGGATTTGCGTTCTGACTGTTTCAGCACTTCTCAAGAAGTAGCGATGGTTGGTGCTTGGCTCATGGTGCAGCTGTTGTAGTCAATCTGTGTGAGTTTATGTTGACCGTAGACTGTGTAATGGCTTCCTCTATGTTTTAGCATCATTAACCATGGACTGTGTAGCATCTTCTGTGTTTCAGCATCGTCGACCATGGACTATGTAACAACTTCCTCTGTGTTTCAACATCGTGACCATGGACTGTGTAACAGCTTCCTCAACATCGTTGACCATGGACTGTGTAACAGCATCATCGACCATGGACTGTGTAACAGCTTCTGTGTTTCAGCATCGTCGACCATGGACTGTGTAATAGCTTCTGTGAGTTGTTGTTTCAGCAACAGGCCTCAAATGCTAATCTGTCGTTTGAACTGTTTCAGCACTTATACATTTCTAATCAATGGTTAAGTACGAGAGTGATGTGAAATTATATGCAAAATAGATTAAACGTATAGTAAAGAGAAGAGACGTTGTATACCTTTGGAAAGATAGGATAAAGTGATAATATGAGTTTAAATGTGAGTGAACAAGAGTGTAATGGTGGCAAAATGTATGGGAAAAAAGGTACATTGTGTGGTCCTAACAAAAAAGAGTCCTGAAAGGGGATCTTTCACCCTCCCCCATGCCAAGGATGTTGCATATCTTTATGAAAAAAGGCCCGACACACTGTTCACAAATGGAAKAAAATTAATAAGAGATGAGAAACCAAATAAAATTCAAAAAGTACATTTATCACATAGCATATGATCCCATGCCTTTAAAAATTGAAATTGCCTTTATTCTAATGACTTATTGACAAGGGAAGCATTCAACAATGAAAATAGGGAGGTTTTTATATTTTGCCAAAAGAATAGATCCAACCTAACTTACTTCAGAGATTTACTATCATTAGATATTATGGATAAATTTCACAGTATAAGTAGATTATAATCCCTAGTCAAGGATGCACTCTTAAGAAGTTTCCTTCTTAGATAATATAGGCTTTAGATGTCATACCGGTAAAGTTGAATTAGGGTATTTCTCAAATGGACATTTGCTTATAGTATTCATTTTGTTTGTTAATCTAGAGTTTGTATCTTATAAGTGTCAACAATGACCTTTGTTTGAGTATTCACTTTTTTTATGACAAAAGTGAATTTTTCAATTAGAAAAGTATAAATGAGACATTTCTCAACCATAACTCACTGCCAACAAGCTTGTTCGGTACTCCGATGGGGTAGTTGTGATAATTAGTGAGAGACATGCCTTCCCCAGGAAGAATGCCCCATTTCCAATAGGCTTGTTCAGTACCCTGATGGGTTTGCCTAGTCATACCACAGACTGGTACCCACTGCAACAGAAAAGACCAACTATTCTGTAACCAGGGAACAGGACCCTATTCCCAAAGCAAGAATCTTCAGCACCTGTTTCCGATCATCACACTTCATGAACTTATTGCTTAACTGAAATAATGCACACTGAATGCTATCTAATTCTAACAGAGAACAGGACCCTATTTCCTTCCCAAAGCAGGAACCTTCAACACCAGTCTCTGATTAGCACACTTATGGAAATAATTGAAGGATAACTAGTTCTAACAGAGAACAGGACCCTATTTCCTTCCCAAAGTAGGAACCTTCAGCACTAGTCTCTGATTAACACACTTAAGGAAATAATTGAAGGCTAACTAATTCTAACAGAGAACAGGACCCTATTTCCTTCCCAAAGAAGGAACCTTCAGCACCAGTCTCTGATTAGCAAGCTTTCTTAAATTCATCACACAAAATTGATAACTAAAATGATTAACAGTTACCCAAGCATGAACTTCATGAAAACAATGTAACGTTCAGTAAAACAGAGTTCTTGACAAGACAAAGTTTAGTAGTGTTTCAGCAAAGCAGAATTCATTAAAGTAGTGTTTCAGCAAGACAAAAATTAATCAAAGCATAAAAAGAGATCACACTAACACACTATAAAACTAACGAGTGAATCTTATGAAGAAGGTGGGCCCTCCCTTCTCACAAGATTCCCCTGGAACGAGGAGGCTAGAAAAGGATGCTCAAAACAGTCTTTTATTCATCTATCAATGTACTGTATTACAATCTGAAAATGAAGTACGTCCTTCTCTGTAAACCCTTCTTAGTACAAAAACTGGTGATCCTTTCGAATGATGATGTCCTCTTATTTAAAGAGGGAATCCCTTCAATACAATTGATAAAAAATTACAGGTGTATATCTGAGTCCTATTCTTAGTCAGATCAACTTTCTAAACTGGAATAGGATATCCTAGTCTTCCGCAACAGAATGCTATTATGAGTGTTGAGTGAGGTGTTGTTGTTACAGCTGTAGTAACAACTCTTTCTTGTTACTGCTATTGTATGATGTTTCGACATCACAAATCGCGGGTTGTTTCAGCCACGGGATTTGCGTTCTGACTGTTTCAGCACTTCTCAAGAAGTAGCGATGGTTGGTGCTTGGCTCATGGTGCAGCTGTTGTAGTCAATCTATGTGAGTTTTTGTTGACCGCAGACTGGGTAATGGCTTCCTCTGTGTTTTATCATCATTGACCATGGACTGTGTAGCATCTTCTGTGTTTCAGCATCGTCGTCCATGGACTATGTAACAGCTTCCTCTGTGTTTCAACATCGTGACCATGGACTGTGTAACAGCTTCCTCAACATCATTGACCATGGACTGTGTAACATCATCGTCGACCATGGACTGTGTAACAACTTCTGTGTTTCAGCATCGTCAACCATGGACTATGTAATAGCTTCTGTGAGTTGTTGTTTCAGCAACAGGCCTCAAATGCTAATCTGTCGTTTGAACTGTTTCAACACTTATACATTTCTAATCAATGGTTAAGTACGAGAGTGATGTGAAATTATATGCAAAATAGATTAAACGTATAGTAAAGAGAAGAGACGTTGTATACCTTTGGAAAGATAGGATAAAGTGATAATATGAGTTTAAATGTGAGTGAACAAGAGTGTAATGGTGGAAAAAAGTATGGGAAAAAAGGTACATTGTGTGGTCCTAACAAAAAACAGTCCTGAAAGGGGATCTTTGACCCTCCCCCATGCCAAGGATGTTGTATATCTTTATGAAAAAAGGCCTGACACACTGTTCACAAATGGAAGAAAATTAATAAGAGATGAGAAACCAAATAAAATTCAAAAAGTACATTTATCACATAGCATATGATCCCATGCCTTTAAAAATTGAAATTGCCNAAGTGATAATATGAGTTTAAATGTGAGTGAACAAGAGTGTAATGGTGGCAAAAAGTATGGGAAAAAAGGTACATTGTGTGGTCCTAACAAAAAAGAGTCCTGAAAGGGGATCTTTGACCCTCCCCCATGCCAAGGATGTTGCATATGTTTATGAAAAAAGGCCCGACACACTGTTCACAAATGGAAGAAAATTAATAAGAGATGAGAAACCAAATAAAATTCAAAAAGTACATTTATCACATAGCATATGATCCCATGCCTTTAAAAATTGAAATTGCTTTTATTCTAATGACTTATTGACAAGGGAAGCATTCAACAATGAAAATAGGGAGGTTTTTATATTTTGCAAGAAGAACAGATCCAACCTAACTTACTTCAGAGATTTACTATCATTAGATATTATGGATAAATTTCACAGTATAAGTAGATTAGAATCCCTAGTCAAGGATGCACTCTTAAGAAGTTTCCTTCTTAGATAATATAGGCTTTAGATGTCATACCAGTAAAGTTGAATTAGGGTAGTTCTCAAATGGACATTTGCTTATAGTATTCATTTTGTTTGTTAATCTAGAGTTTGTATCTTATAAGTGTCAATGGTGACCTTTGTTTGTAGTATTCACTTTTTTTATGACAAAAGTGAATTTTTCAATTAGACAAGTATAAATGAGACATTTCTCAACCAGAACTCATTGCCAACAAGCTTGTTCAGTACTCCGATGGGGTAGTTGTGATAATTAGTGAGAGACATGCCTTCCCTAGGAAGAATGCCCCATTTCCAATAGGCTTGTTCAGTACCCTGATGGGTTTGCCTAGTCATACCACAGACCGATACCCACTGCCAACAAACTTGTTCAGTATCCTGATGGGTTAGTCTCTTAAACCCTTTTTCCATCAGAGGCTTCTTGTCCATCGTCACCCATTTTAGTTTTTGTTAAAGAGTTATTTTGCATGGTGATAGGGGAGGCTCATCTGAAAACCATTTTACAGGCTGGGATGGTATTGGGTTAGAAGGTATATTCTCTTATTTGAATGTCTTTAAAGATTTGTTTGAAGGAAAAATAAACTTATGTATGCACATTTTTAGAATGATCCAGATGTATGATTTGTCTAAGTTTGTCCATAAGAGAATGACCTAAAGTTACCTTAGGATACTGATACATCCTCTTCCATAAAAAAAATTGTAGTGTTCCCATGATAGATAGTGTTCATATACACATATGCTACTCTTTAATAAATATAATCCAATGATTATTGTTGAAGTCTAGTTAGGGTGAAATGGTTATTTATAGGATAATATACTTTTATCCCTTTAATCATGATGAAATAATGGATAAAGGAAACCTATAGACTTTGAATCCGATTAATCATGGTTCCTTTAACAACATAGGTAAATATTATGCCTTCTTTGTCAAGCAACAGAACCAAAATAAATTAAAATATTTTCCTTTAGTCAGCAATAGAACCAAAAGAAATTAAAAATACTTCCCTTTAGTCAGCAACATAACCAAAAGAAATTATTGTTTCATAAGAAATTCCATTTGATGTTGCATTCATCTCCCTAGTTCCAACTTAAGGGGTTACTACATGGCTTCACATAAGTATAAAATTCTTTGTCAATCAGGTGATGTGTCATGATAGTACCGTATGAGGACAAAATTTTGGTATTGGACTAGTGCAGGACTGTTGGTACCGAACCAAAACATAATTTTTAGAACTAGATCAGCACTATTGGTACCAGACCAGAACAGAGTATTGTTGATGCCTGTAACTGATGTTTTAGCAATTTCATGAAAGATCAAATAAATTATAGAAATCAACTTAACAAAAATAAAATGTGAAAGTAAAAAAAAGGAGGTAAGAATCCATTGTTACCTTCATCTTATTTGACAAAACATAATCCACACCTATGTACAAAAGTTTAAAATGTAAATCAATTAATCAATGTGGATTAGTAGGAAGATGTCCTTCCTTACTAATCACCTGCATATCTAAATTTTGTAGCACACACGTCAGAAATTCCTCTTTTGACAGGGGTTTGTTATAAATTCTCAATTGGTGCCCATTCACAAGTAGGGGTGTTTGATGTTCATCAATTGTCTTTATTCTGATTGAACGATTATCATAGATAGTGTCAATTTCATAAGGTCCTAACCAACGAGTAGTTAAATTTTCTTTGAAGTTCTTGAACTTGTTGTCATACAACAAGGCCCAATCTCCCGGTTGAATTTTTTTCTTTTTAGGATACTTGTCATGCCATTTTGTTCTCTTATCTTGAATAAGGGTGGTTATTTGAAGTGATTCCTTCCTTATTTAATCCATCTCATTAAGCTGTAAGATCCTTTGTTGCTGAGCTTCATCTAAGTTCATGCCAACATGTACAACAATCCAAAAGGTTTTGATCTGGAATTCTATGGGGAGAAGCACCTGCTTCCCTTACACAAATTTGTAAGGTGTATGTCATGTTGTATTCCTCCAGGTGATTCTATAAGCCCATAAGGATTCTAGTAATCTGTCAGCCCAATCCTTGTGGTGTAGTTGTACTGTTTTAGTAAGAATGGACTTAATGACTTTGTTGGTGGATTCTACTTGTCCATTCCTCTGTGGATGATAAGGTGTATATTTTATGTGCTTGATCTGGTACTATACTGTAACTGCTTTGAATAGATGAGAGGTGAATTGAGTCCCCTGATTAGTCACAATTTCTCTAGGTACACCAAATCTAGTAAAGATTTCATTAAAAAGGAAATCTACCACTGATTGTTCACTTGTGGCTGGTAAGGATTTTGCTTCAACCCACTTAGTCACATAGTCAGTACATACAAGTATATAATTTTTTATTTTTAGATACAGGGTTAA
Source organism: Picea glauca (assembly GCA_000966675.3). NCBI lineage: Eukaryota > Viridiplantae > Streptophyta > Pinopsida > Pinales > Pinaceae > Picea > Picea glauca. The sequence continues at coordinate 258,386 of JZKD02S0348100.1, forward strand.
TGGGCCCTACAAAATCTAATGCCCATTTATCGAAAGGCTCAATGACTACTTGGTCTTGAAGTGGAATTTTGTCTCATGTAGTAGGCTTACCCATTTGTTGGCATTCATCGCAATTGGATACATAACTTCTGGCATATTTGAAAATATTAGGCCAATAATAACCAGATTGCAGAACTTTATAAGTGGTCCTCTTGTTAGTAAAGTGGCCTCCACAAGGACCATCATGGCAGGCTTGCAGGATATCATGGATTTCATCTTCCCTTACACATCTTCTGATTACCAGATCTGGTCCTATTTTGTAAAGACAATCATCATGCCACATGTAGTTTGCACTTAGCTGAATTACTTTATGTTTTTCTCTAGGAGACAATTTTTGAGGCATCTTCCTTGTTACAAGATAGTTAGCTACATCTGCATATCAAGGAGTAAATGTAGAAATAGAAAACAAATTTTCATAAGGAAAGTTATCATCTACTAGTGCATTATCTCCCAAATGAATCATTCTAGATAATAAATCAGCCACAAGATTATCCTTACTGGGTCTATCAATAATATTGATGTTAAACTCTTGTAATAATAACAACCATCTTGTAACTCTAGGGTTTGTTATAGGTTTTTTCATTAGGAATTTGATGACTGAATGATCAGTGTATACAAAATCTTGATATCCTGTAATGTAGTGTCTAAATTTATTGATAGCATGGACTACAACTAACAATTCTTTTTCTGTGACCATATAATTAACTTCTGTTGGGGAAAGGTTTTTACTGACAAAGTAAATAGAATAAGGCATCTGATTTTACCTTTTTCCAAGAACTTCCCCCAAGGTTGTTTCTGAGGCATCGATATAGATATGAAAAGGAAGGGACCAATTCGGTCCTCTTAATACAGGAGTACTTAACAATTTTCGTTTTAGAATTTCAAAAGATACTTGGCATTCATCATTCCAATTAAATTCAGCTTCTTTAGATAATAAATTAAATAAGGGAATAACTAATCTTGTAAAATTCAGAATGAATCTTCTATAGTAGCCAACATGCCCTAAAAAGATGTGAAATTCCTTTTGTGAGGAAGGTATTCTGATTTGTGTGATGATGTGAGTCTCTACGGGATCAACTCTCATTCCAGAACCAGAGATGTGATGTCCCAAAACAATACCATCAGTGAGCATCATCTTTGACTTTTCATTACTTAAGGAAAGATTAGTTTCCTTACACTTAATCAATACTTTTTCTAGATTGGTCAAAGCTTCTTGGAATTCATTTCCATGGAATGTAAAGTCATCCATGTAGACTTATATGAAATCATTGGTCAAGTTAGAAAAAATGGCTAGGACAACCCTTTGAAAAGTAGTTGGGGCATTGCAAAGTCCAAAAGGAAGAACCCTATAAGAATAGGTTCCCCATGGGAAGGTGAAAGTGGTCTTCTCCTGGTCTTCGGGTGTTATTTTTATTTGGTTATAACCACTAAATCCATATAGGAATGATAAATACTTCTTGTTGGACAAGGTATCCAACACCTGATCAATGAAGGGTAAGGGAAAATAATCCCTATGAGTGGCTTTGTTCAACTCCCTAAATTCTACACATATTCTCCACTTACCATTTTCTTGGGAACTATGACAAGTGGAGACACCCATTGACTATCTGAAATGGGGTATATGAGATTGTCTTGAAGGAGTTTTTGCAATTCCCCTTTTACAATATATTTGATGGCTAGATTCATCCTTCGTTGAGGCTGTCTAACCATTCTGATTTGGTCATTAGTGTAGATATGATGTGTGCATGTGTCAGGGTGAATTCCTTTCATGTCTGCATAATCCCATGCAAAGGCATCAAATTTTCTTCGGAGCATTTCAATTACTTGTATCTTTTGTTCTAGTTCCGAACTAGAGTTGATATACAAATGTTTTCCTAGGCTAATCTCAAAAAGTTCAGTACTTTCTTCCTTCTCTGAGGAAGCTGGTGATAAATTATATAATTGAGTGATATCAGGATGCCAATTTTGTTGGAATTCAAAACTGAAAATGTGTGACAATTCTGCAAAAGACCTAGGATATTCAATGCAGTTTGTATCAACCAAAAATATACTTAAGACTTGTTCATCTCATTTTTCTTGCATACCTTTTACTTGTTCAAGTGTTAACAATGGTTGGATGCAATCTTCCTCTCCATAAGGGTTTTCTAGCCAAAGAGGTATCTCTTGTGCCAGTTGGGCAGGAGGGAAGAGAACAAGATCTTGGCTATGTGTGTCATTGGATATAGTCATCTCGCTAGACTGATAGTTGATAAAGGCATATTCTTTGGCAAGCCAAGGGAATCCAAGAACCACAGGCTGTCCTGGTTTGGAGGATGATTTAGAATAGATGACTAGAAAGTCTACTAGATATTCCCAAGAAGCTAGTGTAGCTATGACATCATCTAAACTTCCTGCAGTGCTAATGAATGACTTATCTACCAACTCTATCATTGTTTGGGTTGGTATTAACAGGTTGATTTTGAGTTTTTTCATAGTGTCAAAAGGAATTACATTAATTGATGCACCCAAATCAATGAGTGTGTTTGGTAAGGAAATACATTAATTTCAATAGTGACTATTGGTTACTGATTGTGCTCAAGACGTTTTTTTTAAATTTATCCAATAATTTTCCTAACTCAATTCTGGTGATATTCCCTGAGCTTTGTATTGAATTTTTGCTAAAAGAATCTCTTGGTCCTTTGTCTGTTTTAGCTTGTCCCCTTTAGTATCTTCTACAGTAATTTTCAATTTCTGCAAAGTTCTTTTGGTGCACATCTCCTGAACTTAACAAATTAAAAACTTCTATGAAGTCGTCTCTTAGACCTTTCAAAAATACAGTTCTTACTACAGCTGGGTCTATGGTGAATAATTTTGATTTCTGATAGTTGTATAAGAACCTTTCTAATTAGTCTTCAGGGCTTTCATCTTTTGTTTGCTGCATTTTGAAAATGTCATTTTTAGCATTATCCTTACAATAGTCTTGGTATTTCTATAAAAATGTTTATTTCATCTAATCCCAAGAGAGAATTGTATTTTCTCCTAAGCTCATGAACCATCTCAAGGATGAGTCTTTTATTATGGCTGGAAAGAGCTTAAGTTTTTGGGCATCATCTGAGTAGTTATAGCTTCTACATAATATGTCAAACTAGAATAAAAATAAGTCTGGATCTTCAGTTGACATACCTCTGAAAGTGGGTAATGATGATAGTGGGATATTCTTCATGTTGATGTTTCTGAAAATATCTAAGATTGGAAACTCGGAGGTCTCAGTCTCAATGGATGCATTTTCGTTTCTTTCTTCTTCTGCCATTTTTCTAGGTGCTCCTCCTCCACTGATAGATGGTTCAGAGACTAGATTTTGTGTGTCTTATAAATGTCCAGTTCCTTCAACAGAATCATGTTCTATCTGCCCCAGTGTTGATTCTTTAGTTATAGATTCTTCTTCTGGAGCCTCACCGGCTCCCCTTGAGCTCCCTCCTGGTGGAATTTTTCTTTCTCCAATGTGCGTTGAATTAGTGGGGGGGTTTGTTTTTGAATCTTTAGATCTTACAAATCTACCCTTATTATCTCTATATCTATGCAAAAAAAATTGATACTTAACTCAATTGAAATCCTAATTCTATATAGAAGGTAAGAAGGAAACCTGGCTTCAAAGAACCCCACTCTAGTGGTTGCATGGCTCTTCACTCACATTTTAAACATTTTATCCTCCTCCCTCAAGCAGCATTTAAAATTATTCAAAATACTTATTAAACCAATCTAAGCTAAAATCACTTCCTATCGTTTGCAATTCCCCGACAACGATGCCAAAATGTTGTGTTGCTTATATGATTAGTATAATGCACTCATTAATTATCAATCAAGGATTCGTAATCAATAGAGTTACAAGACACCAGTAAGAGAGGTAATTATGATGTCACGAGTATAGAAATAATCTAGATTAAGAAACAAACTGAAACACACTTTGGTTTCCTTTCATAGAGAAGCTATCTACTCCATTGGGGCACATGCAAATATGAGATGGATTTCTTTGATATATCAACTATGTTATCTAACCCACAAATCTAACTATGAAATCACACTTCTGAAAGTGAAATCACATGTCAATCATCAAGACATAGCATGGGTAGTTCAATCGCCAGTATATTGAGTATGTTATGGTTCACAATATTCTATTGTGAACTTCANTGGTATTGGGTTAGAAGGTATATTCTCTTATTTGAATGTCTTTAAAGATTTGTCTGAAGGAAAAATAAACTTATGTATGCACATTTTTAGAATGATCTAGATGTATGATTTGTCTAAGTTTGTCCATAAGAGAATGACCTAAAGTTACCTTAGGATACTGATACATCCTCTTCCATAAAAAAATTTGTAGTGTTCCCATGATAGATAGTGTTCATATACACATATGCTACTCTTTAATAAAGATAATCCAATGATTATTGTTGAAGTCTAGTTAGGGTGAAATGGTTACTTATAGGATAATATACTTTTATCCCTTTAATCATGCTGAAATACTGGATAAAGGCAACCTATAGACTTTGAATCCGATTAATCATGGTTCCTTTAACAACATAGGTAAATATTATGTTTTCTTTGTCAAGCAACAGAACCAAAATAAATTAAAATATTTTCCTTTAGTCAGCAATAGAACCAAAAGAAATTAAAAATATTTCCCTTTAGTCAGCAACATAACCAAAAGAAATTATTGTTTCATAAGAACTTCCATTTGATGTTGCATTCATCTCCCTGGTTCCAACTTAAGGGGTTACTACATGGCTTCACATAAGTATAAAACTCTTTGTCAATCAGGTGATGTGTCATGATAGTACCGTATGAGGACAAAATTTTGGTATTGGACTAGTGCAGGACTGCTGGTACCGAACCAAAACATAATTTTTAGAACTAGATCAGCACTATTGGTACCAGACCAGAACAAAGTATTGTTGATGCCTGTAACTGATGTTTTAGCAATTTCATGAAAGATCAAATAAATTATAGAAATCGACTTAACAAAAATAAAATGTGAAAGTAAAAAAAAGGAGGTAAGAATCCATTGTTACCTTCATCTTATTTGACAAAACATAATCCACACCTATGTACAAAAGTTTAAAATGTAAATCAATTAATCAATGTGGATTAGTAGGAAGATGTCCTTCCTTACTAATCACCTGCATATCTAAATTTTGTAGCACACACGTCAGAAATTCCTCTTTTGACAGGGGTTTGTTATAAATTCTCAATTGGTGCCCATTCACAAGTAGGGGTGTTTGATGTTCATCAATTGTCTTTATTCTGATTGAACGATTATCATAGATAGTGTCAATTTCATAAGGTCCTAACCAACGAGTAGTTAAATTTTCTTTGAAGTTCTTGAACTTGTTGTCATACAACAAGGCCCAATCTCCCGGTTGAATTTTTTTCTTTTTAGGATACTTGTCATGCCATTTTGTTCTCTTATCTTGAATAAGGGTGGTTATTTGAAGTGATTCCTTCCTTATTTAATCCATCTCATTAAGCTGTAAGATCCTTTGTTGCTGAGCTTCATCTAAGTTCATGCCAACATGTACAACAATCCAAAAGGTTTTGATCTGGAATTCTATGGGGAGAAGCACCTGCTTCCCTTACACAAATTTGTAAGGTGTATGTCATGTTGTATTCCTCCAGGTGATTCTATAAGCCCATAAGGATTCTAGTAATCTGTCAGCCCAATCCTTGTGGTGTAGTTGTACTGTTTTAGTAAGAATGGACTTAATGACTTTGTTGGTGGATTCTACTTGTCCATTCCTCTGTGGATGATAAGGTGTATATTTTATGTGCTTGATCTGGTACTATACTGTAACTGCTTTGAATAGATGAGAGGTGAATTGAGTCCCCTGATTAGTCACAATTTCTCTAGGTACACCAAATCTAGTAAAGATTTCATTAAAAAGGAAATCTACCACTGATTGTTCACTTGTGGCTGGTAAGGATTTTGCTTCAACCCACTTAGTCACATAGTCAGTACATACAAGTATATAATTTTTTATTTTTAGATACAGGGTTAATGGGCCCTACAAAATCTAATGCCCATTTATCGAAAGGCTCAATGACTACTTGGTCTTGAAGTGGAATTTTGTCTCATGTAGTAGGCTTACCCATTTGTTGGCATTCATCGCAATTGGATACATAACTTCTGGCATATTTGAAAATATTAGGCCAATAATAACCAGATTGCAGAACTTTATAAGTGGTCCTCTTGTTAGTAAAGTGGCCTCCACAAGGACCATCATGGCAGGCTTGCAGGATATCATGGATTTCATCTTCCCTTACACATCTTCTGATTACCAGATCTGGTCCTATTTTGTAAAGACAATCATCATGCCACATGTAGTTTGCACTTAGCTGAATTACTTTATGTTTTTCTCTAGGAGACAATTTTTGAGGCATCTTCCTTGTTACAAGATAGTTAGCTACATCTGCATATCAAGGAGTAAATGTAGAAATAGAAAACAAATTTTCATAAGGAAAGTTATCATCTACTAGTGCATTATCTCCCAAATGAATCATTCTAGATAATAAATCAGCCACAAGATTATCCTTACTGGGTCTATCAATAATATTGATGTTAAACTCTTGTAATAATAACAACCATCTTGTAACTCTAGGGTTTGTTATAGGTTTTTTCATTAGGAATTTGATGACTGAATGATCAGTGTATACAAAATCTTGATATCCTGTAATGTAGTGTCTAAATTTATTGATAGCATGGACTACAACTAACAATTCTTTTTCTGTGACCATATAATTAACTTCTGTTGGGGAAAGGTTTTTACTGACAAAGTAAATAGAATAAGGCATCTGATTTTACCTTTTTCCAAGAACTTCCCCCAAGGTTGTTTCTGAGGCATCGATATAGATATGAAAAGGAAGGGACCAATTCGGTCCTCTTAATACAGGAGTACTTAACAATTTTCGTTTTAGAATTTCAAAAGATACTTGGCATTCATCATTCCAATTAAATTCAGCTTCTTTAGATAATAAATTAAATAAGGGAATAACTAATCTTGTAAAATTCAGAATGAATCTTCTATAGTAGCCAACATGCCCTAAAAAGATGTGAAATTCCTTTTGTGAGGAAGGTATTCTGATTTGTGTGATGATGTGAGTCTCTACGGGATCAACTCTCATTCCAGAACCAGAGATGTGATGTCCCAAAACAATACCATCAGTGAGCATCATCTTTGACTTTTCATTACTTAAGGAAAGATTAGTTTCCTTACACTTAATCAATACTTTTTCTAGATTGGTCAAAGCTTCTTGGAATTCATTTCCATGGAATGTAAAGTCATCCATGTAGACTTATATGAAATCATTGGTCAAGTTAGAAAAAATGGCTAGGACAACCCTTTGAAAAGTAGTTGGGGCATTGCAAAGTCCAAAAGGAAGAACCCTATAAGAATAGGTTCCCCATGGGAAGGTGAAAGTGGTCTTCTCCTGGTCTTCGGGTGTTATTTTTATTTGGTTATAACCACTAAATCCATATAGGAATGATAAATACTTCTTGTTGGACAAGGTATCCAACACCTGATCAATGAAGGGTAAGGGAAAATAATCCCTATGAGTGGCTTTGTTCAACTCCCTAAATTCTACACATATTCTCCACTTACCATTTTCTTGGGAACTATGACAAGTGGAGACACCCATTGACTATCTGAAATGGGGTATATGAGATTGTCTTGAAGGAGTTTTTGCAATTCCCCTTTTACAATATATTTGATGGCTAGATTCATCCTTCGTTGAGGCTGTCTAACCATTCTGATTTGGTCATTAGTGTAGATATGATGTGTGCATGTGTCAGGGTGAATTCCTTTCATGTCTGCATAATCCCATGCAAAGGCATCAAATTTTCTTCGGAGCATTTCAATTACTTGTATCTTTTGTTCTAGTTCCGAACTAGAGTTGATATACAAATGTTTTCCTAGGCTAATCTCAAAAAGTTCAGTACTTTCTTCCTTCTCTGAGGAAGCTGGTGATAAATTATATAATTGAGTGATATCAGGATGCCAATTTTGTTGGAATTCAAAACTGAAAATGTGTGACAATTCTGCAAAAGACCTAGGATATTCAATGCAGTTTGTATCAACCAAAAATATACTTAAGACTTGTTCATCTCATTTTTCTTGCATACCTTTTACTTGTTCAAGTGTTAACAATGGTTGGATGCAATCTTCCTCTCCATAAGGGTTTTCTAGCCAAAGAGGTATCTCTTGTGCCAGTTGGGCAGGAGGGAAGAGAACAAGATCTTGGCTATGTGTGTCATTGGATATAGTCATCTCGCTAGACTGATAGTTGATAAAGGCATATTCTTTGGCAAGCCAAGGGAATCCAAGAACCACAGGCTGTCCTGGTTTGGAGGATGATTTAGAATAGATGACTAGAAAGTCTACTAGATATTCCCAAGAAGCTAGTGTAGCTATGACATCATCTAAACTTCCTGCAGTGCTAATGAATGACTTATCTACCAACTCTATCATTGTTTGGGTTGGTATTAACAGGTTGATTTTGAGTTTTTTCATAGTGTCAAAAGGAATTACATTAATTGATGCACCCAAATCAATGAGTGTGTTTGGTAAGGAAATACATTAATTTCAATAGTGACTATTGGTTACTGATTGTGCTCAAGACGTTTTTTTTAAATTTATCCAATAATTTTCCTAACTCAATTCTGGTGATATTCCCTGAGCTTTGTATTGAATTTTTGCTAAAAGAATCTCTTGGTCCTTTGTCTGTTTTAGCTTGTCCCCTTTAGTATCTTCTACAGTAATTTTCAATTTCTGCAAAGTTCTTTTGGTGCACATCTCCTGAACTTAACAAATTAAAAACTTCTATGAAGTCGTCTCTTAGACCTTTCAAAAATACAGTTCTTACTACAGCTGGGTCTATGGTGAATAATTTTGATTTCTGATAGTTGTATAAGAACCTTTCTAATTAGTCTTCAGGGCTTTCATCTTTTGTTTGCTGCATTTTGAAAATGTCATTTTTAGCATTATCCTTACAATAGTCTTGGTATTTCTATAAAAATGTTTATTTCATCTAATCCCAAGAGAGAATTGTATTTTCTCCTAAGCTCATGAACCATCTCAAGGATGAGTCTTTTATTATGGCTGGAAAGAGCTTAAGTTTTTGGGCATCATCTGAGTAGTTATAGCTTCTACATAATATGTCAAACTAGAATAAAAATAAGTCTGGATCTTCAGTTGACATACCTCTGAAAGTGGGTAATGATGATAGTGGGATATTCTTCATGTTGATGTTTCTGAAAATATCTAAGATTGGAAACTCGGAGGTCTCAGTCTCAATGGATGCATTTTCGTTTCTTTCTTCTTCTGCCATTTTTCTAGGTGCTCCTCCTCCACTGATAGATGGTTCAGAGACTAGATTTTGTGTGTCTTATAAATGTCCAGTTCCTTCAACAGAATCATGTTCTATCTGCCCCAGTGTTGATTCTTTAGTTATAGATTCTTCTTCTGGAGCCTCACCGGCTCCCCTTGAGCTCCCTCCTGGTGGAATTTTTCTTTCTCCAATGTGCGTTGAATTAGTGGGGGGGTTTGTTTTTGAATCTTTAGATCTTACAAATCTACCCTTATTATCTCTATATCTATGCAAAAAAAATTGATACTTAACTCAATTGAAATCCTAATTCTATATAGAAGGTAAGAAGGAAACCTGGCTTCAAAGAACCCCACTCTAGTGGTTGCATGGCTCTTCACTCACATTTTAAACATTTTATCCTCCTCCCTCAAGCAGCATTTAAAATTATTCAAAATACTTATTAAACCAATCTAAGCTAAAATCACTTCCTATCGTTTGCAATTCCCCGACAACGATGCCAAAATGTTGTGTTGCTTATATGATTAGTATAATGCACTCATTAATTATCAATCAAGGATTCGTAATCAATAGAGTTACAAGACACCAGTAAGAGAGGTAATTATGATGTCACGAGTATAGAAATAATCTAGATTAAGAAACAAACTGAAACACACTTTGGTTTCCTTTCATAGAGAAGCTATCTACTCCATTGGGGCACATGCAAATATGAGATGGATTTCTTTGATATATCAACTATGTTATCTAACCCACAAATCTAACTATGAAATCACACTTCTGAAAGTGAAATCACATGTCAATCATCAAGACATAGCATGGGTAGTTCAATCGCCAGTATATTGAGTATGTTATGGTTCACAATATTCTATTGTGAACTTCACTAGTTCTTTTCAATTATGTTTGACTACTGATTCCAACATCCATATCCATTAAGAAAAATTAAATTCTTAAGAAAAGAAATAGATCATATGAAAAAATAGAGTAAATAAAGATCCCTAAGATGTCATATAATCAAAATCCTAAACTAAAACTATACTGCTATTATCTAAAAGAATCAAAGCTTCGGCTAGTCTAACAGTTATACTATTGAAATCAAATGTTAAAACTACTCTATAAGGATGTTGAACTTTGTTGGGTGGTGGGCCCTTTTTGCTTCAACAGGTCAGCGACTGGAGTCTACAGTAAGTTGGCCTTTAATCCACACATCATTCTTACTCAAAACCTCAAAACAGGAAACTATACTAACAACTCAACTCACATTCGTTCATAAATGATCAAGACATGGAAATAAATGACATTCTTCTATTAAACTTCAACTCAAGATATGTTCTACAATATGTAATGCTACTTCACATGTTGTGATATGTTGTCTCTCTACTACTTCCACCATCCTTTCCATGACCATTTAAATAGTCTTAGTCGTGAAACACAACAAGGTAAAATCTTTTACAAAACAACAATTGTCAAATTTATATATTCAGTTACATATTTTAAGCTTCATCCTCATGAAACGAAGTGTATGAGGATGAAACAATAAACAAACTAGCTTAACATAGTCTTGCTAGAACTTTGATGATTTCATAAACACTCAAAAATTAGCCTGGGCACGATCTGGAGCCAATCTCAGCATACTTTGTTTCATGTATTAGTACCGGATCATGACAGGTGAGATTTGGTAGATAGTACCGGATCCGAATAGTATGCAATTGGTTGGTACTAGACTAGAACAATTTGCGATCGTTGGTACCGGATCGCGACAGTGAATGTTCTGTGGGTACTGGATCTGAACAAAAGGTGCGCTTGGTACTAGATAATTGCTAGCATAGAAGTGTTGGACTCCATCCAAAGGTCAAAGGCTACACATGGCAATTTTAAACATTAGTACATGAAATATTTAGTCTCATAGCTTAATAAACCACAAAATGCATGAATTCAATTGTACTTTCCCTTATGACCTTATTAGTGACTGGAGGTAGGGTTCTTTATCATTAATCCAAGCTTAGGTAGGCCAAAAAGGTATAAATGAGGACTATAATATGGTAATGGGGATGTCAATTTGGAGGCTCAACATAACTCCTCACGGTTAGAGAGTTATGGCCTTGTGAATTTGGAGCACCCTCATGAGTTATCTAGAAGTCGAAGAAGTCAAAATTATTCTAGAATCTCCTAGAAGAAGTTGACTAGTCAAGTGAGTGAAACTAGGAGTTATTCACGGGTTAAGTTGTTGCAGTAAGAAAATAATTAAAAATAAATTAGTTGCAACTAGAAGTGGAGAATTTACTATTTCTAGAAAATTGGGTTAGAAGTGGACAAGTGATTAGACGTGGGTTATCCCTAAAAGAAGGAAATCGGGTTAAGTTGGTTAAAAGGTAACCCCTTGAGGAAGCTACATAGAAGTATAAATAAGAAAGCAAGGCTCTCCTTTTAGCACCTATTGAGAACATTGAATATATATTGTTGTGTAATGTTTATTGAAGGTACTCATTGATACATATTAAGTTGCACAAGTTTGAGGTAGCATGAAGGATCGATGAATTTTTTTTTGGAACTATAGAAAATATTGAAAAAATCCTAGTTTTTTAGGTGTACGCAGGGTGCAGTGGAGCAGGGCGCGTATGTACGTGGGATAGCAGTATATTAGGGTGTGTATATGAGGTTAAATCCCTAAAACCTTAAGAAGGAGAATATTCCAGGTCTCTAGAGACTTAAAGAAATATCCCAAGAAGGTCTACATTGTATAGTGACCGGGTACATCAAATCTATCTACTGGTTCAAAAGGTATGTCTTATTTCTATGAGTAGTTGGATTTTGTTTTCTACATGAGAAATGGTTAGGGGCATTTGAGGATTTTACCTAGAGATATTAGTGGTTGCATGGGACTTTCTATATAAGTCATATCTATAGAAATATAGTGTTGGTATAATCAATATTTATCATTGATCCATCTTGTTAGTGTTGAGGAACATCTTGTATTTCTTGTCATATGGTTAAGGGTTTTTGTGGTACATGGTTTAGATATTGTATTTTTGAAGTGGTTGATGTATTGAGAGGTTGTATATCAGAAATGGTTTGATGTCTAGTCCACGTGAGGGTCATTATACTTGTATGGAACATGACTAGAGAGATATAGATACATTTGGTTAAGGGATATGTATGAGGATGTATGCACAGAGAACAACTACAGGTTACATATAGTGACAGGTTGCAAGTTGAGTTGACAAGAGGCAGCAAAGTGTTTGAGTTTCAACAAAAGTAGAAAATCCTTGGTTCATAAGGAATACGCATGCTATAGTATATACATGTCACGTACATACACAAACTACAACACAGATAAGTCACATATATGTTGTTTTGCTTGGTACAGGCTCATTACAGGTACAGGTTGGCTACAGGTCAGTGGTACTGGTTGGTATAGGTTTACAGTGGTATATCTCATAGTGATAGTGTGGCAGTGGTTTCTTCATTTGACACTTATATTTTAGGGTGGAAATATGGGGCAACGATAGGTGGTTGTATCCACCTTTTGGTTGTATCCGGAGAACATAGGGGGTTGTATCCTCCTTCTGGTTGTAACCATATAATTGGGGAGTTGTATCTTCCCTCGGGTTGTAGCGTAAAAATATAGGGGGTTGGAACCTCCTTCCAGTTGTAGCTGGAGAACAAAATAAGTTGTTTCTTCCAATGAATGTAATTCTTGAAGACATATAAGAAAAATAATTATGTGGTTTTCTCCCGCTTTGGGTTTCCACGTAAAAATATTGGTGCACTGTGTATGTGTATGATTGTTCCTTTTTCATCTTTTATTTACTCTACACTTATTGGATGATAATTCCATATTGATCATAAAGATAAATAACACTTGCGTATTGCGGTTAAAAGGATTAAAAATATCTATTATTGATTCACATCCCTTCTTAGTAATCCAACAATTGGTATTAGAGTGAGCTCCTTCAGAAATCAGTTTAGCCACTGAAAGGTAGATTATGGAGAGAAATAATATGTATAAAAATGGAATACCACAGTTTGATGGACAAAACTGTGTATTCTGGAGCAAAAGGATGAAAACATATGTACAGGAATAGGGATTTTAGGTTTCTTAATAAGTTTTAGATGGATACAAAGAACCAGTAGTTCCGTCAATAAATGAAAGTGGAAGGAAACTCAGTCTAAATAATTTAAAATCCACAAATACAATTATGAATGGTATCTGTGATTTAGTATATGTAAAAGTTATGCATTGCATCTCCGCTAAATATATTTGGAACAAACTTCAAAATATTTATGAAGAGATGAAAAAGTCAATGAAGCAAAGCTTCAAACTTATAGAGGTCAATTCAAATAGCTAAAGATGAAGGAAGATAAGAATATTATTTCTTACTTCTTACGAGTTGATGAAACAGTGAATGCAATCATAGGATTTGGAGAAGAATTTGATGAATCTATAATTTTTCAAAAGGTACTAAGATCTCTTCCAATGAGATTTCATATTAAGATATCAACACTAGAAGAAAGAGAAGATATAGACTCAATAAGCATGGATGAAATACATGGAATATTCAAAGCCTATGAAACAAGAACTGAACAGGAGAATCCAGTTATAAAATAAGCAACATTCAAAGAATCTACAAAGTCAAAGAAAAAGGGAAAGCAAAAGGAAAAAGAATATACCAGCAATAGTGACATCTCGGAAGATTATGAAGAAGTGTCCAACTTTGTCAGAAGACTGAAAAAGGTAACCGACGACAGATATAGAGGTAAGATTCCATTGATTTTTTTTAATTGTGATGGTATTGGTAATTTTTCTAACAAATGTCCTCACAAGAAAAAGAAAATAAATGAAGAAGATGATTCACATAGAAAACAAACATATAAAGGTAAAAGAACCAAAAAGAAAGTCTTCAAGAAAAGTTTAGTGGTTGCATGGGACTTTCTGTATAAGTCATATCTACAGAAATACAGTGTTGGTATAATCAATATTTATCATTGATCCATCTCATTAGTGTTGAGGAACATCTTGTATTTCTTGTCATATGGTTAAGGGTTTTTGTGATACATGGTTGAGAACTTGTATTTTTGAAGTGGTTGATGTATTGAGATGTTGTATATCAGAAATGGTTTGATGTCTAATCCATGTGAGGGTCATTATACTTGTTATTGATTATACTTGTATGGAACATGACTAGAGAGATATAGATACATTTGGTTAAGGGATGTGTATGAGGATGTATGCACAGGGAACAACTATAGGTTACGCATAGTGATAGGTTGCAAGTTGAGCTGACAAGAGGCAATATAGTGTTTGAGTTTCAGAAAAAGTGGAAAACCATTGGTTCAAAAGGAATATGCAGGTTGTAGTATATACAGGTCGCATACATATGCGAGTAGAAGTACAGATATGTCACGTACATATGCAAACTACAACATGGATAGGTCACGTATATGTTTTTTTGGTTGGTAGAGGCTCATTACAGGTATAGGTTGATTACAAGGAAGTGGTACTGGTTGACTACAGGTCAGTGGTACTGGTTGGTATAGGTTTAGAGTGGTATATCTCACAGTGATAGTGTGGTAGTGGTTTCTTCATTTGACACTTATAATTTAGGGCAGAAATATGGGGCAAGGATAGGTGGTTGTATCCACCTTCTGGTTGTATCCGGAGAACATAGGGGGTTGTATCCTCCTTCCAGTTGTAGCCATAGAATTGGGGAGTTGTAGCTTCCCTTGGGTTGTATCCTGAAAATATAGGGGGTTAGAGCCTCCTTCCAGTTGTAGTTGGAGAACAAAATAAGTTCGTGCTTCCAATGAATGTAATTCTTAAAGACATATAAGAAAAAGAATTATGTGGTTTTCTCTCACTTTGGGTTTCAACGTAAAAATATTGTTGTACTGTGTATGTGTATGATTGTTCCTTTTTCATGTTTTATTTACTCTGCACTTATTGGATGATAATTCCATATTGATCATAAAGATAAATAACACTTGTGTATTGTGGTTAAAAGGATTAAAAATATCTATTATTGATTCACCTCCCTTCTCAATAATCCAACAATTGGTATCAGAGTGGGTTCCTTCAGAAATCAGTTTAACCACTAAAAGGTAGATCATGTAGAGCAACAATATGTATAAAAATGGAATACCACAGTTTGATGGACAAAACTGTGCATTCTAGAGAAGAAGGATGAAAACATATGTACAGGAATAGGGATTTAAGGTTTCACAATAATTTTTAGATGGATACAAAGAACTAGTAGTTCCGTCAACAAATGAAAGTGAAAGGAAACTCAGTATAAATAATTTAAAATCCACAAATGCACTTATGAATGGTATCTGTGATTCAGTATATGTAAAAGTTATGCATTTCATCTCCGCTAAATATATTTGGAACAAACTTCAGAATATTTATGAAGAGATGCAAAAGTCAAGAAAGCAAAGCTTCAAACTTACAAAGGTCAATTCAAACAACTAAAGATGAAGGAAGATAAGAATATTGTTGCTTACTTCTTACGATTTGATAAAACAGTGAATGAAATCATAGGATTTGGAGAATAATTTGATGAATCTATAATTGTTCAAAAGGTACTAAGATCTCTTCAAATGAGATTTCATATTAAGATCTCAACACTAGAAGAAAGAGCATATATAGACTCAATAAGCATGGATGAACTACATGGAATATTCACAGCCTATGAAATGAGAATTGAACAGGAGAATCCATTTATAAAATAAGCAACATTCAAACCATCTACAAAGTCAAAGAAAAAGGAAAAAGAAGATAGAATCAACAGTGACATCTCAGAATATTATGAAGAAGTGTCCAACTTTGTCAGAAGACTGAAAAAGGTAACCGTCGAAAGATATAGAGGTAAGCTTCCATTGTTTTTTTTAATTGTGATGGTATTGGTAATTTTTCTAACAAATGTCCTCACAAGATAAAGAAAATAATTGAAGAAGATGATTCGAAATAGAAAACAAACATATAAAGGTAAAAGAACCAAAAATAAATTCTTCAAGAAAATTTTATGCACCAAAGAAGACGGATCCTCATCAGACAAAGATAAAGTGAGTGAAAGTGAGATAGAAAAGGTTTTATTCATGGAAATATAAAACTTCTATAAAGAAGACAATGAAGAGGAATATGAATAGGAAAAACTTGACTAAAGAGAAAACTATTGAGTGATATAGAAGTTATAAAAAGAGAAAATAAGAAAAACAAGAAGCTCCAAGAAGAACTAGAAAAGAAAGAAGGCACTCAAAATTTAAACTCTAGAGAACTAGAGCAAATGATAACTGAGTTAAAGGTTCAAATAGAAGAAGACAAAAGCATCAAAGATGTCAGACAATTGGCTTAGGTTGATGTACAGTTGGTGTGGATTGTTGGTTTTCATTGATGTCAACCATTGGAGAGTGATATTGTAGATTGATGTCAACCCTTAGTGATTGATGTCAACCCTTGGAGAAAGTCTGGTAGCGAATTTCGGTAGCNGCCATAGCAACACCATCAAACCCTAACTCTCTTGTCCTTAAGTTTAAGTTTCTCCTAAACCATTAGTCTCACTTCAATTGACTCCATTAACCCAAGGCACTAGTCTAGAAGCAATTTTGAGCTTGTTTATGTTCCAAATCTCTTTCAAAACACTTTTAAATTGAAACCCTAACTAACCTAGCGTCTAACCCTAGCTTTCACTAACCCTAACCCTAGAGGTGACGTCCTAACCTATTTCAACTCTTGTTTGCTCTAAAAATTGCGGCCAAGTCTCCTCTAGGTAGCCATAGAGGTATTCAACTTTTTCCTTGGTTAAATTTGCAAACGTTGCTTCTTTGGCTTCTCTAACCAATCATTTAGGGCTGACGTCATAGTGACTGCAGCAAACTTATATAGGTGACGTCACATTACTTCGATCTTTTGCTTGGCTTGCAACGTTGTGACTTTTCTCACCTCATTTGATAGACATTGAGTTAGTAATTGCATTTATAAGCTTTTTGAAGAAAAAGTTTCACTCTTTGTCTCCATTTTGACTTATTGATTAATGATTGACGTCATCCTATAGCAGCAACAATATAGGTGACGCAGCAACATTATATTTATGAGCAAACTTGCATTGTGATGATATAAAGGATTGATATTTAACATTGAATGCTCTTGTCTCTTTATGCATTTATTGAAGAAGTGATATAAGTTATTTGTCTTGGATTAGCAATCATTGACTTCGTCAATAATAGCATTTAATCATCGCTCATATATATGATAAAGATAGTCATTAATATCTTGAAATACTAACCACTGCAGCACATATTCTAGTTATTTGTCTTGTCTCGCAAACAGGTGCCATTCAATGGAAGACTTTTCTCTTGACTATCTCATACTTGGCAGTAATCTGTGAGAGGGATTCTTTAACTTGGTCCATTACCCCTTTAGCCCTTCAGAAACCCAGATTACATAGGGACATCTCCCTTGGACTAGCCCTCCTAAATAGAAAGAGCTCCCCATTGAGGTGACAGTGGGTGGGGAAGCTCCTGTTACGCCGGTTTCAAGCCTTGACTCAAGCTCCTTAAACCTTTCCTACAAACCGTGCGATAACAATACCTAGACCAATTACCTCATGGAGCAAGAGTCTTCTCTGATACAAGTCAAAACCGAAGGTGATGGATGTTGTTGCTGCTGACAGGACAAGTTTGATGAAGAAGAAGAAAGATGGGCCCTCCAGGGCCATGCTCAGGTCAATCCTGCTCTCGGTGCTCCATGTCTAGGACCTGTGGGCCTCGAGACATGATCTCCTAGTTATCCCTAGAAATCGGGGATAACAGGTTGCATGGCCAAAGGAAAGGGGGTCTCATCACGAGCCAACTTTCTCATCTCTATGAAAGTACTTGTGGGCAACGTTGTCAGCTCTGGTCACCATGCCAAGGCAGTGTCCCCTAGTTAGTTCTCGAACAAAAAAAGCAAATAAAAGAATAAAACAAGAATAAAAAGAATAAAGGCAAGAATGGGCTTGGAAAAAATGCATCCATGACAGGTACAACTCGCCTTCTACAA
>JZKD02S0348101.1:0-19019 GCA_000966675.3 Picea glauca
GGCTGCAGTATCCTTCTGTTCACCCTTTGAACAGATTGTGGAGAAGATGAATTTTGTAGTATGAGATGCTACCTTGTGGCACTGTTTAGGTGGGGCAGTAGTTGGAACTACCTCTGGTATCCTGTAGAGATGACCCCCCAGAGTAATAATGACACTATAGGGTTAAGACTCATAGATAGCATGGTGTTTCCACATATATGGCTGGCCCAAGAGAACATCACATACATCCAATGGGGCAACATCACATAATACCTCATTCTTGAAGGGTTGGATGCCGTATGACAATCGAAACTGATGGCTGACATGAAGATATCGTCCTTGGTGAAGCCACCCAATGTTGTATGGTTGCGGGTGTGGTGTTGTCGACAATCCCAATTGTTTGACGACCTCTGCTGAGATGAGGTTCTTTTGGCTTCTGCTATCAACAATAAAATGCAGTGGGGTCCCCTTCCCCCACATCTGTGAATGAAAAAGGTGCTCCCTCTCTTCTGGATCTGCTGGTTCTTCTGGTTGAATTGTTGTGGTTGCGACAATAGCAGTGGGGTCTGCGTCGATGATCTGTCTTTTATCAGTATTTTCAGAATCAGATTCTGAATCAGGGTTCGGCTCCTTGTCTTTGATCTCGGCCACCAATGATTGTTTTGAGTGAAATTCGTCGGTGTTGTGCCAGGGGATTTTGTGGAAATCGCACCATTTTCCGGTGTCCTTCTTTGTCTTCCTGTGACCCTTCTTTTCCTGTGGCTTGGATTGGTTTTCGGGAGACTATTTGTTAGGGGGATCTTCCTCTAGATGGTTCTTTTGATAGACATATTTAGTATAAATAGGAGTTGAGGGTATGCAAAATTTTGTCTTGCATATTATTATAATAGAGCTCTTCTCTGCTGGAGGTTGCCTCCTCGCAGAGGCAAGTGAACATTGCTCTCAGTAATCAAAGTGCTTTTTCTGGTGTTATTTTGGTACCATTTTGGTATTATTGTGGTGTTTTTTTGGTTATATTGTTGTTCATCTGCCATTTCTAGTATTTTATTTCTATTCTGCATACTTTTTATATCTGGAATATTACAACATCTCTGACCGTCGATGGTTGATAGGCCAGGCGTTGACCAAATCTAAAAATTTATTTTCAATTGCCAATGGACATCATTGATGGTTGATGTGTCAATGGTCAGGATTCGATTGATTTTGGTGAAATGTTTGAATCAAGCAAGATAATTTTCCAATGAATGATGTGTCGATGGTTGGGCTTTGGCCGAATTCGACAAGGTGTTCGGGTAACCCAAGAGAATCGGTCGATAACCGATGAAGGAGAGAGGGTTATGATGTGTCATGATACATCAAAATCCATGTGTCATGCCATGTCACCCAAGTTGACACCTTAGGATGACATGTCATTCCACATCAACATCCATGTGTCATGCCATGTCAACAGTTTCCACGACAACCAACAAACATGGTTGATGGTCGACTGTTGGGTCGACCAATTTGGGGAAGTGTTTTCAATAGTCAATGAGGATCGTTGATCGCTGATGGGTCAATGGTCAAAAGTTAGTCAAATCAGTGAGGAGTTCCATTCACCAAGGAGTATTTCCAATTCCCAATGGTCGAATTGATCGATTTAGAGTTGAGTACAAATTGGTTGTCGGGGAGTTGCGTCGAAAATTTGGGAAAATAGTTATGTGTGCCAAGGGAGAACGTCAGTCACTGATGGCCGATGTAGCACAGATCATTGAATCATATTCCATGCAATTTGAGACCAATAACTTATATTTAAAGGGCTATTACGGTAGTAAAATAATCAATTTTATGCGATTTTTTGTGGTTTTTGAAGGTCATTAATTTGTGGGATGATTTTGAGGCCCTAAATGACGGTTTTAGCCAATAAAAAACCAAGAGAGCAGAGTGTACCTCTCTTTACCAATACACAATTTCTATTTATAGATAAAATAAAATAACTTAGAGAGATATGTCCAACGATCTAAATGGTTCGCAAAACGAAGTTCGTATTGGAAAGTTACAACCAAAACAATGAGGGTAAAATTTTGGCACCAAATGTACTTCTAGAAGGCATAAATCCATGCTCAAAAGTCCATTTTGGGAACAAGAGTAGTCGATAGAAATATTATGACCCATATAAGCTAGTTGTGAAGTCATAATTTGGTTGTAGGTACTTGAAAATGTGCTGGGATTGAAAGAAGACACCTGTAGCATGCAAGGTTAAATTGGGTAAAACAACCTAAACGTATTGGGACCATAACTTTCATCTCGAAGCTCAGATATGAGAAAACGAATAGTCATTGGAAAGGTCCCGAGGAGTAGAAGAATTATGTCAAACCAAAATTTTTATTTGGGAAATAATATTACTAGAAATTAATAAAAAGATTTATGTAGCAGTAAAAGAGTGGAAATTGTAGCATGTAAATGTTGTAAATTTTCGCTTAGAACTTGAATTTAGGCATGAGTAGAGACGTTGGAAAGATATTTCATAAAGGAATTAATCAAGGGAATCAAAATTTGAATTGTTGCAATGTGTCCTTTATGAATTGATGAAAAAATAATCTGTATTCTAGTGGATGAAATGTTTTATGCTATGCATGTTTCTAACGATAATTATTACATGCAAATTTATTGCATAATTAGAGGTACATGAAAGAAAATTTGGTTATTATATGAGGATTGGAGTTATGGAATATGATTAGAGATCTTACCGCCGCGTGGAAGAGATCAGAGGTATACATGTTAGCATGGGGAATGTTGAGACAAAGTCAAATGGGAGAAGAGATAGGTAGGATCCTGTCACTATGAGAAGCTTGCATAGGGAAGTGTAGAGATATAGAAATTAAAATTAAAGGAATATGAAGGATTAGGAAGAGATAATTTAGAGCTTAAACATGTTTCAAAATCAAGTCAACAAGGACTCTGTTACTAAGCAAGCAACTAGTGCTAGAAAAGTGTCAACATTTAGATCCCATAACAAAAGGGATGATCATGGAAATGATAGGAATTAAAGAAGCATGACCAGGCACCATCATTCTCCAAGGTAGTTTTGAGCACTCAACAAACCCTACAAATCCTATGTCAATTTTTTACTTTTTGGGTACCAGTTTATCTTCGCACTGTCTGTTTTGACTTCAATTCTTTGTGAAACCATTTTTCCCTTGATTATTATCATGAATCTCATTAGTTTTTCAAGAATGTTTTGAAATTATGAAACACCATGACTTAAGCCTTAAATCTTGAACAAAGAGTCAGAGCCAAGGCATTTCTCCCAACACACTCAGTTTCAGTATCAGAAGAAATCCAAAGTAGGAAATGAAACACTTGGGAAACCTCAATTGCCAAGTTTTGATCTTCATCGATATCAATAAAAGTGAGTTTTTGTTCGCGCCAAAGTTTCTGGATAAAGATACTGTCGAGAGCCGATACTCTTCGGCATCGGTAAAAGAAAAAGAGAGTAAACATTAATGAAGTAAGAAACAATATCATTGATAGTCGATAATTGACTCACCTATTGGAATCGGGGAAGACCTAAGAGGATCACAAAGTAATTTGTGACCACACTAAAGAGTCCCCCCTGATCGCCCATCCCTGATGCTCTTTGACATCGAGAATTTTTCAAGAAAGCTAACCCATCGGAAAACATGCAATAGGTATCACCGATCGTCGATCCTAGATATTTTTCGGCATTGAAACTTTAAGGTATGTTTTAAAACTAATGAATTAATAAAAACCTTGAATCCAATTAATACAAATGGATTAGGCCACCTATCTTCAATGCCATGTGTCTTAGCTAGATTGGAGAATCGTACAATCTAGTTTTACCCCGAGTCATTCTTGGTTCCCTAGGTCCAAATCGCACCTCCGAGTCAATTTTTCCACGTCAGCATTGTATGATGAGAATGATCAGTGTAAGAGATTTTGTGAGGGACATCGACAAAAGAAGTCATATCGCATCCCTAATCCCCGATCCACCGACTAAGAAGGCGACACGATGGGTGTTTTAGCACTATATATGATTAGATTCAGAGCATTTAAGGGACTAATTAATTCCAAATCCTACACTAGTTGCTACTTCATGTATGAATAAAAAAAATGTTTCAAATTACCAATATACCACATCACCCTCCGCGCCTCTGCCGTCAACCCACGATGAATTCAATTTGCAGAGATTCGACAAAAGATTTGTTTGAATTCCACTCATCACTCAAATTAAATGGTTGATACAACACGGTAAGTTCATACCCAGTTTAAATTCTCTTGAGCCATTGTAAATGAAACCATTCTATGTGCAAAGAAGTTTTAGAGCATCCGAAGAAGTGAGACAATCAATTCGAAAGCTACAAAGATCCTGTGAGTATCAAATAACTAGGTTTAGCAAGATTTACATTTATGTACCAGTCTGTGAATTTTCATGTTTACACTTCATATATATATTTTATCCAGTGTTTCTCTGTACGCAGTATCTAAAAGATTTATTTTGATTACAGGAAGAATCCCTACAAGAAATCTGGCCACTAGGAGATCGCCGAGGGAGACGAAGATAAAATAACCAAAGGTTGGAGAAGACTCCTCTCCAGGGGCCACAAAACAATTAGAATTTACTCTGAGGCTGGAATCAATCATTATGAAATATACAAAAAAGGTTTTCACCCAACCTTCAGCCTTTGGAGGAACTGAGGCTAGCAAAGGGACCAAGGAGACACTCCCACATTGAGGAGAAATCTTCAAAAATATTAGGCGGGAAGAATTCCTGGAATATATCCCTCACAGTGAGCCAGATGTGAGAAAGATTGACAATGAAGTTTTTTCGAATATTCAATGTTTGTACCTGCACATGGTAGCAAGAAGAAATCCTATGTTCCCCTGCATATAACTCTTGAAGTGGCTCATTGACCACACGAACACATAAAAATGTTTGATTACTGACGAAAATGGAGAGTTCGTCGGAGTGTTCCTTTCGGTGGAGGTCTAGAAATATTACAAACTTCGAGACCCCAAGGAGTGGCTAAATATAGAATTCATTGTGAAATTCTATGAGTGCCATGACACCAATCGACTGATGACCTCATGGTGGAGAGAAGACAATAAGTACACCAACTAGTACCAAACGACCAACTTAAGGGATCCATAGATCTACCTGATGGATCTCATCTGCCGATTTTATTGGGAGAAAGATTGCTCCAGATTTTCAGAGGCCTAGATGCTTCTAGCCTACACAATGGCCATTTTTGGGAGTGTTTTCAACTGAGGAGCCATCATTTCTAAGTAAATAAGCATATGTGTACAATATGATCAGACATCGAAGGAAGGAGAGACACCATCCTTCTACATGGACTCATAATTACTGGATATCATGTGTTCCAGAAACATATTTTTTGGCATGAACCTGAGCTAGCACATCGCAACACTGTTGGTCCACGTATATTTTAGAATTTAATGGGAGAACAGGTACAAAAAATCCTACTCCCTCATCTGCGATGAATTAATTTCACATATTTACTTTATTATTTTCAAGAAAGAATGTCTGAGACTATTGGTTGCAGCCAAAAATATGATATCAAAGGTCATCCACTTGTATCTAGATGAGCGCGATAGCTACATTAGGGTTTTCGAGGCCACCAGAACACCTCATATCTTGCTAGTGCATGTTCATGACCGGCTAGTAGTGGGAGAGATATGCTACCAGACCATTCTGTAGGGCTACAATTCCACCCTGATCAAGGATAAAAAACAGGCATTTAAATCCTATGGATTCCATGTAGGCTTCTACCTAGTGAAGGACACTCCTCAAGCCAAGAAATATGGGCTGATCCAATTGGAGTTAATATTCCAGATTGACCGATTCTACAAGCAGGACCCCAAGGGTTTGGTCTTGAAACATTCCTTGCAAGTGTCGTGCTACTGGCCATATGCCCATGACAAATTCAAAGATGAAGTCTTCACAGAAAATGCCCAAGACTGGGATGACATGGTGACAAGGATGGCCGACCCCAAAATGACCAGGTTATGAGCCATGATCCTGGATGAATAGACAAAAATATTATAGCAATCATCTCAAGAGGCCTTCAGGGCCAAGGAAGACATGATAGTGACAGAAGTAGCAAAATCCTGCCTGATAACCCCGGTGCAAGACAGAGGTTTTCCTATGACTCAAGATGTGTGGGAGAGAGGGTTTCTCATGATGGAATAGGCACAATGGATAATTGATCATATGCAAGATGACCCAGACCTAAAAGGAATGACAGGGTCCCCTACCGATAACCCATATGGAAGCTAGACGAGCCAAGGAGGTCCTGAATTAATAGACATTGATAAAATTACTGGGTTAGATGACCCTGAATTTAGAATTCCATCGAATGGATCACCAACAGGTGTTTAGACTCAGCCAGAGACACTCTGAACATTAGGGACAGAATGTGCATCGAACCCCCTAAGTGAATTGATAAACATCTATGATGACAAAGAGATACTGAAGGTGTTCCTAGTGACCCCCGTACATATCGAGGAGGAAAAGGAGCTAGAGAAGACATCTTCCCGAGCTCCCGATGCTCAAATTCAGGTTCTTTCATAGAATGAACAGGAAATTGAGAGTGTCTTATACAGTAAGGTGCCCAATGCATTGCAAACCCAAGCTGATATTCCAAAGGATGAGCTAGAGATGGTCAAACAAAAGGGAGAAGCGCCATGAAAAGGAATCGACTTCTCATCGGTTGATAATCAAGTAAGTACCGAGCCTACCCCCAATGCCTCAATTTAAATCGGTATTCAAATCCCTGATGAGTGACAAACAAAATTTGGGCCTCCAAAACACAAGGAAGAAGTTCAAGACCCTAGTCTTGAACGAATATATACCATCCGGAGCCTGGGACATATGCTCACCTGGGGAGATCAACAAATCCCATAACCCCTGGATGAAGTAGTTGACATACATGCCATCAATTATGACCAGAAAAGGAAGGATATCATACAGAGAACCACCAAGAAGAGGAGGATCACTTTAGATAGCTCCATTCTCACCACCACAGAGGAAAACCTGATCAACACAGAGCATGCAAAGACATCTGAACTTATCGACACAGGGATGGAAATCATAGATTCCACCTTGGACAGAGCTAAAAGACATGAAAAGGTACTAGCCACTTCTCTGAAGGAGTTGGAGAATTTGTGCCACTTAGAAAAATACTACCAGGACACCACACAGGCCACAATGTTCTTAAGGAGCGAATTCCAGGAGGCGGACAAAAAATTTATAGATGAGCGACACCTATTCACTGCAAGGATAGTTAAGCTTCAGAAAGACACCCTGATGGCACTTGTGACATGGAAATATATGGAGAGGTGGTATGAGAAAGCACAACAAGCCATGGAAAGAGTCCACTATATCAGTGCGGTCCAACAGGGACGAGATACAGAAGAGCATGGCATTCGGGTGTTAAAAGAGAGCAACCTTGATTGCATAAATCGGTGCACTGCCCTTATCTTCGTTTCTTCCTCGAAGAAAACAAATAAGAAGACCACTGGTTGAGTCCTTGACCAATTTTTTGTGCACATAGTAGAAGACTTGATAGAGTTTTCTTTCACCAAAATCAAACATCTTCTTAATCTAATCCCTGAAACACCAACCGACAACTCCTCCCAGCCCAACGAGTTTTCGGAAGAAGAAGGGTTTAACTCAGGATATGAATACATGGAAGATTACCATGACCATTATGAAGAAAGGAGAATACCACCTATGAATAATCAACCTTGGTTGGCCAAATATGATTTTTTGATCGCTGGACGAGTACACAACCTACCCCGACATCCAAAGAAGTTACTCCCTAAATTTGATCCTGAGACTTCAATATTTCCTGAAGACCATATCAAAAAATTCATAGTAGCTATCAGACTGATGAATGTCCAACATGAAGACGTAGTATGTAGGATTTTCCCCTACACTTTTGAGAATTCAGCCTCCATGTGGTATTTTAACTTACCTATAGGATCCATAACTAGTTGGATGAAGTTCCAAAAGGATTTTCTAGATAAATTTGTAGAAGAAACTACTAGAGGAGCTTTGATGGCTGAATTATTTTCCGCCACCATGAGTTAAAAGGAAAGGGTTAGAGACTTCAATCAAATATTTACCACCATCTTAAACAAATTCCAGTCCAAATCCAAACTTACCAAGGAATTGCAAATCCAAGTATATGCTAATGCTCTCCTAACTTCTATTTCCATGTTTGTGAAGAGGGCTGCCAAACCCTAGCTAAGAATTTTGAAGAAGACAAAACGATATAGTTCCAAATGAAAGGATGCAAAGAAAGCCAGGTCTCATTAGTTAAGAAAGAAGTTCAACCCCCTCCCAGGAGAGGACTTCTGTTGACTAGACCCCTAGGGAAACAAATAGAACAAGCTCCTGAAAAGGGGAGTGGGGACATAAAGGACCTAAAACACATGGTAAAGAAGCTATCAAACAAAATCATACATATGAAAATAAGTGAAGGAGAGGAAAACCAAGGCCAAAGGCCCTACAAACCTTTTTCAAAAGGAATCCGCTGTTCAAAGCAATTGAACCTCCCCCCAGCCAACTTAAACATCGATATATGAAATGTAGCATCCAACTCTTTCTGTACTTATCACCAAGAGACTCAGTTTGAAAGAAACTTCCCTCAATGGGTACACGCCATTAATTTGATGGCCAACCGATTTCTACATGACGTCTCCCTAACCGAGCAATCAAATGACTCAGTTATGAATATTGTTGATCAGGAAGAAGTTGCTCCGCCAAAATAAACTACCATGTTGATATGGGACCCTGACCTACCTATTCCTTCCAATGACCTATTTGAGGTTCAATAACCACTTGCAAAAGTCTTGGCCGTGAAAACACAAAGTAGGGGTCAACGTGTCTCAAACGACCTTACTAAGACCCCNTTGATCGATTTAGAGTTGAGTACAAATTGGTTGTCGGGGAGTTGCGTCGAAAATTTGGGAAAATAGTTATGTGTGCCAAGGGAGAACGTCAGTCACTGATGGCCGATGTAGCACAGATCATTGAATCATATTCCATGCAATTTGAGACCAATAACTTATATTTAAAGGGCTATTACGGTAGTAAAATAATCAATTTTATGCGATTTTTTGTGGTTTTTGAAGGTCATTAATTTGTGGGATGATTTTGAGGCCCTAAATGACGGTTTTAGCCAATAAAAAACCAAGAGAGCAGAGTGTACCTCTCTTTACCAATACACAATTTCTATTTATAGATAAAATAAAATAACTTAGAGAGATATGTCCAACGATCTAAATGGTTCGCAAAACGAAGTTCGTATTGGAAAGTTACAACCAAAACAATGAGGGTAAAATTTTGGCACCAAATGTACTTCTAGAAGGCATAAATCCATGCTCAAAAGTCCATTTTGGGAACAAGAGTAGTCGATAGAAATATTATGACCCATATAAGCTAGTTGTGAAGTCATAATTTGGTTGTAGGTACTTGAAAATGTGCTGGGATTGAAAGAAGACACCTGTAGCATGCAAGGTTAAATTGGGTAAAACAACCTAAACGTATTGGGACCATAACTTTCATCTCGAAGCTCAGATA
The DNA here is from genome assembly GCA_000966675.3 of Picea glauca. Classification (NCBI taxonomy): domain Eukaryota; kingdom Viridiplantae; phylum Streptophyta; class Pinopsida; order Pinales; family Pinaceae; genus Picea; species Picea glauca. Next base: position 9,584 of record JZKD02S0348101.1, read on the forward strand.
TGAGAAAACGAATAGTCATTGGAAAGGTCCCGAGGAGTAGAAGAATTATGTCAAACCAAAATTTTTATTTGGGAAATAATATTACTAGAAATTAATAAAAAGATTTATGTAGCAGTAAAAGAGTGGAAATTGTAGCATGTAAATGTTGTAAATTTTCGCTTAGAACTTGAATTTAGGCATGAGTAGAGACGTTGGAAAGATATTTCATAAAGGAATTAATCAAGGGAATCAAAATTTGAATTGTTGCAATGTGTCCTTTATGAATTGATGAAAAAATAATCTGTATTCTAGTGGATGAAATGTTTTATGCTATGCATGTTTCTAACGATAATTATTACATGCAAATTTATTGCATAATTAGAGGTACATGAAAGAAAATTTGGTTATTATATGAGGATTGGAGTTATGGAATATGATTAGAGATCTTACCGCCGCGTGGAAGAGATCAGAGGTATACATGTTAGCATGGGGAATGTTGAGACAAAGTCAAATGGGAGAAGAGATAGGTAGGATCCTGTCACTATGAGAAGCTTGCATAGGGAAGTGTAGAGATATAGAAATTAAAATTAAAGGAATATGAAGGATTAGGAAGAGATAATTTAGAGCTTAAACATGTTTCAAAATCAAGTCAACAAGGACTCTGTTACTAAGCAAGCAACTAGTGCTAGAAAAGTGTCAACATTTAGATCCCATAACAAAAGGGATGATCATGGAAATGATAGGAATTAAAGAAGCATGACCAGGCACCATCATTCTCCAAGGTAGTTTTGAGCACTCAACAAACCCTACAAATCCTATGTCAATTTTTTACTTTTTGGGTACCAGTTTATCTTCGCACTGTCTGTTTTGACTTCAATTCTTTGTGAAACCATTTTTCCCTTGATTATTATCATGAATCTCATTAGTTTTTCAAGAATGTTTTGAAATTATGAAACACCATGACTTAAGCCTTAAATCTTGAACAAAGAGTCAGAGCCAAGGCATTTCACCCAACACACTCAGTTTCAGTATCAGAAGAAATCCAAAGTAGGAAATGAAACACTTGGGAAACCTCAATTGCCAAGTTTTGATCTTCATCGATATCGATAAAAGTGAGTTTTTGTTCGCGCCAAAGTTTCTGGATAAAGATACTGTCGAGAGCCGATACTCTTCGGCATCGGTAAAAGAAAAAGAGAGTAAACGTTAATGAAGTAAGAAACAATATCATTGATAGTCGATAATTGACTCACCTATTGGAATCGAGGAAGACCTAAGAGGATCACAAAGTAATTTGTGACCACACTAAAGAGTCCCCCCTGATCGCCCATCCCTGATGCTCTTCGACATCGGGACTTTTTCAAGAAAGCTAACCCATCGGAAAACATGCAATAGGTATCACCGATCGTCGATCCCAGATATTTTTCGGCATTGAAACTTTAAGGTATGTTTTAAACCTAATGAATTAATAAAAACCTTGACTCCAATTAATACACATGGATTAGGCCACCTATCTTCAATGCCATGTGTCTTAGCTAGATTGGAGAATCGTACAATCTAGTTTTACCCCGAGTCATTCTTGGTTCCCTAGGTCCAAATCGCACCTCCAAGTCAATTTTTCCACGTCATCATTGTACGATGAGAATGATCAGTGTAAGATATTTTGTGAGGGACATCGACAAAAGAAGTCATATCGCATCCCTGATCCCCGATCCACCGACTAAGAAGGCGACACGATGGGTGTTTTAGCACTATATATGATTAGATTCAGAGCATTTAAGGGACTAATTAATTCCAAATCCTACACTAGTTGCTACTTCATGTATGAATAAAAAAAATGTTTCAAATTACCAATATACCACATCACCCTCCGCGCCTCTGCCGTCAACCCACGATGAATTCAATTTGCAGAGATTCGACAAAAGATTTGTTTGAATTCCACTCATCACTCAAATTAAATGGTTGATACAACACGGTAAGTTCATACCCAGTTTAAATTCTCTTGAGCCATTGTAAATGAAACCATTCTATGTGCAAAGAAGTTTTAGAGCATCCGAAGAAGTGAGACAATCAATTCGAAAGCTACAAAGATCCTGTGAGTATCAAATAACTAGGTTTAGCAAGATTTACATTTATGTACCAGTCTGTGAATTTTCATGTTTACACTTCATATATATATTTTATCCAGTGTTTCTCTGTACGCAGTATCTAAAAGATTTATTTTGATTACAGGAAGAATCCCTACAAGAAATCTGGCCACTAGGAGATCGCCGAGGGAGACGAAGATAAAATAACCAAAGGTTGGAGAAGACTCCTCTCCAGGGGCCACAAAACAATTAGAATTTACTCTGAGGCTGGAATCAATCATTATGAAATATACAAAAAAGGTTTTCACCCAACCTTCAGCCTTTGGAGGAACTGAGGCTAGCAAAGGGACCAAGGAGACACTCCCACATTGAGGAGAAATCTTCAAAAATATTAGGCGGGAAGAATTCCTGGAATATATCCCTCACAGTGAGCCAGATGTGAGAAAGATTGACAATGAAGTTTTTTCGAATATTCAATGTTTGTACCTGCACATGGTAGCAAGAAGAAATCCTATGTTCCCCTGCATATAACTCTTGAAGTGGCTCATTGACCACACGAACACATAAAAATGTTTGATTACTGACGAAAATGGAGAGTTCGTCGGAGTGTTCCTTTCGGTGGAGGTCTAGAAATATTACAAACTTCGAGACCCCAAGGAGTGGCTAAATATAGAATTCATTGTGAAATTCTATGAGTGCCATGACACCAATCGACTGATGACCTCATGGTGGAGAGAAGACAATAAGTACACCAACTAGTACCAAACGACCAACTTAAGGGATCCATAGATCTACCTGATGGATCTCATCTGCCGATTTTATTGGGAGAAAGATTGCTCCAGATTTTCAGAGGCCTAGATGCTTCTAGCCTACACAATGGCCATTTTTGGGAGTGTTTTCAACTGAGGAGCCATCATTTCTAAGTAAATAAGCATATGTGTACAATATGATCAGACATCGAAGGAAGGAGAGACACCATCCTTCTACATGGACTCATAATTACTGGATATCATGTGTTCCAGAAACATATTTTTTGGCATGAACCTGAGCTAGCACATCGCAACACTGTTGGTCCACGTATATTTTAGAATTTAATGGGAGAACAGGTACAAAAAATCCTACTCCCTCATCTGCGATGAATTAATTTCACATATTTACTTTATTATTTTCAAGAAAGAATGTCTGAGACTATTGGTTGCAGCCAAAAATATGATATCAAAGGTCATCCACTTGTATCTAGATGAGCGCGATAGCTACATTAGGGTTTTCGAGGCCACCAGAACACCTCATATCTTGCTAGTGCATGTTCATGACCGGCTAGTAGTGGGAGAGATATGCTACCAGACCATTCTGTAGGGCTACAATTCCACCCTGATCAAGGATAAAAAACAGGCATTTAAATCCTATGGATTCCATGTAGGCTTCTACCTAGTGAAGGACACTCCTCAAGCCAAGAAATATGGGCTGATCCAATTGGAGTTAATATTCCAGATTGACCGATTCTACAAGCAGGACCCCAAGGGTTTGGTCTTGAAACATTCCTTGCAAGTGTCGTGCTACTGGCCATATGCCCATGACAAATTCAAAGATGAAGTCTTCACAGAAAATGCCCAAGACTGGGATGACATGGTGACAAGGATGGCCGACCCCAAAATGACCAGGTTATGAGCCATGATCCTGGATGAATAGACAAAAATATTATAGCAATCATCTCAAGAGGCCTTCAGGGCCAAGGAAGACATGATAGTGACAGAAGTAGCAAAATCCTGCCTGATAACCCCGGTGCAAGACAGAGGTTTTCCTATGACTCAAGATGTGTGGGAGAGAGGGTTTCTCATGATGGAATAGGCACAATGGATAATTGATCATATGCAAGATGACCCAGACCTAAAAGGAATGACAGGGTCCCCTACCGATAACCCATATGGAAGCTAGACGAGCCAAGGAGGTCCTGAATTAATAGACATTGATAAAATTACTGGGTTAGATGACCCTGAATTTAGAATTCCATCGAATGGATCACCAACAGGTGTTTAGACTCAGCCAGAGACACTCTGAACATTAGGGACAGAATGTGCATCGAACCCCCTAAGTGAATTGATAAACATCTATGATGACAAAGAGATACTGAAGGTGTTCCTAGTGACCCCCGTACATATCGAGGAGGAAAAGGAGCTAGAGAAGACATCTTCCCGAGCTCCCGATGCTCAAATTCAGGTTCTTTCATAGAATGAACAGGAAATTGAGAGTGTCTTATACAGTAAGGTGCCCAATGCATTGCAAACCCAAGCTGATATTCCAAAGGATGAGCTAGAGATGGTCAAACAAAAGGGAGAAGCGCCATGAAAAGGAATCGACTTCTCATCGGTTGATAATCAAGTAAGTACCGAGCCTACCCCCAATGCCTCAATTTAAATCGGTATTCAAATCCCTGATGAGTGACAAACAAAATTTGGGCCTCCAAAACACAAGGAAGAAGTTCAAGACCCTAGTCTTGAACGAATATATACCATCCGGAGCCTGGGACATATGCTCACCTGGGGAGATCAACAAATCCCATAACCCCTGGATGAAGTAGTTGACATACATGCCATCAATTATGACCAGAAAAGGAAGGATATCATACAGAGAACCACCAAGAAGAGGAGGATCACTTTAGATAGCTCCATTCTCACCACCACAGAGGAAAACCTGATCAACACAGAGCATGCAAAGACATCTGAACTTATCGACACAGGGATGGAAATCATAGATTCCACCTTGGACAGAGCTAAAAGACATGAAAAGGTACTAGCCACTTCTCTGAAGGAGTTGGAGAATTTGTGCCACTTAGAAAAATACTACCAGGACACCACACAGGCCACAATGTTCTTAAGGAGCGAATTCCAGGAGGCGGACAAAAAATTTATAGATGAGCGACACCTATTCACTGCAAGGATAGTTAAGCTTCAGAAAGACACCCTGATGGCACTTGTGACATGGAAATATATGGAGAGGTGGTATGAGAAAGCACAACAAGCCATGGAAAGAGTCCACTATATCAGTGCGGTCCAACAGGGACGAGATACAGAAGAGCATGGCATTCGGGTGTTAAAAGAGAGCAACCTTGATTGCATAAATCGGTGCACTGCCCTTATCTTCGTTTCTTCCTCGAAGAAAACAAATAAGAAGACCACTGGTTGAGTCCTTGACCAATTTTTTGTGCACATAGTAGAAGACTTGATAGAGTTTTCTTTCACCAAAATCAAACATCTTCTTAATCTAATCCCTGAAACACCAACCGACAACTCCTCCCAGCCCAACGAGTTTTCGGAAGAAGAAGGGTTTAACTCAGGATATGAATACATGGAAGATTACCATGACCATTATGAAGAAAGGAGAATACCACCTATGAATAATCAACCTTGGTTGGCCAAATATGATTTTTTGATCGCTGGACGAGTACACAACCTACCCCGACATCCAAAGAAGTTACTCCCTAAATTTGATCCTGAGACTTCAATATTTCCTGAAGACCATATCAAAAAATTCATAGTAGCTATCAGACTGATGAATGTCCAACATGAAGACGTAGTATGTAGGATTTTCCCCTACACTTTTGAGAATTCAGCCTCCATGTGGTATTTTAACTTACCTATAGGATCCATAACTAGTTGGATGAAGTTCCAAAAGGATTTTCTAGATAAATTTGTAGAAGAAACTACTAGAGGAGCTTTGATGGCTGAATTATTTTCCGCCACCATGAGTTAAAAGGAAAGGGTTAGAGACTTCAATCAAATATTTACCACCATCTTAAACAAATTCCAGTCCAAATCCAAACTTACCAAGGAATTGCAAATCCAAGTATATGCTAATGCTCTCCTAACTTCTATTTCCATGTTTGTGAAGAGGGCTGCCAAACCCTAGCTAAGAATTTTGAAGAAGACAAAACGATATAGTTCCAAATGAAAGGATGCAAAGAAAGCCAGGTCTCATTAGTTAAGAAAGAAGTTCAACCCCCTCCCAGGAGAGGACTTCTGTTGACTAGACCCCTAGGGAAACAAATAGAACAAGCTCCTGAAAAGGGGAGTGGGGACATAAAGGACCTAAAACACATGGTAAAGAAGCTATCAAACAAAATCATACATATGAAAATAAGTGAAGGAGAGGAAAACCAAGGCCAAAGGCCCTACAAACCTTTTTCAAAAGGAATCCGCTGTTCAAAGCAATTGAACCTCCCCCCAGCCAACTTAAACATCGATATATGAAATGTAGCATCCAACTCTTTCTGTACTTATCACCAAGAGACTCAGTTTGAAAGAAACTTCCCTCAATGGGTACACGCCATTAATTTGATGGCCAACCGATTTCTACATGACGTCTCCCTAACCGAGCAATCAAATGACTCAGTTATGAATATTGTTGATCAGGAAGAAGTTGCTCCGCCAAAATAAACTACCATGTTGATATGGGACCCTGACCTACCTATTCCTTCCAATGACCTATTTGAGGTTCAATAACCACTTGCAAAAGTCTTGGCCGTGAAAACACAAAGTAGGGGTCAACGTGTCTCAAACGACCTTACTAAGACCCCNAAAACGATATAGTTCCAAATGAAAGGATGCAAAGAAAGCCAGGTCTCATTAGTTAAGAAAGAAGTTCAACCCCCTCCCAGGAGAGGACTTTTGTTGACTAGACCCCTAGGGAAACAAATAGAACAAGCTCCTGAAAAGGGGAGTGGGGACATAAAGGACCTAAAACACATGGTAAAGAAGCTATCAAACAAAATCATAGATCTGAAAATAAGTGAAGGAGAGGAAAACCAAGGCCAAAGGCCCTACAAACCTTTTTCAAAAGGAATCTGCTGTTCAAAGCAATTGAACCTCCCCCCAGCGAACTTAAACATCGATATATGAAATGTAGCATCCAACTCTTTCTGTACTTATCACCAAGAGACTCACTTTGAAAGAAACTTCCCTCAATGGGTACACGCCATTAATTTGATGGCCAACCGATCTCTACATGAAGTCTCCCTAACCGAGCAATCAAATGACTCAGTTATGAATATTGTTGATCAGGAAGAATTTGCTCCGCCAAAAGAAACTACCATGTTGATATGGGACCCTAACCTACCTATTCCTTCCAATGACCTATTTGAGGTTCAATAACCACTTGCAAAAGTCTTGGCCGTGAAAACACAAAGTAGGGGTCAACGTGTCTCAAACGACCTTACTAAGACCCCAAATGTGAGAGGAAAACCAGCTCCCAGTCACACAAAAGCACCTTTTGTTCCTCGAAGAAACCCTATAAATATCCATACACGATAATTTCCCAATCTATATTACAACATAGTAGAATATTTGAAGAATTTGAAGGAAAATATATCGGTCATGGACATGTGTAGAATCCCTCAACAAAGAGACTTTCTGCTACAAGCATTGAAATCAGTAGAAAATCCTACGACAAGCACTAACCAAGGAATAAATCTAACTCCCACAGATCTAGGTAATAAACCAATAATGAACGCCTGCTCAAAAGATAAGAAGGGAAAACCTTTTGTCCCATTGTTCCTTTTAACGTTTGATGTCTTCAACAGAAACCTCCATAACCGTTTGGTCAATTCAAGAGCATCTTCGATTGTTATGCCACTGTCTATTTACAAAAAACCTAAAATAAGTCCCTCTCAAAAGTGATAAACATGTGATACAACTAGACAAAACAAGGGTAAAGGTTATGGGAGAACTCAAAGATGTAATGATCAGAATAGCGACACATCCCAAATTTATGCAAGTGATTGACATCATTGTAGTAGATATCCTAGAAAATTATGGATTGTTATTAAGTTGAGATTGGTCTGAGAAGTTAAATGGATACTTTAGTAGAGACCGGGCTCACCTTTGGCTACCATTAAAAGGGAACACAAACATTATCAGTATCAATAGGGAAAGATATATAAAACATACTGTCACTGATTTAGAAACCCTGAATGAACCCTCATTGACATATTTTCCTATGCTAGGAAATTATTCCTGTGATTCTGACTTCAGAAATTTCTCCCCTCTCTCATCTAATATTTCCCTTACCCAAAACTCCAAAATGATTTTTCAAGAGGAATTACCGACGATGATGAAGGAAACCATTTTTTGTTAAGAACCTGTGTTGGAAATCATGAAACAAATAGGAAGGGGAGAGGGAGGTGAAAAGAAAAAGGAGGCTGATAGGTTTTTCCCACAAGTTTGGACCTTATACTTTGATGGTTCTAAATAGAAAGAAGGGTTTGGGGCAGGGTGCATCCTCATTAATCCAAAAGTTAAACAACATTTCATGTCTTGTAGACTAGAGTTCGAATGCACAAAAAATACCACCGAATATGAAGCTCTAGTACAAGGAATAAAGAAAGCCATGGACTTGAAAGTTAAATAATTGAAGGTTTTAAGGGATTCTGAAATCATCGTTAGACAAGTAAGAAATACTATACATTGCAACTCTCCACACCTAAATAATTACCAGCAGGAAGTGCATAGGCTAACAGAACATTTTGAAGCTTTCAACATTAGAGTGATTCCCAGAGAAAAAAACATTCGTGTTGATTCTCTAGCCACCGCTAATTCAAGGGTTTCCCCTCTAGAATATTATGAAGCCTCCTAGTTCACTGTGAAATTTCTCTACAAACCATTGGTGCCCTACAATATTTCCAATTGGAAGGTATTTGAAGGAGATGAACATATCATAAATTTTTTGACTAACCAAGATAATTTTAAAGACTTGGCTATTGAGGATGAATTATTCCAAGAACAATCAACAAGAACTAATCCTCAGAAAGATCAACCGATTGACAGATTTAAGTCTCACGTGATACCTAAGGGAATAACCAATTTATAAAACCTTTTTGACATAAGGGAAATATTTAAGGGGTCAAAAAATGCAAAGACTAGTAGCTCATGTCCCATGCATGAAGATATAAATCTTGGAACCCCGAAAAACCCAAAAAACGTAAACCTTGGCAAGAAAACATCTAGAGAGGAAAGGAATGTCTATCTCAAAATTTTTAGACAATACCAAGATTTATTTGCATGGTCCTACCAAGATATGAAAACTTATGATACCTGTATCATCCAACACAGTATCCCTTTAAAGCTTGAAGTAAAACCCTTCCAGCAGAAACTCCGGAAGTATCAAGCATCCCTGGAGCCCCTCATCTTACAAGAGTTAATGAAACTGTTAGATGCCAAAATTATCTTCCAGGTTAGACACTTTTCCTGGGTAGCAAACTTGGTTCCTGTAAGGAAAAAGTCTAAGGAAATCTGCCTATGCGTAGATTTCAGAAACCTCAATAGGGCTTCAGAAAAGGAAAACTACCTAGTCCCACCAATGGAGGAAATCTTGCAGATCGT
>JZKD02S0348123.1:0-19018 GCA_000966675.3 Picea glauca
AGCTGAAGAAGAAGTTGTATACAAAGATGTTGTAGAGGAGAGTCTATTCAAAGTTGTTGCAAGAATAGGGGCCATGGAAAAAAGGGACATCCCGATGTATGAAGGAAACTTAGACGTTGAGGAGCTGCTAGATTTGTTTAGAGATATAGATAAATACTTCAATTATGAGGATATTAAAGAAGATAAGAAAGTAAAGCACACTGTCACTAGAATGAAAGGGCATGTAAAACTGTGGTGGGATGAACTGGAGGCTGATAGGCGTTGCAAAGGCAAACAAAGAATCAAAAGATGGGATAGGATGGTAGCAAAGATGAAATCCAAGTTTATACCCAGGGATTACCAAATTAATTTGTTTCAAAGAATGCATAATTTGAGACAGAAAGGGATGATAGTGAAGGAATACACTAAATAATTTTACAGACTCAATATTAGAGTCAGTCATCGTGAGAGTGATGATGAAAAGGTCGCCAGATACATGAATGGCCTGAGATATGAGATTCAAGATGACATGTCATGGTGACAATCAAGAATGTGGAAGATGCTTATCAGATTGCTTCAAAGGAAGAAGTAAAATTGGCCTAAAAGCAAGGACAAAGGGGCAGAGGCAAAGAAATTGCCCAGGATAGAGTACAAAAGTCCAAGGATGAAGAAAAGAAACCTCATAACTACCCAGAAAGGGGAGGAACCTTACAAGGAGGACAATATGCTGATAGGAACACTTTTCTTCAAGCCAGAGGAAGAGGAAGAAGAAGAGGAGGTGAAATAAAGTGTTTTGTCTGTGGAAAGATCAAACACAAATATTTTGAATGTCCTGATAGAAAAAGAGATGGAGGAGGTGAAGCTCACATTTCAGAAGCACAAAGGAGAAATGTTGATGCATAAGATGCAGAAGGTGAAAGATCCTTAATGATGAGGAAAATTCTCTTAAAGCTAGAGAAAGAGATGGAGAATCTAGTCCAAAGAAATAGTTTGTTAAGAACTGCTTGTAAGACCAAGGATAGGGTATGAAAGGTAATTATTGATAGTGGAAGCATGAATAATCTAGTATCCACAGAGATGGTGGAGAATATGGATTTGGAAACAATTTCACATCCAAGCCCATACAAAGTTTCATGGTTACAAAAAGGACATCAGGTAACTATCACTAAACAATTTTTAGTTGAGTTTAAGATAGGGGGATGCAAAGATGAGATCTTATGTGATGTTATTCCCATGGATGTCTGTCATCTTTTGTTGGGGATGACTTGGAAATATGACAAGAATGTTATTCATGATGATAGAAAGAACACATACACCTTGGCGAAGAATGGTAGGACGCATATGTTGCTGCCAATTGAATACAAGAAGGTGAAAAAAGAAACAAGTAATACTATACTTCTCATGAGTGGGAAGGAAATTCTGGATCAAGTCAAGAAATATGAAGAAATGCAGTTTGCTGTGGTGAGAAAACCTAGAGTCATTTTGACCAACACCTCAAAAGATGTTCTACCTTAGGAGATTCAGGAAATGCTGGAGAATTTCACTGATATGGTGGTGGATGACTTACCTTGTTCATTTCCGCCCATCAGAAGTATAAGCCATCACATTGACCTTATACCAGGAGTGATTTTACCAAACAAAGTAGCATACAGATTGACGCCATAGGAGAATGAAGAAGTTGAAAAGAAAGTCTAGGATTTGATGGACAAAGGGTTGATTAGAGAAAGCTTGAGTCCATGCACTATGCCAATAGTGTTAAGTTCAAAGAAGGATGGTGGATGGAGAATGCGTACAGATTTGAGGGCTATAAACAAAATCACCATCAGGTATAGATTTCGTTTACTCAGGATGGATGACTTGATGGATTGCTTGAGTGGAGCAAAGTGTTTTTCAAAAATTGATTTGAAGAGCGTATATCATCAGATTATAGTGAGGGAAGGTGATGAATGGAAGACAACATTCAAGACAAATGAAGGGATGTATGAATGTCTTGTCATGCCATTTGGTTTGAAAAATGCGCCAAGTACTTTTATGAGATTGATGAACAAAGTCTTGAAAGATTTCATTGGAAAGTTTGTAATTGTTTATCTTGATGATATACTGATCTTCAGTAAGACTGATGAATAACATTTGAGACATCTAACTCTAGTGATGAAGAGGTTACAACAAGAGAAGTTGTTGATAAATATGAAGAAGTCATCTTTCATGAAGAAAAAACTCATTTATTTGGGGTTAGTGATCTCTTCGAACGAGTTGAAGATGAATCCTGAGAAGGTAAAATCAATCAAAGAATGGTCATCGACAAGGAATATCTTTGAAGTCAGAAGCTTCCATGGACTAGCCAATTTTTACAGAAATTTCATTAGAAATTTTAGTGGAATTTCTGCACCAATGATGGACACAGTCAGGAAAAGACATAAATCTTTTCATTGGACAGAGGAAGCGGAGAAAATTTTCAAGTTTTTAAAGGAGAAGATAACTGGACAACCCATTTTGGTTCTGCTAGATTTTAGTAAGACATTTCAAGTGAGATGTGATGCAAGTGCATTTTTGATTGGAGCAGTCTTAAGTCAATACAATAGACTAGTTGCATACTTCAGTGAGAAGATGAACGATGCCAAGAGGAATTATTCCATGTATTATAAAGAGTTTTATGTATTCATACAAGCATTGAATCAATGGAGGCACTACCTGGTTTCGAAAGAGTTCATTTTGTATCGCAACAACTAGGAGTTACAGTTTATAACCAAACAGGAAAAACTAAACCAGAAGAATGAAAAATTGGTTGAATTTATGCAGAACTTTATTTTTGTTATAAAGCACATTTCTAGAAATTCTAACAAGGTTGTTGATGCATTGAGCATGAAATGTTTGTTTCTTCAGGAGTTTTGTGTGAAAACCTTAGGTTTTGATAGCCTTAAGGAAATGTACCGAGATGATTCAGATTTCAAGGACGCTTATGAAGCATGTGAGAATCCTGTTCTGAGAGACTGAAGCCAATGGATTGAATACTTGATACAGGATGGATTTTTATTCAAAGGAAATCAGTTGTGTATCCCGAAGAGTTCTATGAGAGAAAACCTTTTGAAGGAAAAGCATAGTGGGGGATTGGCTGGACACTTCAACCATGACAAGATATTTGTGCAACTGAACAATTTGTATTATTGGCTAGGAAAGTGGAAATATGTCAATAAATTTGTCAACCGATGTAGAATATTCTAGCACATAAAGGGGAAAAGATAGAATACCAAGTTGTATCAACCATTTCCAATACCAGAGAGGCCGTGAGACGCGGTAAGCATGGATTTTGTGTTAGGATTTCCAAGGAGACAAAGAGGTTGTGATTCCATATTTGTGGTAGTTGATAGATTCTAAAAAATGGCACATTTCATTCCATGTCCGAAAACCAGTGATGCAACACACATCGCAAACCTGTTTTTCAAAGAAGTCGTTCGAATTCATGGTTTACCCAAGAGTATTGTTTCAGATAGAGAAACCAAATTTGTTGGTCATTTTTGGAGGACACTATGGAAAAATATGGGGACAAGTTTATCTTTTAGCTCAACATATCACCCTCATATGGATGGACAAATTGAGGTAGTAAATCGAAGCTTGAGAGACTTATTGAGGAGTTTAGTCGTTGAACATCATATTCAGTGGGATCAGATTCTTCTGTAAGTGGAATTTGCATATAACGAATCACCTAACCGAAGCACATGACATAGCCCATTTTATATAATGTATGGAATGCAACCAAGAGGAGTATCTGATTTGAGAAACTTAGAGAAAAATAAGTTCAGGAGTGCTGGAGTGGAAGATTTTGCAGTAGAGATGCAGGAGCTGCACAGTAAGATTAAATAGTGGTTGCAGAGTTCCAACTAGGAATACAAGCTCAAAGCAAATCAACACAGAGGATAGATTTAGTTCAAAGTGGGAGATCTATTCTTAGAACATATAAGAAAATAAAGGTTCCCAAGGGGAACATATAATACACTGAAGATGAAAAAGATAGGGCCGTGTGAGATTTTATGAAAATTTAAGGCAAATGCGTATGAGATAGAATTTCCAGATGATGTGGGCATATCACCCATATTCAACGTAGTAGATCTGTATCCTTATAGAGCATATGAATCAGATGGGGAAGAGAATCAACAAGAAGTTCCATGGGTCAAGCAGATGCATGTATATGAAAATTCGCAGATGGAAAAGATCATTGATCAAAGAGTTGGTAAGAAGACTCGAAGGAATACATATTTTGAATATTTGATAAAGTGGAAGGGACACCTGATTGAGGATGCTAGTTGGGAAAGTGAAGAAGATATCCAGAAACATGGAAAGATAGTGCAGGAGATCATGGACATGAGTCCATGAATTTTTGAACCAGAGGAGTATGATGCAGGAGCATCGCAAGAAAGTGCAAAGTAGAGGACAGATGGATACGCACCAATGCACATTTTGAAGATATTTTGAATTTCAAAAGGATGGCACATTAATGTAATATCTAGAGAGACATAAGTTCTCTTAAATGATTTGGGGATTGTAACGTAGATCTTGAGAATTTCTCTCATCTTCCGGTTGTAGACAGTTAATGTAATCAATATAAGTAGATGTAGGCTTTAATTCTATAAGATAGCTTAGAGCTGTATGAGGGAAAACTCGAGAAATCTCCCTCGTATGTATTGTAATGTATCATTATTCTCATTTTTGTAAGAGTATAGCTATAGAGTAAGAGAATAGGAGAGCAGAGGAGAACATATACTGTAGAAGTTGTATAAGTAGATAGGTGTTTCTATAGAACCCATGTACATAAGAACTTGAGTTAATATAAGAATGCTTTGACTCAATTTCATGGCATTGTCATGAATACTGTTTGAATATATTGAATGGTATGTTTACAGTTTGCTTATATGCTCTGTTATGCATTTGTTTCAATGCTTTGTGTGTATGATTTCATGTTGAATGTATGAAGTCTGTGAGAGGGAGAGTATGAGTTTCAATTGTTTCTCTTCCCGAGAACTCCTACAAAGAGTGCAGTGAAGGTCCGCAAGGAGTGCGTTGACAAGATTCTGAGTTTCATATTAGAAAGATCAGGAAGGATACTGTTGTTCTCATACCAAAAAAAGTGCAAGTATAGCACAGAGCCGTGCAAGGTGTGCACAGGCCAGGTTGAAGTCTTAGACTTTTTCCAACCAGGTGAGTGGTTGAAGAACTGCTGTCACAAGGAGTGCACAGAATTGGAAGATTTCAGATAATCATAGATCATTGTGAAATATGCAAGGAGTGAATGAAAGTATCCCTTATAATCTTTGAGTTTGCAACAATATTAAATCTCAGGAAGGATAGAGATTTGGAAATTTCAAAGGAAGGACGAGGGTCGAAGTCACCTCACAGAAACCAAGCTTAGGAAGAAGGATGCCAAGTTATTTGGCCAAGAATATTTGAGAACTTGAACAAATGGTTGAGTTTATCAGAGGGAGAGGCATAGATATCCATGGACCGTTGGATCTAGTGGATCAGCGGGGAGGTTAAGACTAAGTGTCTTTCAAACACTCGCAAGCTCGGGAGGATTAGCAGCCGTAACATTTGGAGGAACGAGAGTCGTTGATTGGGCGCTCTGAGTGATCCGGATTTTATGAGAAGAATGAAATGAATACAAATTATTAACAGGTGCTTAACACAAAATAACAAAGATACAGTAAAACTGATTTTCTATTCAATAATGAAATAAGATGAAACTATAAAATGCAGTGGAAACAAGCTTGTTGGAATGGTGGTAGCTTATCTCTGAGAAGAGATGTGACGGATGCGATCATTCACAAGAAGATGATTACAATGAGGCTCTAAAGGAATTTTTACAATAATAAGGAATGACAAAAACCATAGACATCCAAAAACCTAACCCTAGGAAATGAAGCGCCAAAAGTCATGTGGGCCCCATTTGGGTAAGTTAGTACATCAACTTCCTGTGGTCGAAACTTTTGCATACGATCTCCGTTTTAGGTGTATGATAGCCCGTTGGAAAGGTATCTTTGAGGAGATTCATATTCTGTGCAATATTGAAGGAAGTTAAATATTGCAAAATTGTTTTCCCAAAAAACATCATTTAGGGCCTCAAAATGGCTCCGGAAGTGAAAACTGCTAAAAATAGTAAATTCCCAAAATTGTCAGAAAACTATTTTGAGCCAGTTGGAAAAGGTGGCTGGCCACCGATATCCACCTAGATCAATACTCCCTCATTAGGAAGCAATGGTCTCCATTGCATTGAGGTCCCCCATTAGATGAGGAAATTTCTGTTGAATTTGGCCCCAGGTGAGCCACTTGCCTTGGTGCAGGAGTTGCCCTGCTTTGACGACTCAATAAAGATGGATCCTTTGCTGTCGAGTGCCCTTGATACGTGTGTCCAAAATATGATCATTGGATTCCTGTTGTATGCAGGTGGGGTTGAGCTCTGTTGGTGTCAGCTGTTCTGCTACTTCTGAGGTGTCCAATAATGGTGGGAAATAAGGGTGAAGGAGATCCACGTTGAACACTAGGTGCATGCCAAGGAAAGGAGGAATTTTTAGCTCAAAAGAATTATATCCCACATCCTTGGTGATGGTGTATGACCCATAATGGAGTGGGTGAAGCTTCTGATGGGGTCCTGCAAGGCATTCTTTCTACAAGTGCAACCAAACTTTGTCGCACACCTGAAACTTATGTGGCACCCGATGTTGATCATGGCGATGTTTGTACTTGTCATTGGACTTCTGTAGGATATCCTAAATCTATTGGTGGATGTGCTAGATCCTCTCAATGAACCGTGTGGCTTTGTCAACTTCATTTGGAGCAAGAGATGATTTGGTTGAGGTGTCTGCAAGGGGAAGTGCAACATCTATGGGATCCAATGGTTGGAATCCCAACCCCACCTGAAAGGAGCTATGGTTGATTGAGATATGCAGGGCTCGGTTGTAGCTATGCTGGACATAGTGAAGGCTCTCATCCCATGTGAGAGGGTTCTTTAAATTATACATGTGAAGGATATGCACAATAATTCAATTTATGACCTCGTTTTGGCCATCTGTTTGGGGGTGGAAGGTCGTGGATTTGGTGAGCTTGGTGTCCAACAGTGACCAGAGGATCGACCAGAATGTGCTGAGAAATTGACTATCCTGATATGAGACAATGGTTTGTGGGAGTCCAAAATGTACCTAGACTCATTCAAAGAAGAGCTTGGCAGTGGCCTTTATTGTGATGCTATTCTTGCAGGCAACCAGAATCGCCATCTTAGAAAATCGATCAACAACCACAAAAACACAGTCATTTCCCCACTTGGTGGATGGGAGGCCTAAAATGTAGTCCATTGAGATGGATTCCCATGGCCTATTAGGAGTAGGAAGAGGGGTGTACAGGCCCTATTTCTTAGTGGTTGATTTGGCAATAGTGCAGGCAGTGCAGGACCTGATATAATTTCTGACCTCCTGTCGAAGTTTCAGCCAGTAGAATTTTTTTTGTAGCATTGCCACTATGTTTTTGACGTCGAAGTGTCCTGCCACTCGACTGTAGTGGGATTCCCAGATTATCTTCGCTCACTCGCTTGATGGAACATAGATATGGCCCAGATGACATAGAAACCCATCATGAAGATGGAAANAGCTGAAGAAGAAGTTGTATACAAAGATGTTGTAGAGGAGAGTCTATTCAAAGTTGTTGCAAGAATAGGGGCCATGGAAAAAAGGGACATCCCGATGTATGAAGGAAACTTAGACGTTGAGGAGCTGCTAGATTTGTTTAGAGATATAGATAAATACTTCAATTATGAGGATATTAAAGAAGATAAGAAAGTAAAGCACACTGTCACTAGAATGAAAGGGCATGTAAAACTGTGGTGGGATGAACTGGAGGCTGATAGGCGTTGCAAAGGCAAACAAAGAATCAAAAGATGGGATAGGATGGTAGCAAAGATGAAATCCAAGTTTATACCCAGGGATTACCAAATTAATTTGTTTCAAAGAATGCATAATTTGAGACAGAAAGGGATGATAGTGAAGGAATACACTAAATAATTTTACAGACTCAATATTAGAGTCAGTCATCGTGAGAGTGATGATGAAAAGGTCGCCAGATACATGAATGGCCTGAGATATGAGATTCAAGATGACATGTCATGGTGACAATCAAGAATGTGGAAGATGCTTATCAGATTGCTTCAAAGGAAGAAGTAAAATTGGCCTAAAAGCAAGGACAAAGGGGCAGAGGCAAAGAAATTGCCCAGGATAGAGTACAAAAGTCCAAGGATGAAGAAAAGAAACCTCATAACTACCCAGAAAGGGGAGGAACCTTACAAGGAGGACAATATGCTGATAGGAACACTTTTCTTCAAGCCAGAGGAAGAGGAAGAAGAAGAGGAGGTGAAATAAAGTGTTTTGTCTGTGGAAAGATCAAACACAAATATTTTGAATGTCCTGATAGAAAAAGAGATGGAGGAGGTGAAGCTCACATTTCAGAAGCACAAAGGAGAAATGTTGATGCATAAGATGCAGAAGGTGAAAGATCCTTAATGATGAGGAAAATTCTCTTAAAGCTAGAGAAAGAGATGGAGAATCTAGTCCAAAGAAATAGTTTGTTAAGAACTGCTTGTAAGACCAAGGATAGGGTATGAAAGGTAATTATTGATAGTGGAAGCATGAATAATCTAGTATCCACAGAGATGGTGGAGAATATGGATTTGGAAACAATTTCACATCCAAGCCCATACAAAGTTTCATGGTTACAAAAAGGACATCAGGTAACTATCACTAAACAATTTTTAGTTGAGTTTAAGATAGGGGGATGCAAAGATGAGATCTTATGTGATGTTATTCCCATGGATGTCTGTCATCTTTTGTTGGGGATGACTTGGAAATATGACAAGAATGTTATTCATGATGATAGAAAGAACACATACACCTTGGCGAAGAATGGTAGGACGCATATGTTGCTGCCAATTGAATACAAGAAGGTGAAAAAAGAAACAAGTAATACTATACTTCTCATGAGTGGGAAGGAAATTCTGGATCAAGTCAAGAAATATGAAGAAATGCAGTTTGCTGTGGTGAGAAAACCTAGAGTCATTTTGACCAACACCTCAAAAGATGTTCTACCTTAGGAGATTCAGGAAATGCTGGAGAATTTCACTGATATGGTGGTGGATGACTTACCTTGTTCATTTCCGCCCATCAGAAGTATAAGCCATCACATTGACCTTATACCAGGAGTGATTTTACCAAACAAAGTAGCATACAGATTGACGCCATAGGAGAATGAAGAAGTTGAAAAGAAAGTCTAGGATTTGATGGACAAAGGGTTGATTAGAGAAAGCTTGAGTCCATGCACTATGCCAATAGTGTTAAGTTCAAAGAAGGATGGTGGATGGAGAATGCGTACAGATTTGAGGGCTATAAACAAAATCACCATCAGGTATAGATTTCGTTTACTCAGGATGGATGACTTGATGGATTGCTTGAGTGGAGCAAAGTGTTTTTCAAAAATTGATTTGAAGAGCGTATATCATCAGATTATAGTGAGGGAAGGTGATGAATGGAAGACAACATTCAAGACAAATGAAGGGATGTATGAATGTCTTGTCATGCCATTTGGTTTGAAAAATGCGCCAAGTACTTTTATGAGATTGATGAACAAAGTCTTGAAAGATTTCATTGGAAAGTTTGTAATTGTTTATCTTGATGATATACTGATCTTCAGTAAGACTGATGAATAACATTTGAGACATCTAACTCTAGTGATGAAGAGGTTACAACAAGAGAAGTTGTTGATAAATATGAAGAAGTCATCTTTCATGAAGAAAAAACTCATTTATTTGGGGTTAGTGATCTCTTCGAACGAGTTGAAGATGAATCCTGAGAAGGTAAAATCAATCAAAGAATGGTCATCGACAAGGAATATCTTTGAAGTCAGAAGCTTCCATGGACTAGCCAATTTTTACAGAAATTTCATTAGAAATTTTAGTGGAATTTCTGCACCAATGATGGACACAGTCAGGAAAAGACATAAATCTTTTCATTGGACAGAGGAAGCGGAGAAAATTTTCAAGTTTTTAAAGGAGAAGATAACTGGACAACCCATTTTGGTTCTGCTAGATTTTAGTAAGACATTTCAAGTGAGATGTGATGCAAGTGCATTTTTGATTGGAGCAGTCTTAAGTCAATACAATAGACTAGTTGCATACTTCAGTGAGAAGATGAACGATGCCAAGAGGAATTATTCCATGTATTATAAAGAGTTTTATGTATTCATACAAGCATTGAATCAATGGAGGCACTACCTGGTTTCGAAAGAGTTCATTTTGTATCGCAACAACTAGGAGTTACAGTTTATAACCAAACAGGAAAAACTAAACCAGAAGAATGAAAAATTGGTTGAATTTATGCAGAACTTTATTTTTGTTATAAAGCACATTTCTAGAAATTCTAACAAGGTTGTTGATGCATTGAGCATGAAATGTTTGTTTCTTCAGGAGTTTTGTGTGAAAACCTTAGGTTTTGATAGCCTTAAGGAAATGTACCGAGATGATTCAGATTTCAAGGACGCTTATGAAGCATGTGAGAATCCTGTTCTGAGAGACTGAAGCCAATGGATTGAATACTTGATACAGGATGGATTTTTATTCAAAGGAAATCAGTTGTGTATCCCGAAGAGTTCTATGAGAGAAAACCTTTTGAAGGAAAAGCATAGTGGGGGATTGGCTGGACACTTCAACCATGACAAGATATTTGTGCAACTGAACAATTTGTATTATTGGCTAGGAAAGTGGAAATATGTCAATAAATTTGTCAACCGATGTAGAATATTCTAGCACATAAAGGGGAAAAGATAGAATACCAAGTTGTATCAACCATTTCCAATACCAGAGAGGCCGTGAGACGCGGTAAGCATGGATTTTGTGTTAGGATTTCCAAGGAGACAAAGAGGTTGTGATTCCATATTTGTGGTAGTTGATAGATTCTAAAAAATGGCACATTTCATTCCATGTCCGAAAACCAGTGATGCAACACACATCGCAAACCTGTTTTTCAAAGAAGTCGTTCGAATTCATGGTTTACCCAAGAGTATTGTTTCAGATAGAGAAACCAAATTTGTTGGTCATTTTTGGAGGACACTATGGAAAAATATGGGGACAAGTTTATCTTTTAGCTCAACATATCACCCTCATATGGATGGACAAATTGAGGTAGTAAATCGAAGCTTGAGAGACTTATTGAGGAGTTTAGTCGTTGAACATCATATTCAGTGGGATCAGATTCTTCTGTAAGTGGAATTTGCATATAACGAATCACCTAACCGAAGCACATGACATAGCCCATTTTATATAATGTATGGAATGCAACCAAGAGGAGTATCTGATTTGAGAAACTTAGAGAAAAATAAGTTCAGGAGTGCTGGAGTGGAAGATTTTGCAGTAGAGATGCAGGAGCTGCACAGTAAGATTAAATAGTGGTTGCAGAGTTCCAACTAGGAATACAAGCTCAAAGCAAATCAACACAGAGGATAGATTTAGTTCAAAGTGGGAGATCTATTCTTAGAACATATAAGAAAATAAAGGTTCCCAAGGGGAACATATAATACACTGAAGATGAAAAA
Organism: Picea glauca; assembly: GCA_000966675.3. Classification (NCBI taxonomy): domain Eukaryota; kingdom Viridiplantae; phylum Streptophyta; class Pinopsida; order Pinales; family Pinaceae; genus Picea; species Picea glauca. The sequence goes on from JZKD02S0348123.1 coordinate 11,596, forward strand.
GATAGGGCCGTGTGAGATTTTATGAAAATTTAAGGCAAATGCGTATGAGATAGAATTTCCAGATGATGTGGGCATATCACCCATATTCAACGTAGTAGATCTGTATCCTTATAGAGCATATGAATCAGATGGGGAAGAGAATCAACAAGAAGTTCCATGGGTCAAGCAGATGCATGTATATGAAAATTCGCAGATGGAAAAGATCATTGATCAAAGAGTTGGTAAGAAGACTCGAAGGAATACATATTTTGAATATTTGATAAAGTGGAAGGGACACCTGATTGAGGATGCTAGTTGGGAAAGTGAAGAAGATATCCAGAAACATGGAAAGATAGTGCAGGAGATCATGGACATGAGTCCATGAATTTTTGAACCAGAGGAGTATGATGCAGGAGCATCGCAAGAAAGTGCAAAGTAGAGGACAGATGGATACGCACCAATGCACATTTTGAAGATATTTTGAATTTCAAAAGGATGGCACATTAATGTAATATCTAGAGAGACATAAGTTCTCTTAAATGATTTGGGGATTGTAACGTAGATCTTGAGAATTTCTCTCATCTTCCGGTTGTAGACAGTTAATGTAATCAATATAAGTAGATGTAGGCTTTAATTCTATAAGATAGCTTAGAGCTGTATGAGGGAAAACTCGAGAAATCTCCCTCGTATGTATTGTAATGTATCATTATTCTCATTTTTGTAAGAGTATAGCTATAGAGTAAGAGAATAGGAGAGCAGAGGAGAAAATATACTGTAGAAGTTGTATAAGTAGATAGGTGTTGCTATAGAACCCATGTACATAAGAACTTGAGTTAATATAAGAATGCTTTGACTCAATTTCATGGCGTTGTCATGAATACTGTTTGAATATATTGAATGGTATGTTTACAGTTTGCTTATATGCTATGTTATGCATTTGTTTCAATGATTTGTGTGTATGATTTCATGTTGAATGTATGAAGTCTGTGAGAGGGAGAGTATGAGTTTCAATTGTTTCTCTTCCCGAGAACTCCTACAAAGAGTGCAGTGAAGGTCCGGAAGGAGTGCGTTGACAAGATTCTGAGTTTCATATTAGAAATATCAGGAAGGATACTGTTCTTCTCATACCAACAAAAGTGAAAGTATAGCACAGAGCCGTGCAAGGTGTGCACAGGCCAGGTTGAAGTCTTAGACTTTTTCCAACCAGGTTAGTGGTTGAAGAACTGCTGTCACAAGGAGTGCACAGAATTGGAAGATTTCAGATAATCATAGATCATTGTGAAAGATGCAAGGAGTGCATGAAAGTATCCCTTATAATCTTTGAGTTTGCAACAATATTAAAGCTCAGGAAGGATAGAGATTTGGAAATTTCAAAGGAAGGACGAGGGTCGAAGTCACCTCACAGAAACCAAGCTTAGGAAGAAGGATGCCAAGTTATTTGGCCAAGAATATTTGAGAACTTGAACAAATGGTTGAGTTTATCAGAGGGAGAGGCATAGATATCCATGGACCGTTGGATCTAGTGGATCAGCGGGGAGGTTAAGACTAAGTGTCTTTCAAACACTCGCAAGCTCGGGAGGATTAGCAGCCGTAACATTTGGAGGAACGAGAGTCGTTGATTGGGCGCTCTGAGTGATCCGGATTTTATGAGAAGAATGAAATGAATACAAATTATTAACAGGTGCTTAACACAAAATAACAAAGATACAGTAAAACTGATTTTCTATTCAATAATGAAATAAGATGAAACTATAAAATGCAGTGGAAACAAGCTTGTTGGAATGGTGGTAGCTTATCTCTGAGAAGAGATGTGACGGATGCGATCATTCACAAGAAGATGATTACAATGAGGCTCTAAAGGAATTTTTACAATAATAAGGAATGACAAAAACCATAGACATCCAAAAACCTAACCCTAGGAAATGAAGCGCCAAAAGTCATGTGGGCCCCATTTGGGTAAGTTAGTACATCAACTTCCTGTGGTCGAAACTTTTGCATACGATCTCCGTTTTAGGTGTATGATAGCCCGTTGGAAAGGTATCTTTGAGGAGATTCATATTCTGTGCAATATTGAAGGAAGTTAAATATTGCAAAATTGTTTTCCCAAAAAACATCATTTAGGGCCTCAAAATGGCTCCGGAAGTGAAAACTGCTAAAAATAGTAAATTCCCAAAATTGTCAGAAAACTATTTTGAGCCAGTTGGAAAAGGTGGCTGGCCACCGATATCCACCTAGATCAATACTCCCTCATTAGGAAGCAATGGTCTCCATTGCATTGAGGTCCCCCATTAGATGAGGAAATTTCTGTTGAATTTGGCCCCAGGTGAGCCACTTGCCTTGGTGCAGGAGTTGCCCTGCTTTGACGACTCAATAAAGATGGATCCTTTGCTGTCGAGTGCCCTTGATACGTGTGTCCAAAATATGATCATTGGATTCCTGTTGTATGCAGGTGGGGTTGAGCTCTGTTGGTGTCAGCTGTTCTGCTACTTCTGAGGTGTCCAATAATGGTGGGAAATAAGGGTGAAGGAGATCCACGTTGAACACTAGGTGCATGCCAAGGAAAGGAGGAATTTTTAGCTCAAAAGAATTATATCCCACATCCTTGGTGATGGTGTATGACCCATAATGGAGTGGGTGAAGCTTCTGATGGGGTCCTGCAAGGCATTCTTTCTACAAGTGCAACCAAACTTTGTCGCACACCTGAAACTTATGTGGCACCCGATGTTGATCATGGCGATGTTTGTACTTGTCATTGGACTTCTGTAGGATATCCTAAATCTATTGGTGGATGTGCTAGATCCTCTCAATGAACCGTGTGGCTTTGTCAACTTCATTTGGAGCAAGAGATGATTTGGTTGAGGTGTCTGCAAGGGGAAGTGCAACATCTATGGGATCCAATGGTTGGAATCCCAACCCCACCTGAAAGGAGCTATGGTTGATTGAGATATGCAGGGCTCGGTTGTAGCTATGCTGGACATAGTGAAGGCTCTCATCCCATGTGAGAGGGTTCTTTAAATTATACATGTGAAGGATATGCACAATAATTCAATTTATGACCTCGTTTTGGCCATCTGTTTGGGGGTGGAAGGTCGTGGATTTGGTGAGCTTGGTGTCCAACAGTGACCAGAGGATCGACCAGAATGTGCTGAGAAATTGACTATCCTGATATGAGACAATGGTTTGTGGGAGTCCAAAATGTACCTAGACTCATTCAAAGAAGAGCTTGGCAGTGGCCTTTATTGTGATGCTATTCTTGCAGGCAACCAGAATCGCCATCTTAGAAAATCGATCAACAACCACAAAAACACAGTCATTTCCCCACTTGGTGGATGGGAGGCCTAAAATGTAGTCCATTGAGATGGATTCCCATGGCCTATTAGGAGTAGGAAGAGGGGTGTACAGGCCCTATTTCTTAGTGGTTGATTTGGCAATAGTGCAGGCAGTGCAGGACCTGATATAATTTCTGACCTCCTGTCGAAGTTTCAGCCAGTAGAATTTTTTTTGTAGCATTGCCACTATGTTTTTGACGTCGAAGTGTCCTGCCACTCGACTGTAGTGGGATTCCCAGATTATCTTCGCTCACTCGCTTGATGGAACATAGATATGGCCCAGATGACATAGAAACCCATCATGAAGATGGAAATTATCGACAACTGCGTTTGCACCAAACATTTTGTAGGTGGTGGCAAAGTCCGGGTCTATATCATAGAGTTGGGGCCATCCATAGCTCTCATGGTTGCAAGAGTCTAGCACTGTGGTGAGTTCCAAAACTGGCGATCTACTGAGGAAATCAATGACACGATTGGTGCTTTCTATTTTATACTTGATGTTGAGGTGGAATTGCTGCAAGTATGTGGACCAATTTTGATGACGATCATTCTGCAATTTTCCTTGTGTCTGCATGAACTGTAGTGGATTATGATCAATGTGGATGACTGTCTCCTTCCCAAGAATGTAATGTCTCCACTGGTGGAAGGATTGCATGATGGAGTACATTTATTTGTCGTAAGTAGGGTACTTATGGACAACATCGGATAATGTCTCACTATGATAGGCCACGGGGTAGCCATGTTGAGTGAGAATGATGAACGCAACGTAGTTTGAAGCATCTGTCTCAATATCAAAGGGATGTTGCAGGTCTGGTAGTGAAAGTATTGGGGCTGAGCACAAGAGATGCTTTAAATCATCGAACTCTTGTTTTTGGGACCGGCCCCATGCAAATTTCTCCTTACCAGCACCCCTAGTTATTTGGCTGAGGGCCCATGCAATATGGGAGAATCCCAACATGAACCTATGGTAGAAATTGGCAAGGCCTAAGAAGTTTCGAAGCTCAGTGAGTGTGTTTGGGACTGACCCATCACGGATGACTTGGATCTTGGCTGGATCCACATGTACGCCATGCTGATCAATGATGTAGCCCAAGTAATGGACCCTGTCCATGCCGAAGGAGAACTTTTCCAAGTTGGTGTATAAGTTGTGCTACCGTAGGGTGTGAAGAACCTGCTAAATATGCTGCAAGTGTTCGACCCAAGTCTTGCTGTAAATGAGAATGTCATCTAGATACACCTCTACAAAAGTATTGGTGAATGGTCATAGGATATCATCCATCATCCTCATGAAAGTGGCCAGATCATTTGTCAAACCAAAGGGCATGACCAACCATTCAGAAAGGCCTTTCTTTGACTTGAAGGTGGTCTTCCATACATCTGTCTGTTCTATCAAGACCTGGTGGTAGCCAAAATTTAGATCAATCTTACTGAAGTATTTGGCTCCCGTGAGTTGATCAAGGAGGTCATTGATTCGGGGAATCGGGTACCAGTTTCTGACTGTGATTTTATTTAGATCTCGGTAATCAATGTAGATTCTCTAGGTTCCATCTTTCTTCTGTACCGACATGATTGGGCTATTGCAAGGTGATAAGATAGTATGGATGTGCCCCTTGTGGAGAAGTTCTTGAATTTGTCACTTGATCTCCTCATTATCTAACATAGAGTGGCGATAGACTGTCCCATTTGGTAGCAGTGCACTGGGGGTCAGATCAATGGGGTGCTTGACCTGGCAGTGCAGAGGTACCTTGGTAGGTGAGGAGAATATATTTGAGTATTCTTCCACAACCTTATCTACTTGCTTTTGTTATGTGAAGAGGTCGACTTTAGAAACCCTGGATGTGGCTGTGATCTTTCACTTATTCTGAGAGTGAATCATGAAGAAGACAAAATTCCCCGTCTGAGAGATGACCTTCCTTCATTTCTTAGCAGAGATCAAGGAAATAACACTAGGTGGGACTACCCTGGGTATCCTATACAATTTCCTGTTCAAAGTAATAATAACACTACGAGGCCTAGACTCATATAAAGCATGACATTTTCATAAATAAGGTTGGCCCAAAAGAACATCACAAACTTCGAGAGGAGAAACATCACACAATATCTCATCTTTGAAGGGCTTGATGTCATACAACAGTCGACACTGTTGGATGACACGGAGATCGCTTCCTTGGTGGAGCCATCTAATGGTGTATGGTTGTGGGTGTGGCATTGTTGGTAGGGCTGACCACTTGATGACCTCTGCTGAGATGAGGTTCTTTTGACTACCGCTATCAATGATGAAGTGGAGTGGGGTGCCTTTTACCCACATCTATGAATGGAAGAGGCACTCTCCTTCTTCTGGCAAGTCTGGTTCACCAGGCTGGAGCATGGTGGTAGCAACGGTGGCATTGNGTCGAAGTGTCCTGCCACTCGACTGTAGTGGGATTCCCAGATTATCTTCGCTCACTCGCTTGATGGAACATAGATATGGCCCAGATGACATAGAAACCCATCATGAAGATGGAAATTATCGACAACTGCGTTTGCACCAAACATTTTGTAGGTGGTGGCAAAGTCCGGGTCTATATCATAGAGTTGGGGCCATCCATAGCTCTCATGGTTGCAAGAGTCTAGCACTGTGGTGAGTTCCAAAACTGGCGATCTACTGAGGAAATCAATGACACGATTGGTGCTTTCTATTTTATACTTGATGTTGAGGTGGAATTGCTGCAAGTATGTGGACCAATTTTGATGACGATCATTCTGCAATTTTCCTTGTGTCTGCATGAACTGTAGTGGATTATGATCAATGTGGATGACTGTCTCCTTCCCAAGAATGTAATGTCTCCACTGGTGGAAGGATTGCATGATGGAGTACATTTATTTGTCGTAAGTAGGGTACTTATGGACAACATCGGATAATGTCTCACTATGATAGGCCACGGGGTAGCCATGTTGAGTGAGAATGATGAACGCAACGTAGTTTGAAGCATCTGTCTCAATATCAAAGGGATGTTGCAGGTCTGGTAGTGAAAGTATTGGGGCTGAGCACAAGAGATGCTTTAAATCATCGAACTCTTGTTTTTGGGACCGGCCCCATGCAAATTTCTCCTTACCAGCACCCCTAGTTATTTGGCTGAGGGCCCATGCAATATGGGAGAATCCCAACATGAACCTATGGTAGAAATTGGCAAGGCCTAAGAAGTTTCGAAGCTCAGTGAGTGTGTTTGGGACTGACCCATCACGGATGACTTGGATCTTGGCTGGATCCACATGTACGCCATGCTGATCAATGATGTAGCCCAAGTAATGGACCCTGTCCATGCCGAAGGAGAACTTTTCCAAGTTGGTGTATAAGTTGTGCTACCGTAGGGTGTGAAGAACCTGCTAAATATGCTGCAAGTGTTCGACCCAAGTCTTGCTGTAAATGAGAATGTCATCTAGATACACCTCTACAAAAGTATTGGTGAATGGTCATAGGATATCATCCATCATCCTCATGAAAGTGGCCAGATCATTTGTCAAACCAAAGGGCATGACCAACCATTCAGAAAGGCCTTTCTTTGACTTGAAGGTGGTCTTCCATACATCTGTCTGTTCTATCAAGACCTGGTGGTAGCCAAAATTTAGATCAATCTTACTGAAGTATTTGGCTCCCGTGAGTTGATCAAGGAGGTCATTGATTCGGGGAATCAGATACCAGTTTCTGACTGTGATTTTATTTAGATCTCAGTAATCAATGTAGATTCGCTAGGTTCCATCTTTCTTCTGTACCGACATGATTGGGGTATTGCAAGGTGATAAGATAGTATGGATGTGCCCCTTGTGGAGAAGTTCTTGGATTTGTCACTTGATCTCCTCATTATCTAACATAGAGTGGCGATAGACTGTCCCATTTGGTAGCAGTGCACTATGTTATCACTCCAAGAAACTCCTTAGGGTTGTAGGCTAAGGATGCTTGGTAACTTAAGAAATCATGAATAATGAAAGTGTGTGGATCAATGGGATAACTGAGAATGGATAATGAGAATAACAACTTATCATGCATTCGAATGAGCCAGTGCTTTTAGAAACCAATAATCAGATGCAGTAATTTGGAAGGGGGTATGAAGAACACTACTCTAGATAACCAAGTA